>OLKM01000246.1:92650-135958 GCA_900291075.1 Melanogrammus aeglefinus
TCACCCCCCCCCATACTCAGATTTGACCTTAAACGTGCTCACTAACCGCCTCCCTGACCTGCAGGGCTCTTACCCTCGTGAGCTCAACTGTAATCGACTGCCTGTTCTACGGCAAGGTACAGAAAACCCCCCCCCCCCCCCCCCGTCTACTGATCATAAGGTCCTCTCTGAGGCGATGTGTGTCTAATGCTGGTTTTTCCGCAGTGGACCCTGGTGCAGTACAACTTCCTGCGGTTCAACGTGCTGCACGGTCTGGCCGCGTTCTACGGCTCGCACCCCTGGCACTGGTACCTGAGCCAGGGCTTCGCCGTGGTCGTCGGGCCCCACCTGCCTTTCTTCCTCCACGGCTGCGCGCTGGCCTCCAGACGCTACAGGGTCCTGCTGGTCACCATCGTCTGGACCCTCACGGTGTACAGGTGAGCTCGGGGGTCGGGGGGGGGGGGGGTCAAAGGTCATTGAGGTGAACTGCAGGACGGACCAGAGTGCTCACGGTCTGTGGTCTGTGAACAGCTTTCTCTCACACAAAGAGTTCCGGTTCATCTACCCCGTGCTGCCCTTCTGCATGCTCTTCTGTGGTGAGTCCTTTGTCCCGGTATTCACCACGTCATTGTGTCATCATGGTGTCACAACACCCCCCGTTGACGAGGTCTGCTCCCCTGGGCCTGCAGGGATGTCGTTGGCCCACCTAAAGGCCCGGAGGCTGGCGGCGGCGGGGGGGCTGCTGGTGGCCAACCTGCTCCCAGCGCTCTATACCGGCCTGGTTCACCAGCGGGGGGCACTGGACATCATGACCCATCTGCAGGAGCTCTGTGAGCCCCCCGGCCCCACGGGCTCCCCCAGCCCCGAGGTCCTGTTCCTCATGCCCTGTCACTCAACCCCCTACTACAGGTACTGTCACTCCTCACCCTGTCACTCAACACCCGGTTACTCCTCACCCTTCTTCCGGTAGTCTGTCACTCCTCACCCTGTCACTCTTCACCCTTCTACAGGTAGTCTCTGTGGGGGGTCTGTGACTCCAGACTCTACAGGTTGTTTCTCTGGGGGTTCTGCGATAGGACTGGTTCCTCTCTTATCTATTCCACAAAGTAGAGTCCATCATTCAGTTGGTCTGTGTGTGTGCTTCTTGTGTTTTTTCCTGTGCGATTACACCTCCACCAGGGATTATAGATGAGCGGTCTTACTTGAAATACTAGAAAACATGAGTAAAAAAAAGATTACAAATAGTTTGACATCTAATCCTTTCCTCCTGCAGCCACGTCCACTGCCCCCTCAAGATGAGGTTCCTCGAGTGTCCCCCTGACCTCGGGGGGGCGGACTACTCTGAGGAGGCCAGGGTCTTCTATCAGGACCCCCTCCACTGGCTCTCAGGGGCCTTCCCAGACCGGGCTGCCCTGCCCACCCACCTGGTGCTGTTTGACGTTCTGGAAAAGGTACTATGTTCGAGGAGGGTTCTGGTTGATTAAACACAATTAGTCGGCTTCACTGTTTTTCCGTTATTAAAACGCTCTCTCGTTGATCTAGGACATTTCCGGATTCCTGGAAAGCAATAAATTCACAAGGACTGCCGAGATATTCCACTCTCACTTCCCTGAAGGGCGAGTCGGGGGAAACATCTTGGTCTACGAGAGACGAGCCCTGGAGGAAAACGCACCACCTGATATTTAAAATTGCTTTTATTTGTTTGGTATTAAATGTGAGACAAAACCAAGTTTGTCTGAGTTTAGTTTTTCTTTATTGTTTTTGTTTCATCATCCAACACGCCAAACTTGAAGGTCAAATAAAACATCCAGAACAAGATGAGAAGTGGAATGTCGAGTTGGAACATTTAAAAGCGATCTAACCATGGCAAAGGACTTCACAACAACGTGAAGTACAGCAACAGGTCCAATTCAACTTGAACAATAAAACATCACGTCTAATGAGAACCCAAACCTTGCTGCTCGGCAGCTTCTTGAAAGTCGATCAATTTACAGTAACTAGTCTGTTGTTGTGGTTTGAAGTTCTAATTTATAAAGCAGATCAAAGGAACCAGATCACTTGGGGAACACTCTGCCTGTCGGAACGGCTTTTTAAGTACATTCCCAACTATTTGAGAACTAAACACAAAAAGCTCGAGGAAATTCAGTAGCATTATACAGGAAACATTGTGCAAAACATTTAAGACTCTTGGTCGAAAGCAAATCAGGAAATAATTCTAAAGTAAGTGGAAAGACACTATTTGCATATGTTAATATTTCGGGTCAAACGGCAATGGGCCCAATTCAATTTTGACGTCAGCCATGTGTGTGTCCGAGTTCCCCCCTGATCGGCTACACCTCCCCTCTCTCTGGGGTCGCGACCTCGCTCTCTGCTGCTGCCGCTGCTTGTCCTGCAGGCTTTCTTTGGTCTGCTCACCGGGACCCTCCGAAGGCCTGTTGGGGAAGTTCAGAGGCGAGGAAAAAGCCTTTTAATTTACAATCATGTCACAGGTACACCCCGAAACGCTGTCACCGTTTTCACTGGTCTGCGGGAATTACCTTGGTCCATAGCTCTTAGTGCTTGACTCTCCATGGAAGTGCCTGTCGACGTACTCATCGAGGTCTGAAAACGCCCCGTCATCAAGGCCGTAGTACTCGTGCATGGTGTCCAGGTAATCCCCCACGCGGCCCACAAAGTCTTTGAACAGCATCTGGTCATGGACGAACACGCCGTGGCGGAAGAACTTGTTGATGAACCTGTCCAACTCCTTCCAGTGGTGGAAGTCCTCCACCTCCTGATGGAGGTAGCTCTGGAGGAGCTGGTGGAACTCGTCCGCTCTCACGGGCTCCGTTCCATCTCCGAAGGGACTCGGGAAGCCCTTGAGGTTGAATACGTGAGCGCCCCGCACGGGAGCCTCTCGCCGTCTCTGCGTGTCTCCGTCCTCGTGGACTTTGTCTCCTGACTTGCGGGTGTTCTGGCTGCGCTTGGAGCCCTCGGTGGACTCAGTGGAGTGGCTGTGCTGAGGCCTGTGGGGCCCCTGCTGCGACGGCTCCCTTAGCGTCCCAGGGCCCCTTAAAGATCCAGGGGCCCTTAGCGTCGTTGAACCTTTTGGACTCGGCGGTGGCCTTGTTGATTAACGTCGACGCAGAATTCTTAAAATGGCGGAAGGTTGATTTGACGGAATCTGAGAACTTCCTCAGGTTCTCCTTCACGGCCTCCTTGGCCTTCTTGAGCTGCTCCTTGTGGTGATGGACAAACTCCTTGGAGGAGTTCTTCACCGCCTCGAAGGTCTTCTTCACCTTCCCGGCCATGCCCTCTTTGGACTTCTGGGCTCTGGGCGGAGTGTCTCCTTTGGCCTTCTCCTCCTTGCTCTCCACGTACAGCCGCTCCCACAGGTCCGAGCGCTGCTGCTCAAAGCCCAGCCTCTTCTCCAGCTCCGTCAGCCGCGTCTGGGTCTCCGCCTGGCTCTGCTCCGCCCCGGCGCTGCTGCCGGCCAGCTGCTCCAGCTCCTCCCTGAGGCCCTCCGTGAACCTCCTCTCCCGGTCCAGCTCCTTTCTCAGCGAGCGCGTCTCCGCCATGGCTGCGTCCCTCTGGCTGAGCACGCCGCGCCCCAGCGCCCGCCTCGCCTCCAGCTGCTCTGTCAGCCTCTGGTTCTCCGACACCAGGGGGTCCGCGCCGTGGGCCCCGCGCCGGGCCACCTCGGAGCGCAGGGCCCGCAGCTCCTCCTGCAGGGCCCACAGAGAGCGTTGCTCCTGCTCCAGGGAGCTCTGCAGCTGCTGCTTCTCCGAGGCCAGCCGCTGCCCCTTTGAGGCCAGCTGCTGCTTCTGGGCCTCCATCAGGGCCCTCTCCTCCACCCCCTGCTGCAGCCGCACTTCCAGCTCATCGCTCTGGGCCTGGAGAACACCATACAAAGGGAAGCACTGGTTATCATAATGAATCAAACTAGTCTAGTTAATCACTTGTACTCCATAATCACAGCTCTGCACTTACAAAGTGGTCACACGTGCTTGTTATTCATTATATTTCCTCAGGTTGGATCATGTTTAAAATAATACATAACTAATAATCAATATTCCCAGTGGTTCTACTTGGGAGGCTGTAGATCACCTGGATCAGGGTCTGTCGTATATTGAGCTCCTCGTTCTCTTTCGATATATTTATAATGATCTCCACAAAGCTTCTGTGATCGAGCTCTTCTTTGGGAAACCACGCCAGGTCCTGTAGGGTGAAACAAAACGTCCAAAGGATGAACTGACAAGAACTAGCAGGGTCATTTCTCTCAAAACCTTTCAGAAATCCACCTTTAAGTAACACGTTCATTTATTTATTTATTGGTTTATTTCAGGGCACACTAATCAACAGTGAAACTGTAAGTGAGCCAGAGTTAGCCTAAGAGGCTAGCTTACATCCGTGGTCTCCGGATATATTATAGCTTTACTAAAACACTAAAGTACACGTTTAGGGTTTCGTTTATTGTAAGCATCTCTCATACCTCATCTTTAAAAAAGGTTCTCAAACACTCTTCCAGCACCGCATCGGGATCCCGACACACAAACTCCGTTCTACAGTGTGGCTGCTGAGATTTGCCTGAAATACAAAATACAATGACTTAGCATGAGAGCTTGGAACAAACAGACCAACACTGATGAAACGTTAGGTGCCCTTTCCAAGTACCAATCTCAGTGACAACCTGTCCGCATGTCTGCGAAATCGTCAAAGCCCTGAAGCGAATGGTAGATTCCAGTTCTGCCATTGATACTAAACTTCCCGTAATTGCCGTAACATTTCCTGCATGCCACCCTGGTGACTCTTCCTGGAGGTATTTACCGTAGTAGGCGCCCACGCTAATGCTGACGGCGACCAGCAGCACCAGCAGAACACACGTGTTGAGGCTGCAGCCGGCCTCCCCCGGCCCTGGGGCCCGGGCCCCACGAGCCTCAGGGGCCTGGGGAACCTCCTTCCTCTCTCCTCCTCCTGCTCCTCCTCACTCTGGCCGGGCCCTGGGGCCCCTCCCTCCGGGGGGTCTGCCAGCAGGGAGCCGGTGTTCCTCCGGGGGCGTCTCCTCCGCAGGGCGGTGGCGGCTCCGCCCACAGACTCGTCCTCACTGCTGCTGCTGGACGGGGGCGCCGGGGCCGGCAGCACTGAGGACCAACACATTCATGTATTAGTGTCGGACCAAGCAGCCCTACGATATATCAGTCCAACACATTCATGTATTAAGTGTCGGACCGCCGAAAGTTTCAAAACGGGAAGAGCTTAGCCGTAGGGCAAAATCTGTGAGCGTTCACGTCGGCGGCAACCGCTTCCTGGTCCAACCGCGGCGGTTGTAACCGCCTCCCCTCTGCCGCCCGTCCCTCATTGAGGTGAATGGAGGCGGCGAGTTGCCGCGCGGCAGTGTGCAAGCAGCTTCAGACTCGGACCAAGCAGCCCTACGTTATATCACAGGCCAACACGTTCATTATATTCATGTATTAGTCTCAGACCAAGCAGATTGCAGCGTAGAGTAAGTACTGATAACTACTGATTGATCAAATTCATAATTAAGTCACGGTTGAGTTACTTCAAACAATTGTCAGGGAAAATGCAGAGAGCCAACCACTGCCAAAGATAATGTCAAATAGCTACGGCTACAGTCACCGTGTCGTCAATCACGCTTTGGCGCGACGCAGGTTGGTGATACACACAGTCGATAAACAGGAAGAGACAACACGCTACCAAACAAGCATTACAGGTTTACGTCCTGTAACCGCATTCTTTGCCTGATCTTCCTGGGGGTTGAGCTACGGTTAGTTCTCTCTGGGTTGCTCAAGATGCACACACTTCACTAGCGTCACTCTGGGGCCACCTGGCAGGGAGCTGCTCCCGGTCAGCCGCTGTCTCAGCCGGAGGCCTAACCGCCACAGAGTCTGAAGAAGCCTCCAGGAACCTCCTGCCTCAAAGAACGGCATCATGGGACAGGGGGGGACTCAGAAACTCTACTGTTTCTTCGTTTTCTGTTCATAGTTCGCCTCTGAAGTCTTGTATCTGCTTTGGAAATACTTGAAACCTTGCGCTGATTAAAAGTGTCACTTGAGCCACAGAAGTTCTAGTGTGAAAGGTGGAAGTGCGTCCTACCGGTCTCTACGGCCGTGAAGGTGTACTGACTGCTGGACGAGGTTCCCATGTAGGACTCCTCGTTGGCTGCTGGTTCACCCTGCTCCTCATCCTCCTCCTCCTCCAGATCCTTCATGTCTCCTAAGGTCATGATGTCTGAGGAGGAGAGGTCGCTGGAGGAGCACAGCACCACGTGCTCCTGGGATGTGGCGCCCCCTAGGGCCTGGAAGGGAACAACAGGTTGGCCCGAGCAACATGAGATTACTGCATGGGGAACTCCAAAATTCAAACTTAACTACAAGCCTATGTTCCTCACTCAGTTTTCATGTGAAAAGTAGCAGAGGGCCGGTGGTGGCCATAAGGGTTTACACAGTTGTAAGCAATGTATTCTGACCTCAGATGCTGACATTGTTTCCTCAAAGGTTTCTTCCAGCACGGTTTCATCTAGTGGATTGCTTTTCCCTTCAAAGCAACCAGCTAGGAAGAATAAATGCACATGGATTAAGAGGTTATAAACAATAATAATAAATGTGTTTGTTAGACGCACATTATATAACCGGTTTGAAACAATGTAAACCAAAGAGTTTAGTCAAATCTTTGGTTTATATTGTTTCCAACCGGTTATGTAATGCAGCACTTGATTGACTGCTGTAGCATTGATCTAAATATAAAGTCACATCCTGGTTTTCCTTACCAGTAGGAACCAGCACGTCTGGCTCCCCAACGGGAGGAAAGCTGGCCGGACCATTCCCGAATTCCAGTGCAGGATCAAGGCCCAGGCTCTCTATGTCTGAACCCTGCAAAACACACAAAAACATATCGAACCTCAACACAGACATGTACATAATGACAAAGACATATATAATAAGAATTGCAGCATTACAGCTTGTTATAATATATGCACAACTTTTAATTGACTGCATTTAAACAGAGCAACTTCAAATAAGCTCAGAGCTCCATACAACTGGTGGAAAACTAGAGAGAAACAAGAGATAATCACCTCATTGCTGATCAGAGTCCATCCACAGGAGGATTCTGTATCACTCGAGGTTTCGGACATTTTGACCAGTAGTGCAGCCCTCCTGGAGTGAGAGAGACAGTTTATGTAGCCCTCCTGGGGGGAGAGAGACAGTACGTGCAGCCCTCCTGGGGTGAGAGAGAGAGTGAGTTTGTGCACCCCTCCTGGGGTGAGAGAGAGAGAGACAGTACGTGCAGCCCTCCTGGGGTGAGACGTGCAGCTCTCCTGCGGTGACGTCAGACTTTATTGCATCTAAACAACAACAATAACGTGGATTAAAAATACAACACAATATCGACCTCTAGCGGGGCGGGCTAAAAGCCCACTAAACTGATGACATGTTTGAAAACAATCACGATATTACTGGGACTGAACAACCTTTGACCTTAATTCATCAACTTTAATTTCTCCATAACAAGATAATGACTACATGTCTGAAGTTACCTGGTAACGTAATGCATGATGTAAGTGGCTAAAAACCGTCAAGCACAAGCTATATTGAATGCAATAACTGTGTCCATTCTTTAGTTAAAGTTACAGCTAAATCAACAAACGAAGATAAATGTGTTTATTTACCGTGAGAATCGCTGAGGCAGTTCGTTGCAAGAACAAATATCCGTTGTGCTGTGGGCCTCGGTCGACCGCATCCCGGTAACGACAGCCCAGTTCAGTGGGATGATGGGAAATATAGTTCACAGGGGGGGGAAACGCCACCGAGTTAAGCCACATTTAAACTACATACCCCATCGTGCCTGCATGAAGCACTGGGGCCAACAGACGATGGGGCGAGAACCACGTGGTGACGTGAACAACAACAACAACAAGGGCGGGTTAACATGGGAGGAGGTCTCGTTGATAATAGACTCTTCTACACAAACACATCTAATATTAAATATTGTTTCAAACGACAACTGAATATTGACTATATATCCTGTCGTGGGTAAATAATTGTAACTAAAATATAAAATGATATATACATTATACAAACCTTTTTTAGATAATTACTAGTCAATTGCATGTTCTTTTGTATACATTCTCCTGAGACCTAAAGGTCCCTCCTTCCCTCTCTTATTGAAAGGTGTTAAGATAGGGGCATTTGCATTTCCATTGTAGCCACGAAGTCAATCGATTGACTTCTTTGTTGTGTATATTGCTTTAACTGTCTTCCAGCCTTGCAGACATGTCCACTTCAATTTGTAATAACATGTCTCTCAAGCCATGGCTGACTGAACCCTTGCAAATCCTAAACTCACGACGGTCACCCCCCTCACCTTTGTTGTTCTGTAATTTCCCAATGTATTTTTGCCTCAATTCTCAACCCAAGCCTTTAAATGTTTTTTTTAATTCTTCTTCTCTTCTTCCAAGACCCCCACTTCAGGGTATTTTACTTCCAACAGAGAAATTAGTTTTGCCACTTTTTCAAGCATTTCCCTGTTCACTATAGATCCAACCTTAAAGGTTGGGTATGGAATTCTCTTTTCTGGCCAGTTTTGCAAAATTATTTGAAATCCTTATCATAACCCACTTACAGCCACTGAGTTAGAAGTACTGACATGAAAATTAAACAAGTCAATCATCTGTGGAATGGGCAGGGCTCGAAAAACTCCAGCCAATGATTTCCAGACACACCGAGTGGCATTGGACAGTAAGTACGTCAATCAAACGTTCGTACAGCACTCCCCCGCCCCCCGCTCCCCGCGAGTGACCCCTTTGCGCACGTACTCAAAGCTCGTGACCCAGAGCAAGCTTCTGTTTGTTGTTATCCTGCGGTAGTTACTGGAGCTAGCTAACTAGCTAATGGCTCGCTCTCGCGCATCTGTGTTCGCGCTCGTGCATGATTGCGCCTCCATGTACTTGGAATGGGTGGAGTCAGAGTCAGCGTTGAAGGAGAGGGGGTAGGACCATTTGAGTTGTGTATTTTCAAAATTTGTTGTTATTAAACGTCAACGAGGTCGGAGGCTGTTCACACTAAATCTACAATTTGAGCGAATTTCACTTAAAATCAATAAATATTGAGATCCACACATGGTGTTACAGGTAGCATGTAGCTACCAGAATGGAGGAGTGAGGTGGGCGGGACCTAGAGAGGGGGCAGGACCAGGTGGGATCCTCCCATCTCCACATGCAAGTCGTTTACTAATCAGGGCTCCACCTAGCGGGGATGAGTTCACCTGCTGCAGCAATAGTTCAGTTCACTGTTGGTTTCCCCACCAGGCGCCCAATGTCTCTCAGATCTGGTAATCTAGATACTAGGGAATATAGTTAGTTAGTTAGTTAGGCCTTTAGGTTCGGGAACATAGACCATCGATGAAACCCTTCCATCTTTTTCGGTCTTGTGTCTTCCGATCAGTTGTTGCCATGTCAGCCCTTTCGTCTTCATCTCATGCTCTGTAGTCCTTCTCCAGGTGGCTCTAGGTCTTCCCCTCTCTCTTTCCTTGTGGGTTCCATGTTAGGGCCTGCTTTGTAATTGATTTTGTTTTTTCTTCTGAGTGTGTGGCCTATCATTTCCATTTTCTCCTCCTTATTTGGGTCTCTTGGTTCTTATTTGGTGGGTTCCCACAGGTTGGCATTTGAGATGGTGTTGGGCCAGTAGATTCCCTGGAGGCGTCGTAGACGTGTCTGTATGTCTGTAGTTTGTTGACTATGTTGGTGGTTGTCTTCCAGGTTTCGGATCCGTAGAGTGGATTTGACATTTGAGTTGAAGATTTTTAGTTTGGTCTTGAATGAAATGTTTTTTGTTTTCCAGATTTCATTTAAGATGTTAAATGTTGTCCATGCTTTCCCAATTCTGGCTTTGGCATCCTCCTCTGATCTTCCTCCTATATTAATTACACTCCCAAGATATGTTAAACTGGTTACATCCTCTAGCTGGCTTTGAGCCATGGTTATTGGTGTGTTGTTCTTGCTGTTGATTCACATTACTTTGGTTTTTGATGAGTTGATTTTGAGCCGAGCGAAGCAGCAGTTATCTCTAGTTTGTGTGATTTCTCCTGCATCTGTTGGTGGGTGTGTGCAAGTAGTGCCAAATCATCAGCAAAATCCAGGTCCTCTAGCTGTAGGGTCAGGCTCCACTGTATGCCGGTTCGGCGGTTGTTGGTTACCTGTTTCATAGTCCACTCTTTGCAGAGGTGGAAGAGGAAGGGTGAAAGCAGACATCCCTGCCACACCCCAGTCAGGACCTCAAAGGCCACTGATATGCATCCTTCATGGAGAACTTGACATTTCATCCAGGGCCGGGGCTAGGCGACCGCCTAGGGCGATAAATGTGTTGGGGGCGCATTTGCCCCCAATGCCTAAATATCAAAGCTTAATAAAGAATAACTAATTCAAAACTTGTGGGAGTCACTTGTGCTGATTATTGGGGGAAGGGATGTATGAATAATTAAGATGAAATGAACAGGAGCCACTTAGCCACTGTGGTCAGTGGTTCGTTTGAGCTCTGTTGCTCTCCTTCACAGGTCGAAGAGGGGAGATTCTGTGAGTATTGAACCATGAAGAAGAAACTGCGATCTGTAAGTCCTGATTTTTCCTCTTCATGCAGAGGCATCGTTTTGGTGCTCCAGGTTGGTTGAGGTGGATAGGTGTAGGATGATTTAGATAGTTGGGATTTTTCTTGGGACATTATTCAGTCCCTAGTTTGATAATGTTGTGAATTCTGTCGTTAAAGTTGTGCAGTGCAGGTTCTAAGTTTTGGATTCAGATTGCCTTTTCTTCCCACTACTTTCCTGAACTTTACTACTGATGGGGGAGTGGTCTGAGTGATCAGAGATGCATGCTGGGGTTTTGCGCTGTCTGAAGTCTAAAGTTCTGTGCGCCCCTGTGCATCCCCCCCCCCACCCTATGAACCAAGTGTTTGAGAGGCCTTCGTGACCTCACAGGCCTCACAGTTACGTGAGCTGGAATGTCCTTCAAGATGGTGAAAGGGACTCCCCTAAGGTCAAACACCCGGGCCAAGATGTGAGGGCTCCTCCTCAGCAACTAGAACACAACTTCAGTCCTTTACCTGAGAGCTATGGAGCACATTCTATCGTCCTCCTCCGTACATCTTGAAGCCGTAGCGACAGGATCTCTACCTCCCCTGATGGAGAACACAACTGCAGTTCACAAAGGGTCATTGTCTGGATCTTTCCAGGATGAATCTTGATTTTGAGAGGACCCATCTCCCGGGGCCAGCTTACCTCACCCATAAGCTGCAGTTCAGCCTGAGAACGGATGATGAGGATCCTGTTCAAGATCTACCGACGGGTGGTCCTTCTGTTCAAGACCACCCCACCACCACTTTGCTCCTGCTCAACAGACCCCCTCCCTGACCACTTCCATCAAGTCCTGTCCATGTCCTCTGGCTCTCTGGCACACTTTGCATCTGAAGTTTCCTTATTCAGGGGACATTCTGGACAGGAAACCACTGTCAGCCAACACGTGGCTGACGAAGACCAGGAATCTGGAGGAAGGCCATGACTCTGCCTGCCAACAAGAAGTACTGGTGAGTCTGCATGAACTGTGCTGTTAACGATCAGACATGACTACCAAGGACCAGTTTCTTAGCAGATCAACTGCCATTGTTGGTTACCAGACGTTGAGGCTGTTTGTCCCAGACCAGGCCCCAGGGTGGAGGAGGATGATGGAGCCGTGCTGAGGACCAGCTGGTGAAAGACGTCCCTCGTGGGGTGATTACGTCTCTAAAGGGAATATCCAACCTGGTTGTGTGGCTTCTTCAGTGTGTTGTAAGTTTACTGCTCTCAACGTCCTGGGTCGGCCGTCAAGTAACCCTCACCTAACCCCCTCCCCCCCTCACCTTAATCCCTCCCTCATCTACCTTAACCCGCCCCTTATCCTCACTTTAACCCCCCTTACCCTCACCATAACCCCCCCTCCTCTACCCTCAACTTAACCTACACCCCCCCCCCCCCCACACTCACCTTATTACATTTACATTTAGCAGACGCTTTTATCCAAAGCGAATTACAAAAAGTAAAATTGTCAGTAAGAGAAACAACCATCTCTGTCTAAGGATGTTCATAGATCTCTAGGTTAACCTATCATTTTATCTATCTTATTTATTGGACAACAGTATCATGCAGTATAACTCTACCGGTGTTATGGATATATCAGGGGTGGCGAACTGCCTCTGAGCCCCAATTTAAAAGGATGGCTGACCTATAGCAACAAACATTACAAAATAAATTAAGAATAAGGACAAGTTTCTATTTCTATAATTTTATTGAAACTAGAATTCCTCTTTCACAATTAAAGGCGGTATAAAACTGCTTACATTCAACCACTGAACCATTTGGGCCGGAGCGTCGATATAACTTGTAATTCAGACAAAAACAAAATGGACCAAATATGTCAAGACATGGACACTGAACAAAAAACATTCTTATCACAAAAGGTACATTCAATATTCAAGAGTCTGGTGGTCCCGAGGGGGGCCGCGGTGGAGGCTCCCTGAGTTCAACTGTGAAATGGCCGTCGCGCGCTGGACCCCCGAAACCGGCTGAAACCAGCTCGTCATGTTCTACTGCAGAGGGGAGGAGCCACACAAACCAGGCTCCGCCCCTTAAATTCACACATTCAGGAAGGAACTTCCAGGAAACTAAACAAAGTGTCAGACATTCTTATCCGATGAGTCGTTGGCTATTTGGCATTCGTTATAAATATAAGGAAAAAGTAGAACGTGATGAGGTAGCATTTATGTAGCTTTAACATTCAGAGACCCAATCCAGAACCTGTAGACTGAAATCATGATAGAAACAAAAACTACAATCCAGATTGGATTGAGTTTGTGGATTGAGTTTGGTACCAGTTGTGTAAACAGATTGGGTTTCCAGTAAACTGCATCAAAGTAACAGAGTTTATCTTCAGGTTGTGGACTCGGCCTTATACTTCTCTTACTTATTCAACTGCATCAAACACTGAGAGCACTTAAGTCAAACATGAACCCAGTTCTGACGTTATTGCACGAGAAATGGGACTAACGTAGCAATAAAACCACTCTAGTACAGCAACTGAAACATCCATTGCTGCTCAACAAAATAAAGACTGTTCTTGAAAGGTGTGGAAATAAATGATTTGTTCACAACCACACTTTCAAACATCTCCCGGCGACTTGCAATGTCATAGGAACACTAAACAGTCTTTTAGTTTACAAAGGCATCACTATAAAAAAGGAAAAGCATCACAAAGAGACAGTGTGCTGTTTAATTTGTTCTTTTGCCGATATGCAACGGTGACAAAATAATCTTTGGTTTTCATTGTTGCTTGTGTTGATTGTTTTTCCTTCCGTACAAACACATCGCGATTAATTATCGGATTGGATCCCCTGCAGCCCCCTCTGATTGACATTCATGTGCATAGATCGGAACATCCAAGACTTTCAAACACATCACCTGGCTGAAAACTTGTTAAGAGTTTATAGTAGTAGTACTTTTAACAGGCCAATATGTACTGGCCGACCCGTATCTTCAACAAATGAGTGAAAGTCACTGAATGCCCATACATGACTAAACTGTTGCGACATAGGCTTGGAGGCGATATAATACTCTTTAACTGCGTATAAATTCTGTCTACAATGTACACAAATCCACGCGCAACAGTGAGATTCTTTAAGGACGGCTGCGAGGGGACCTTCTGATTGGTGCGCTGATGCTGATTAGAATGAACCTCCCTTCTTTCATCATGGGGGGGCCTTTGGATTCTTTGGGCCCTCTGAGAGAGAGCCCACGGCAGAGCTGATCACAGGACAAGGGCACCGAGGTGCAAGGCTTTGATTGGGAAGCAGCATCTCAACTGATATGCTAAACTGGCTTCAATCTTCATTCAACAAATACAAAAATGAAGCCGGTGACCAGCCGGTGGGACTTCAAAGAAATAAAATGGAAATGAGGCAAGCAAACAATTCTTTGGTTCATGGCATGTGCCTCGCCGCTGCACATCACTTGATGAAGATGAAGACGATGATGAAACTAATCTCTACTGGACAGACAAGTGCTAATCTTCATCTACCCTACAGTAAAAACTACCAGGGTATTACTGCATGTACCCAGAAGCACAGACACCAGAGATCACTCTTTAGGGAAAAAGGTTTTCATGGTGTTTCATTCAATATTTATCTTTCTTCTCTGATTAAAGTCTCACATTTCTGCCCTACAATCACACGCTTCCTGACCCCCATGTGTGGGGGGCCCCCTACTGAGAGAGACCCCCACACTAAGACCAATTGCCGCCGGACAGCAGCAATTCAAGCACTTCGGTACGCATTCTTTGAACTTCAAAAAGAAAACACAAACCTAAAGAGTCTGCTGTACAGCATGCAAACGATTCACATAAAAATAAAAAGAAGAGTTCCAACTGAGAGGCATTCACTGCAAACATCTGAGTTATCACATATTAGAACGGTTTAGCACTGAGAAGATACCCTGTCAGCCATGTAGGAGCTATGACTTTTCAATGTGCTAAACCTTGTTCCCTGAGCAAAAAGACAATAAAATAATTCGTCAAAATTAGGTAGTATAAAACAGGACCTGCAAGGGCGACCGCAGGCGAACAACAGAAAGAACATCTTCAAACGTAGAACTGGATAATACTGGCTCATGGTGGACCACCGACAATTCCCCCCCCCCCCCCGTGTTGCTGACCCCCACAGTCCCGTCATCAGACACAGACGAGGAGGCACGCGGACCGATAAGTAGGTATTAAATACGTTGGGGAACGGCTGAGAGACGCCTCAAACACTAAGGGACTCTGGCGTCCATCGCTGCTCCAGTGGAAAACTGCTAAGTACTGCCGAGAAATGTCAACGTTCACATTCTTTGACAATCTTTTCAAACATTCATGGTGGGTGAGATTTCTCTTCAGAAAACGAGCAAACATACAAACGTAAATAAAAGAAAGAAAGCAATTCACTCAGAGGAGACGTTGAAGAACACATCCCAGCCGTGAAGACCTTGGTCTGCTTCTGTTCATTGTCTCTTAGAACAACCGCAAATACTGGGCAGCAAGGTCTCTCTGTCACTCTCTCTCTCACGCACACGCTCACACACTAACAGTGATAAACAGTCACATGCTCACACACTAACAGTGATAAACACGCTCACACACACACGACAGTTACACACACAGAGAAAGTGCCGGCTGGGAGCCGTTCTGGGTTTGTTGGTACTGATGGCAGCTTATCTCAGCGGTCACCCTTATCTTCAGGCCCGAATGGCGCAGCTTCTCTTCCTCCTCCTGCTCCTCCAGCTCCTGCTCCTCCAGCTCCTGCTCCTCCAGCTCCTGCTCCTCCAGCTCCTCCAGCTCCTGCTCCTCCAGCTCCTGCTCCTCCAGCTCCTGCTCCTCCAGCTC
This sequence comes from Melanogrammus aeglefinus, assembly GCA_900291075.1. Classification (NCBI taxonomy): domain Eukaryota; kingdom Metazoa; phylum Chordata; class Actinopteri; order Gadiformes; family Gadidae; genus Melanogrammus; species Melanogrammus aeglefinus. The sequence goes on from OLKM01000246.1 coordinate 108,063, forward strand.
CTGCTCTTCCAGCTCCTCGCGGCTGATCTCCGACCCCCCGCTCTCCTCCGTGCAGAGCGAGGCGGGCCGGCTGAGGAGGCGAGAGCAGAGGACGGCCATCTCGGTGCCGTCGTGGGAGTAGCGGCCGGAGTCGCCCGTGTCCTGGCTGCCCTCGCTGCCCGACGAGCCCTCGGTGTCCAGGCAGGGCCCTTGGGGGCCAGGGCCCCGGCGGGGGGACAGCTCCACCTCGTAGCACAGGGCCGTGGCCCCCTGGTGGTAGGACAGCGGCCTCCCGGCTCGGCTGGTCGGCACCTGATAGACATTAAGGGCACGGGTCAAACCACTGTAGAGCACGGGTTAAACCATTGTAGAGTACAGGTCAAACTACTGTAGAGGAAGGGTCAAACCACTGTAAAAGGCGGGTCAAACAACTGTAGAGTAGGGATCAAACCACTGTAGAGTGTCAATATACAGTAGTGGTGATCCGTGCACACTGTACTGTGACACATCATGTAGAGGACAAGGTGTCGGATAAAACGTCCCGTCTGAGAGTCATTGGTAATCGCTGACAGTTCAAAGAAACCCTTTGAGGGAACCGTTCTGGTCTGACCTGTATCTCCTCCACGTTCTTCTGGTCCCTCCTGAAGAATGCCCACTTCTTCTTCCTCTTCACCTCAGTGAGGGGCTTCACCGGCCCCAGGCTGTTGATCATCAGGTCCGTTCCCCCCTAGAAGATAAAGGAAAGTTAGGAAAGTTAGGACTTAAACCTTTTCTCTAAACCATAATGGCGATGTTAAAGTGAGTAACCCTTGAGGTTGTATTCGTACCTTGGCATCGATAAAGTGGTCTCCACTCATCATGGGCACCGCAATCGCTTCTTCTTCCGCCTGGGCTTTAGACCTCCGAACGCCTGCTCCACCCAGACCTCCACCCAGACCTCCACCCATAGCCACCACCTGTCCTCTCCCTGTACTTATCAGCAGCCAATAGTTTCCTGGACAGGAAGACAACAAACACATTCATGAGTCAGAAGCCCGACGAGAATCACGCAGAGAGAGGCGACCGGAGGAAGGAGCCTCCACAAGTCTCTCTCCCACCATGATGACGACCCAAGTACCTCCCCCTTGGGCTATGTTCTTGTTGAGGTATGTTTCGTGTGGTGTGTGATATATCACCTGCTCTGGCCTCTGCAGGCGACGACGATGGCGGACATGATGCAGAGCAGAGCCACGCACACGCCCACCAACACGGCCGTCAGCGGCGTCTGGTTCAGGGCCAAGAAACCCTCGGAGGGAACTGCAAAGACGGGGCGCACAGGTTAGCTTGAGTTTCACCACACCGTCATCACAAACACCAAACTAAAGGGCCAGGAAACAGGGGGTCCTGTATACACTATGTTTCCCCTGATGCCCCCGGCTGTAACAGATGTAGTCACGCTTTAGGGTCAGTAGAGGCAGCAACATGAGCTATTGTCTCAGGAGCGGGAGCCTTCAGACGGTCTGATGGTCACCGCAGGGTAAGAACAGGGAACTGCATCTCCTTCAGTAAGGGCAGGAGAAAATATGGTCACCACATGGTGACCACCTGTGTAGTCTACACCTGTGCAGTCTACACCTTGTGTAGTATACGACATACTACACAAGGTGTAGTCTACACCTTTGTGGTCTATGGCGGAAGACCGTGACTCCGCCATCATGGTAACTCAGCTGTCATGGTAACACAGCTGTCATGGTAACACAGGAAGGGCTCAGGCTCTGGGGGAGGAGGGGCCCCTACCGACCTGGGTTGTGCGGGGGCCCGTAGGCGTGGTGGGAGCCAGTGTCGGGCCCCAGGGCCAGCTCCACGGGGGGGGAGAAGGGCCCGTCACCCATCTGGTTGGAGGCAGACACCTTGACCAGGTACACCTGGCCGGGCTGCAGCCTCTCCAGCAGAGCCATGCTGCTGCCCCCTGCTGGTCAGAAACCGACATTAGCTCCTGGCATAGACATTCTATACATTTCATCATCTAGGATTTATTTATTCCACAATAAATACTTTGAGACGTATATAAGTGACTTTCAGACACGGGTTTGTTAGATGGAGGAGCCAGGAATTATTTCACTGCAATTGGTGGGGGTTTGTAATGTTATTTTGGTGTGATTGAGAGCCGGGTTACGTGGCTATGGGCGGTTAGACTGGATTACTATTAAGCACCTGTTCAGGTGTACAGAGGACGAGAGGGTGAATGGGTCTTTTGATCAAATATTATTTTGATTGCAACAATTGATCGCTGTAAATATGTCTTTGATTATACTTTGTGGACGTAAAAATCGTAAAAAAAAAAATATTGATACTATTTCAGTAGTAAAAATTAGATAAATATGTCTCTGTCTCTCTTGTGACGCATTGCTCACCGTCTCTCTGCAGCACCTGCCACTGGCCGGCCGCCCAGGCCTTCCTGGAGGCGTACAGGATGGTGTAGTGCGTCACCCCCAGCTGGTCCCGGGCCGGGAGCCTCCAGGACACCAGCGCCGTGGAGTCCTGCACCAGGGACGCCTTGACCTGGGAGGGGGGCTGCGTCGGGGCTGGGGGGGGGGTGAGCAGACAGTATGTATCAAGGACACCTGGGATTACAGGTACGGTAACGAGGGGCGCCACTAGCAGAGCTAACAGAGGGTCTCTGAACATACGGTATCTATCAACACTCACGGGAGGGACTGAACCCCCCGTGACCTCCAACTCATCCAAAAATGATTAATGCAAAATGGGTTCAATTAATTAACGAGAATTTGAGATCCTATCCAACATGTGTATGTTGCATCAGTGTATTCTGTACGGTGTGTGTTGTGTGTGTTGCTCAGGGCGTCCCACCCTCGGGGAAGGTGCTCTGGTAGACCACAGGGCGCCAGGGTAATGTGTGTGCTGTGTGTATTGTGTGTGTTGTGTGTATTGTGTGTATTGTGTGTGCTGTGTGTGTTGTGTGTATTGTGTGTGCTGTGTGTGTTGTGTGTATTGTGTGTGTGTGTGTTGTGTGTGTTGCTCAGGGCGCCTCACCCTCGGGGAAGGTGCTCTGGTAGACCACAGGGCTCCAGGGACTGGGCAGCTGGTCCAGGTGCAGCCGGATGGCGAACTCATAGCGGGTGTTGGGCTCCAGGTCCTGGACCAGCAGCTTCTCTTCACTCCTGCACGGACACGCTCGTTATCACTGCACTAAGGAGTCCGTCCAGCAGGTGGTGCTATAGAGCCACTCCTCCATTCAGAGTAAGGGCTGCTGGACTATAACTGACACTCACACTGGAAACACTGGCTCCCAGTGTTGGCTCCATTCGTCAACATTTAACCTGACCCCCCCCCCTCAGCTGCAGCGCTTAAAGGGGACATTCCTTTAGGCAGGAACCTGTCCCCTGTGCTGTCCACCGTCCTTGTGTCCCCTGTCCCGTCCCCTGTTCTATATACTGTCCTATCCACATGTCCCCTCCTCTGTCCAAACGTCCCCTGTCCTGTCTTCTAGTCCTCCAGTCCTCTGCTCTGTCCTCCTGTCCCCCATCTCCCTGTCCTCCTGTCCCCCATTCTATATACTGTCCTGTCCATATACGCCCCTGTCCATGTGTCCCCTGTCCTTACGTATGCAGGTAGAGCACCAGCGAGGCGTTCTTGAGCCCCTGGGCGTGGCAGCGGACGGTGTAGTTGAGGCTGCGGCTGGTGAAGGCGGGCCGGGCCCAGTGCAGGAACACGCGGCTGGAGCTGTTGGTCTGGGCGTGGAGGTGGTGGGGCGGTGGGGGCGGAGGCACCAAGCGGTCCCGCACCGCTGGGGAGAGAGAGAGAGGTGGAGAGACCAGCGTCAGGGTGGGTGGGGCCGCCAGGGGACTGGGGGACGCACTGGGGGACTGCAGTACCAGCGCTGTGGAGAACGCTGTCCAGACGATGTCCTGCAGTGCGGTCTGGACAGACGGCTGTCCAGGTACCTGTGTTTTGAAGTCGGGGGGGGGGGGGGGGGGGGGGGGGAGGGACTTACAGACACATCCGGGAGTGCTGACGGTCCGGTCAGCGTGGTAACCGTCTCCAAGGGCGTTGAAGGCCACGATCTTCACGTGGTACTTCTTCCTGGGGTCTGGGGTTGGGAGACAGAGCCAGAGGAGAGGAGGACTTTAGTTGGAGACCCCATGCAGAGCGATAAACACACGTGAGGAGACCACTCCAGCGAGCCCTGGCGCTGCGGCCGGGCTGGGCGGAGCCTCCTTGGAGTGGAGGTAGGGAGGTTTTGGTTTCGGAGGCTGTGATTGGTCGGTGACTTGGTGGTGAGGCACCTTGCCCCATGCTGGGTGTGACGTTCGTGTGACGCGTCTTTCAGGCCCAGCTCGGAGACAAACACCCTATAGCCAAGGGCCGTCCACCATCCTGCCAGCCAGTCTCGTTGGCAGACCCCCCTTTGGATGACCCCCCCCCCCCCCCCCCCTGATGCAGACCTGCTGGCCTCGTGGTTCTATTATGCTGCAGCACAAAGCCCTCTGGAACTTTCTGGTCAGCAGCACTCTGACCGCTGACCAGACCCCCCACACCCCCACTATGTTATTGTATAACTAGGTTGTAGTTATAGTATAACTAGGTCATGGTTATAGTATAACTAGGTTTATAGTTATACGATAACTATGTTGTGGTTATACATCTGTTGCATTTCCTTGTTCATTGACAGGATGCTGTAGAGGTCTGTCCTGATGTCCTCTGTTTCCTCCAGCATGTGAAGAGAGTGTGAATCTATTAAAGATTTAACACCGGGCACATTTCAGCCTGTAGCAGGAGGCCGATAAAATGGCCATCTGCATTATCGTTATCATCGCTTTAATTAGTTTTGCCCTTTTAAGGACGTCTCCGTTCATTATAATAATCTATAATTCAGAACTATAAAATATAATCAATTATCACCGGGGCCCTTAATCTATTCCTACTCACGAGCCCTGGAACAGTAAGACCCCCATAAATCCTTCAGACTTTACCACCAGAACCCTGAGCTGCAACTTGTCGATGGTGACGGAGGTATTGATCAGGGAGGAGAGGCAGGGGGAGGAGCCTGGTCCAGGAGAGGGGGGGGGGGGGTCCTGAGAGGAGGAGCTACAGTGAGCGGAGGAGCTACAGTGAGGGGAGGAGCTACAGTGAGGGGAGGAGCTACAGCGAGGGCAGGAGCTACAGCGAGGTTCCTGAAGTAACTGGGTTTCTCCGGGGGGGGGGGGCTGTTCTGTAGGTCAGGGAGTAGTGATCAACAGAGCGACCAAAGGAAGCAGACTTCCTCACTCCCTACACAGAAGCCTCTCAACCCGACCGCCACACGTCTTAATTTAGAGTTTGGCTCCTCCCTTTCCTGTCATGTCCGTTAAAGATCTCCGCTTCCACATGTGCTCCTCAGGAGAACAGCGGTTGGAACCGGGTCTCCACCTCTAAGGGGCCACAGTGAGCCCTCCCCGGCCCCCAATACAAGGGCTCCGTCGTAATTACACAGCGTAGGGGTGAGAGGGAGGGGACACACACACACACACACACACACACACACACACACACACACACACACACACACACACACACACACACACACACACACACACACACACACACACACACACACACAGGGAGGGGAGGGAGGCCATGACATCTGGGCCAAGACCTTTGACCCGAACTCTGGGCAGGCTAAACCCTGCAGAGAGCAGGGGGGGGAGGGGGGAGGGGTCCAACGGGGGAAGGGTGGAACAACAAAAACATGGCAGCGCCGAAAGTCAAAGTAATGAGTGTAGTGAGGACTCAGATGGCAGTCACCACCACCACACACCCCCCCCCCACCCCAAGTCATCCCCACCACGCCTGTCCTAGTGGGAGGGGCCACACACACCATGTGACCTACAAAAACACTTTTAAAAACCTTTAAAAACACTTTTCTGACAAAACAGATGATTGATTGGGACTTTACAGACACATTGACGCAATAGCATCTTATCCTAGCTATAGGGGAATGGGTTAACCTAGTTAGTGCTTGGCACTGGGTTCTATGACCATCCTGTAACGACAGAGATATATTGTTGTTTCTCTTTCTTCTGACAAAGCCAATTATTGTCGCTTTGGATAAAAGCGTCTGCTAAACGCCATAATGTGAAATGTAAAATGCAAAGATAAATCTCAACAGATTCACTCCTTCAATGTGCCGCGGGTTGAGACGCCCTCTGAGGACAAGTGTAGTTTGTCCTTGACACACTGCTCTGAACGGCGCTCTGAGCGGCCGCCGTCCCCACAGCCTCCAGGAACCTTCTCCACGCTCCTTTCCCAGATATAAATCTCAGAGGGCTCTGAGCCATCACTTGTGTCTCTTTGTACCGGAGGACAGTTCCGCGCTGTCCGTGGTCTCCTGATGTATACGCCCCCTCAGAGAGAAGCCGGGCAGCGCTTTGTTCTGCAGAGAAAAGACGAGGAGACCCCCGGACCCCCGGGGCCACGGAGCAGCAAGGCCTCCCTGGGCCGTAAAACCACAGTACACACAGACACACACTGACCAACACACACACACACACACACACACACACACACACACACACACACACACACACACACACACACACACACACACACACACACACACACACACACACACACACACACACACACACACACACACGACCACACACACACACACACAACACACACACACACACAACACACACACACACACACACAACACACACACACACACTGACCAAACACACACACAGACACACACACACACACACACACACATACACACAACACACACACACACACACACACATACACCACACACACACACACATACACACACACACACACACACACACACACACACACACACACACACACACACACACACACACACACACACACACACACAATGACCAACACACACACACACACACCCTGACCAACATTCACACACACACACACACACACACACACTGACCAACACACACACACACACACACACACACACACACACATACACACACACACACAACACACACACACACATCCACACACAGATTAGCCGTGTACTCAGATGTAGTTCACTTTGTGATGAGTTAAATCGTGGGCTAGCTCAGCGCTAACTGCTGCTGCTGTGAGAGACTCATAACGTAGCACAGCACAGTTAGCCGGATCGATGTAGCATATCACCACATGAGGGCTCGACTGGATCAGAGTCAGCAAGGAGGACGTGAGGCCACCCAATGAAAGGCTCTCTGGGTCTGAACATCTGGGATTATGTCATTCTTTTGTTCTCTAATGCTGAAGTGTTATCTAGCGTAAACACCAACGTGCACCTCATGGCCCCGTGGCGAAGAGCAGAAACAGTGAAGGGGAAGAGGAGGAGGAATACACACACCACAGATAAATCCTCTCCCTGCGGCCGTAGTGTTGCTGTCAGACCCCCATGCTCGTGTTTAGCCCAGCGTGTGTTCACGTGTATTCTGTGCAGAAGACAGGCCCTCGTGCGTGGCCGGGCCCCTCACATGCATTCCTCTTTCCGGCCGGCCCCTCAATCACACGGGGCTCCCAGGCTGACCGCCCCAGCGGAGAGCGTCGGTCTGTTTACACACAGAGAGTTAGGGGCTCGTGCTTTCAGGACGGTGTGTGTGTGTGTGTGTGTGTGTGTGTGTGTGTGTGTGTGTGTGTGTGTGTGTGGGTGTGTGTATGTGTGTGTGGTTGGTTATGTAAGGGTTTAAATAAATAAAGATAATAATGGGTATGTGGATAAGGTTTGATAGCTATTATGAGTCTCTAAAAGGATTTGTATGATACTAGACCTGTCGAAAAATAGTTTATATTTTTTTCAAAAACTCCCTTTTAAGTCCTTGTAGGTTCTGACGTCTCTGGTATAATTTTCACTGTGAGTTGCACCCCAGCTGCTGCCCAGACGCTCCTCCTCTGAGAGCCACCGGGAGGACACAGACCACATGGCTCAGGGCTGACTCGGAGAGGGATTCGGAAACAAACATGTTTTTCAAAGCTAATAAAGCGAAACTCTCTCCCTCCAAAGTTAAAAGCGAGAATGTGTTGGTGTTTGGTTCTGCGTGCAACCCTGGGAGCAGCAGGCTCCTCTCTATTCTCTCCACATGGGAGGTCAGAGGAGGGCTTTCTCCACCCTCTGTGGACTCAACTGAGCCCCTCCTCAACCCCCACCGTGAGCTGCTAAAGCGGCACAGAAGCCTTTGGTTAGATTCCAACACTTTGCCTGGGATCAGATGGTAGAAACGTGCATTTCTGTTGGATTGTGGTTTCAGCTTCTGCCCCTCGGTTCATCTCGGTGTTAAAAGTGGAACATCAATGGGGGGCTTTGATGTAAATGATCCCGCGGCTAACCTGCTCAGAGCTGCGTAAAACAGCCAGTAAATCTCTGTCACAGTGACATCTTTCCCCCCCGCCAAACCCTCATGTATCGATCCTTTGTGCGCGACACACAAGAGGAAGCGCCTTTTCTGTGACGCAGGCACAATGTTCCCCAGCACGCTCCCCGCTTCAGTTATTTTACATTCAGATGGTTCCTCACTGCAGGGCTCTGGTCAACAGGGATAGCCTGCAGCTAGTCCATTAAGCTAATGAAATCCGGTCTGCGGGGAGTGACCGCGGTCGTATCGCGGGACATCGGTGAGCTGAGCGGATACCAGGACCATCAGCGGCAGAGTGCTGATCTGACTGAGAGACACGGTGGAGGCAGAGTGCTGCTCTGTTCCCTCATTCTTCTCCGGCCACCTGGCTGGCCTGGGGCCACAGATGGTCAGTTGTCCACTCCTCTGCCCCCCCCCCCCCTCTGGTCTGCATCCCCCCCCCCCACCCCTCTAGCTCACATGTCACAGGGATCCCAGCGAAAGGCCAAGCAGACAATCCCTGCCCCGTCCAGCAGCTGTGGGGGCCAGAGCCCCACATTGGGACCGGATCAGAGGTCATGGGGTCGGGGGAGGGGGGGGGGGGGTGTTGGCCTGCTCTCCTCCAGGCCCCGTAAACCCCCGCATACCACATGAAGAGAGCCAATCAATCACCCGTTGCTCTGGCTGTCGATAGGAAGTGGCTGCCAGTTTCAAAACAACGGGTGCCCATGGGCAAGAACCACTGATAGGTCCAGTAACACCGGCCGGGACGGTTTCATTTTCCGATTCGTCTTAAATGACAATTAAACCGTTTGGAGGCAAAAACAAAACAAAATACTGCCAACAGGGACCACAAGGACCCAGGGACCACCAGACCCAGTCCAGGGACCACCAGACCCAGTCCAGGGACCACCAGACCCAGTCCAGAGACCCCATCTACCTTAGTTCTCTCAAAATGGCGGAGCATTGCCAACCAAATCTCCCATGATGCTTTGTGTGGCTCACCCAGGCCTCCTATGGTGTGTCGGCTGTCGGAGGGCCTCAGCAACAGGGGGGGGCCCTCAGGGCGGCTCTCCTCGTGGTAGTAGACCCGGTAGCCCAGGACCCGGACGGGGTGGCCCGGGGCCAGGGACCAGCTGAGGCTGAGGGTGGTGCAGTTCAGGGGGTCCAGGGTCAGCAGGGGGGCCAGGGGCACTGAGGGGGGGGGGGGGAGAAAGAGAAAAAACAATACATCGCTGTCGGACCAGTGATAAAACATATTCATAATAATCATATTTACTAAATAGTCCATCTATAGCGCTACTTCCTATATGCGAGTATTCTGTACGTTATGCGAGTGCGTTCTGTTCTTCCTTGATGAAGCACCTCGATAAGCTCCCTTCTGCCGGTGAACCCCGATAAAATACCTTTTCCAAGTCTCCAAAACTCGAACCCCAGAGTTAACCTAGAGTCTGTTTAATGAATGAACATAACGTGTTCAGTATGCACATAACATTGTCCAGCACGCACATGTAATGTGCGTGCTGGACAATGTTATGTGCGTACTGAACACGCACATATTCTCGTCATTCGTGCTGGGGGTGAGACTCCACATAGAGCAGGGGTCTCAAACTCGCGGCCCGGGGGCCAATTGAGGCCCACGGGATGATATTTTGTGGCCCTCTACCTGACATCAAATTTGAGTGTTAGTGTGGCCCGCACGTTATTGTCGAATGCACATTTCTGCTGAGTGGCTTGCCACGCTTTTTTTAATCACTTGTGATAGGGTGACTACTAGATGTCCTGGTTTTTCCGGGACAGTCCCAATTTTGAGTTGCGTGTCCTGAGTCCCGACAAAAAGCCAAAGGACGCTAAAATGTCGCGCTTTCCACCAACCGCTATACAATGTACCGTGTTGTCAGCGATTACATAGCTAACACTATGTCTGATTATAGCCCGATCATTAACTTCATTCATTTTTAGTCAGATTCAGTTTTAGTCAGTTGTGCTCCTTTTTTTTTGTGGAATACTTGATGGGGCCAGCCAGACCCAGACTCTACCTCCATGGGCCCCCAAGTAAGTTGAGTTTGAGACCCCTGACATAGATGGACCTCAGCCTTCAGTCCCAGAGCAGGAAGGGGGGGGGGGGGGCAGGTATGTGTCCTCAGAGCGGAGGAGGATTCCTGTGTGGGTGTGATCCGGGGAAAGAGAGAGGAGGCAGACCCTCCCCCGGCCGGCCGAGAGCCGCCCTAAGGGCCGCTATTCTCCCCCCCCCCCCCCCCCCCGCCGGGGCCCGCCTCTCTTTATGGCCCCTGACTGAAGCCATCCTAATGCCACTGACAGTGGGGGTCAAAGGGAGCGCAGTAGCAAACGCAATGCCTGAACGAGATTATTAGAGAGCTCCTCTCCCTCTCCCCCCTCCCTCCCTCCCTCCCTCCCTCCCTCCCTCCCTCTCTCTCTCTCTCTCTCTCTCTCTCTCTCTCTCTCTCTCTCTCTCTCTCTCTCTCTCTCTCTCTCTCTCTCTCTCTCTCTCTCTCTCTCTCCTCTCTCTCTCTCTCTTCCTCTCCCTCTCTCCTCTCTCTCCTCTCTCTCTCTCTCTCTCTCTCTCTCTCTCTCTCTCTCTCTCTCTCTCTCTCTCTCTCTCTCTCTCTCTCTCTCTCTCTCTCTCTCTCTCTCTCTCTCTCTCTCTCTCCCTCTCTCTCTCTCTCTCTCTCTCTCTCTCTCTCCCTCTCCCCTCTCGCTGCAAATGCTGAACGGACAACAAACACACTGGTATGTGTGTGTGTGTGTGTGTGTGTGTGTGAATGTGTGTGTGTGTGTCTGTGTGTGTGTGTGTGTGTGTGTGTGTGTGTGTGTGTGTGTGTGTGTGTGTGTGTCTATGTGTGTGTTTGTGTGTGAGTGTGTGTGTGTCTGTGTCTGTATGTGTGTGTCTATGTGTGTGTTTGTGTGTGAGTGTGTGTGGCTATGCGTTTCTCTGCGTGCGTGTGCGATTGTGTTAAACATTCGCGTCCTACTCCCTCCTCATATCTACTTTTGATTCTGTACCCTGATGACCACTGACCAGAGACAAGCCCGGCAGTAACCAGTAACCAGTAACAAGCTACCAGTAACCAGTAACAAGTTACCAGTAACCAGTAACAAGTTACCAGTAACCAGTAACAAGTTACCAGTAACCAGTAACCAGTAACAAGTTCCCAGTAACCAGTAACAAGTTACCAGTAACCAGTAACAAGTTACCAGTAACCAGTAACAAGTTCCCAGTAACCAGTAACAAGTTACCAGTAACAAGTTACCAGTAACCAGTAACAAGTTACCAGTAACCAGTAACAAGTTACCAGTAACCAGTAACCAGTAACCAGTAACAAGTTCCCAGTAACCAGTAACAAGTTACCATTAACCAGTAACAAGTTCCCAGTAACCAGTAACAAGTTACCAGTAACCAGTAACAAGTTACCAGTAACAAGTTACCAGTAACCAGTAACAAGTTCCCAGTACCCAGTGACCAGTTCCCAGTGACCGGTTCCCAGTAACCAGGATGCCAGCCTGTGTTTACGTCCACTCTGACCCCTGACCTCCGACCCCGCCCACCTTTGGCGCTGGAGGCCTTGGGGGTGCGGTGGGCAGTCCAGGCGGAGGGCTGGCCCCAGCCCGCCCCGGTGGCGGCGGTGATGCGCAGCAGGTAGGTGGTGTCGGGGCGGAGGTCCACCAGCAGGTGCTGGCCCCGCCCCCCGGGCAGCTCCAGCGTGGTGGGCGTCGGCTCGGCGCCGCTGCGGAACGCCAGGCGGAGCGCCGTGATTCGGCCGCGGCTCAGCTTGGGGGGCAGCGGGGCCCAGGACACCGCGATGTCCGTCGGGCTGCGGCTGGTCAGGCTGAGCTCAGGGGCCCGCAGCGGGACTGGGGGACAAGAGACACACAGAGGGGCCGTTAGCACTGAGATCAGGGGCCCCAGGGGGACGAGAGACACACGGGGGGGCCGGTCAGAGGCCCCAGGGGGACAAGAGACACACAGGGGGCCGGTCAGGGGCCCCAGGGGGACTGGGGGGACAGGAGACACACAGGGGGCCGGTCAGGGGCCCCAGGGGGACTGGGGGCACAGCAAACACACAGGGGGCCGGTCAGGGGACATGAGATCAGTAAAACCTCATGAAGACTGTTAACTCAAACCCTGCTCAGGGTTTATCGGCCCCCCCTGCTGAGGGCCAGTCCAGGGGTCCGCGGTGGGAATCGAGCCGGCGGCTCACCATCTTCCAGCGTCTGGCCCACCACGGGGTCCGACATGCAGCTGGCGCCCATGGGCATGTAGGCCACGATGTAGAAGGTGTAGTTCCGCGCGGGCTCCAGGTCGTCGATGATGTAGCGTGTCGTGTCGTTGCCGATGACCACTTGGTACTCCTCGTTGTTCGTGCCTGGCCAATCACACGAGAGAACCAAACGGAAGAGTTGAGTAACAAATAACATGTCGGCTCGGGAGCCCAGCCCCCCGTCTGAGTCTCCCTCTCATGGTCGGGACGGACTTGTGTTTCTGATTAGGAGGGATTAAAGAAACGTCACAAAGGCCTTAACTTAACTCAACTGAACCGGCAGCCCGGGCCCACAGAGCGACTCCTGACGAGGTAAACAAAACCCTTGAGCAAACACACAAGAACCTCGCCTGGAGCGTGAATAGCCAGTAAGTGTGTGACAAAGGGCCTTCCTGTCTGCCCCCACACCCCGAGGGACTAGCGCCCTTCATCACACGGCCTAATTAGCCCCTCTCTCTGTTAATTAGCCCCTCTCTGTCAGTGGGCCCTCCCCCGTCCTGCCCTCCTCAGGTGCAGAGCGCTCGGTCTCTCCATTGATTCGCTCTTGCGCCGGACTGAATGTGTCACTGAGTCTGAATCAACTAAACATGAACAGAGGCCAGTGCTTTAGGGGATGGAGGGGGGGAGAGAGAGAGAGAGAGAGAGAGAGAGAGAGAGAGAGAGAGAGAGGATGAGAAGAGAGAGACCAGAAGAGAGAGTGGAGAGAGAGAGAGTGAAGAGAGAGAGAGAGAGAGATAGACGAGATGAGAGAGAGAAGAGAGAGAGAGAGAGGAGAGGTGAGAAGAGAGACCGGAGAGAGAGAGAGAGAGAGAGAGAGAGAAGAGAGGAGAGAGAGAGAGAGAGAGGAGAAGAGGAGAGAGAGGAGAGAGATATAGAGAGGAGACGAGAGGAGAAGAGGGAGGAGAGAGGTATAGAGAGAGAGAGAGAGGAGAGAGAGAGGGAGAGAGAGAGAGAGAGAGAGAGACGAGAGAGGTAGAGAGAGGAGAGAGAGAGAGAGACCGAGAGAGAGAGAGAGAGAGAGAGAGAGAGAGAGAGAGAGAGAGAGAGAGAGAGAGAGAGAGAGAGAGAGAGAGAGAGAGAGAGAGAGAGAGAGAGAGAGAGAGAGAGAGAGAGAGAGAGAGAGAGAGAGAGAGAGAGAGAGAGAGTTGAAGTTGTTTCCCAGTATACCCAGGCAGGTGCGTGGGTTCTGTACGTTCCCGCTGGCCGCGTCCAAAGGCTCTCTGATGAATGCTCTGACCACAGGCGGAGGCTCTCTGTGGGGACGGTGGATTGTCTGAGTGACTGTCAGTCAACAGCAGAGGAGGACCAGGTTCCCAGGGCGGCTGAGGGTGAGAGGGGGTCTGCTGCCACACTGTCCCTTGTGCTTGCTTCTGAATAGTTTGCTGAGCAGCGGGTCAGCGTATCAGATCAGGGGGGCTGTGTCCCCACGCACTCCACAAGGGTACAGTCCACCAAGGACCGGCACCCAACGCTGACGGAAAACGCTCTTATTACCCCTGGCCGCCGTAGCCACCCTCCAGTCCCCTGACCCCCGGCGGGCTGCAGCACTATTGAGAACAGATGGCCCCCCCCCGCCCACATTCCTACGTTTGGGGCCATGAGGAAGTAGATTTCAGGTTCCCTAGCGGTCGGCTCCAGGGCGAGGGAGTCAACACAACACGGATAAAACCACACGCTTTAGAGGGAGGGCTAAACATGGACCATACCATACGCTTTAGGGGGGCAAGGGAGTCAACAAACTATGGACCATACCACACACTTTGGCGGGGGGGGGGGACACGGACAGTACCACAGTTTTAGGGGGACAAGGAAGTCAACAAAACGGGGACCGTACCACACACTTTTGGGGCGGGGGGAGTCTGTAAAAATGGACCAGTCCACACGCTTTGCGGCGGGGGGGGGTTTGTGTGTAACCTCCGGTATGCGCTCACCTTCGGCCTTCATGTAGTGGACGGAGTAGGCGATGACCTTGCCGGCGTTGTAGAGGGGGCGGTCCCAGGCCAGCAGCACGGCGGCACTGGACACGGTCTCGGCCCGCAGGCCCCGCGGGGCGCTGGGCCGGTCCTCGGACACCACCACCACCAGCCGCGCCGTGGCCAGGACGCAGCCCAGCGCGTTCTCCGCCTGGCACTGGTACACGCCGTCGTCCTCCTCCGTGATCTGGTTGATCACCAGTTTACTGTGGAGACCACACGCACACACACCACAGACAACACAAGCACACACACACCACAGACCACACACGCGGCAGGCAACACACACACAACACACACGCAGGCATACACACGTACAGACACACACACGTACAGACACACACGCAGGCACACACACACACATACACACGTACAGACACACAAGCAGGCACACACACGAACAGTCACACACGCATGCACACACACGTACAGACACACACGCAGGCACACACACACACACACACACACACACACACACACACACACACACACACACACACACACACACACACACACACACACACAGACAGACGCACACGCAGACGCACACACACAGACACACACAGACACACACACACACACAGACAGACACGCACGCACACACACACATATGCACACACATACACACACACACAAACACACACAGACAAAAACACACACACACACACCAGACACACACAGAGACGCAGACACACATACACAGACACACACAGACACACACAGACACACACACACACACAGACAATGAGGATTAGGAATGGGAGTGGGTCGGTGTGGGGGTCCCTGGGGCCCCTGGTCGGCTGTTATTGCCCTCTGAGGGAACGGAGGAAGTGCCTCTTACGCCGCGGGCTGGGGGGTTAATCATTGAGCTTCCTCTCTGGTGAGGGAACACAGCTGATGAACCGTGCAAGGGAGCAGGCCTTCACTGTGAGGACCCCCACCTGAGGGGCCCCCGGTGTGAGGGGCAGGTAGTGGGCGGGGCCTACCTGTTGTACATCTTGACACGGCCGTTGGGGCGGACCCTCTCGCCGTTCTTCAGCCAGGTGACGAGGGGGGCGGGGGCGCCGGCCGCCGCACACACGAAGCGGGCCGTCCCGGCGCGGGGGCGGGTCAGGCTCTGGGGCGCCTCCACCAGGGAGGGTGGAGCTAGAGCGACAGCGACAGACCCACGTCAGCACCATCAACAGGGCAGGAACACCACCCACCACCCCACCATGTCCACCATCAGGAACACCACCCAGCACCCCACCATGTCCACCATCAGGAACACCACCCAGTACCCCACCATGTCCACCGTCAGGAACACCACCCAGCACCCCACCATGTCCACCATCAGGAACACCACCCACCACCCCACCATGTCCACCCTCAGAACACCACCCACCACCCCACCATGTCCAACATCAGGAACACCACCCACCACCCCACCATGTCCACCCTCAGAACACCACCACTATCAGGATCCCCCCCCCCCACCCCACCACGCCCCACCCTCAGGCCCAGGGGTGGAGACTCACCGAGCACGGTGACGTTGGCGCGGGCCAGGCTGTGGGTGCGGGTCCCGGGCGTGGAGGCGCGGCACACGTACACGCCGGCGTGCTGTGGCCGCGCGGCGGAGAGCACCAGGTTCCCGTTGCCGAGCACCCGGCTGTGGTGCACGTCGATGGAGCGCCCGTCGGCGCGGCTCCAGGAGATCAGGGGCCGCGGGCTGCCCGTCGCCAGGCACTCCAGCACTGCGCTGTGGTGCAGGGCAACCGAGGTGTTCTGGGGCCCCGCCACGATCAGGGGCCTCTGGGGGGGAGGGGGGAGGAGGGCTGGGGAAGGGAGGGAAGGGTTTGGACAGAGGGCAGCAGCTTCAGCAAAAGACTTGACTCACCTTCCCCCCACCACACCCCAACACCCTCGTACGCACGTATGCTGTACGTCCGGTTAATTATCTTATCCTAGCTATCTCTGTTGTATAAACAAATGTACTTTTTAGGTAGATGTAATGTGGCTCGGGAGGTACAGCGGGTTGGCTGGTAACCTGAAGGTTGCTAGTTTGAACCCCGGCTCCTCCTAGCTGAGTGTCGAGGTACCCCGAGCAGGACACCTCACCCTGAATGCTCCTGACGCGCTGGCTGTCACCCTGAGTGGCTGACTCCGCCGTCGGTGTGTGAATGTTTGAGTCGGTGAATGTGAGGCGGTATTGTCAAGCCCCGTGCACTAACAGACGTCGCTCCTCCGGTTAAAGTTGGTCTAAAATTGAAGCCCTCAAACGAGCGACCGGTCACTAGCTTCTAAAGCCGTTAACTTCCTGCTCTGAGACCTCAACTTCCTGCTGAGCCATGACCCTGTGACCTCTGACCTACCGGGCGTGACGGTGAGCGTGGCCTCCATGCTGCGGCGGCGGTTGGCGATGTTGGTTGCTATGCAGCGGTAGTTGCCGGCGTCTTCCGCCCGCACGGCGTGGATCTGGAGAACGCCGCCAGGAAGCACGGTGAGTCTGGACGGAACCGGACGAGGCGACGTTAACACACAGAGGGTCTCACGCGGTCCGACGTTGATCATATGGAGTATTATGAGATGGTTTCAGATTCAACAAACGGTATAATGTTGGCTGTGTTTGACTTCTGTTCATAACCAACATCAGAACATCAGAACGGACTAAAAGGACCCCCTGAAACCCTCCAGTACCCCTAAGGGTCGGGACCCCCCTCTGAGAAACACTTGAGAGAAAGTCTGTCTCTGAAAATGCGATTATATTATGACATGATTGCCAAACAGTTAAACATATTGAACTACGGTAGTGGTATGAAGACCTTTCAGTGTTAACATGGGTGTACACGTTAGGTAATGTTAGGTACGTGAGGCGAGGCAGACCTTTCAGTGCTCAGGGGCAGGGTGACACGGTTGAACTCCCAGGTGATGATGGGGGGGGGGTTGGCGGTAATGCTGCAGGCCAGCCGTCCCACAGAGCCCTCGGTCACCACGATGGAGGAGGGCTGGCTCGCAAAGGACGAGACACCTGGGAGGAAACGCAAAGGGAAACCTCAGAGCCAAAACCTTTTTACCTGGCTTCCAGGTTAGTCTTTGCCTTCTTTTGAGGACTTTGAACCCCAATGAGGAAAAGGAACACATCCTAGCCTCCAGTATTGATCCCATTAGAAAGAACACAAGCAAATCAACAAGAGACAATATGTTTGGATGTGAGTTCTGTTAGATTCTGTTTGTTCAGTCATATGGCTCCAACACACATGTCCAAATCTAGGAGAATTAAAACAATTCAACAATCCATAAATAGTCCATGCCACTTTTTGGTGGCATGGACTACATTTTTCACGTTGTGTTTTAAAACTAAATTCATTGCTACATTTTTTTATAAAATTTGGACCCATTGGAAGTCTACGAGCTCAGGAAACCAAACGACTCCTAAAGCCAGGACCTACAAAGCAGGTAGAAGCTCCACCTCCTCCTGGGTGGAGCTTCTGGGGTCTGAAGAAACATGTAGGCTGTAGGGCTACTCCTTATGCCCCTGATCCATCAGTATACGTACAGCGTGTTAAATACACCCATACACCGTCACCAATACCACTGCTGCATCCCAATAACAGCCTCCCTGGGTCACGCCCTCTCTAGGCCACGCCCTCTCTAGGCCACGCCCTCTCTAGGTCACGCCCTCTCTAGGCCCCGCCCTCCCTGCGTAACGAGGGCAGGCGGACATAAAAGGGGGCCTAGC
This sequence comes from Melanogrammus aeglefinus, assembly GCA_900291075.1. Classification (NCBI taxonomy): domain Eukaryota; kingdom Metazoa; phylum Chordata; class Actinopteri; order Gadiformes; family Gadidae; genus Melanogrammus; species Melanogrammus aeglefinus. The sequence continues at coordinate 126,367 of OLKM01000246.1, forward strand.
AGCACACAACCAATCAGAGTGTCCGATGGCTCTAATCCTAACACCGCCAACGCTCGCTCTCAGACTTTGCGTGTTGAATCGGACCAGACAGCATCCGCATGGTTCCGAAAGCTTCCAACCCAGCTAACCACACCAAACAGATTGGTTCCTCGTCCGAGTCTCCCCAAACGTTTCAGATGGCCAACGGTTGGGCCAGTGTGTTCCTTCAAACCCCCGCTGTCGCTCTCCCTCCTGTTTCCTAGTTCAGGAGGAAACCGGCCAGTAGCTCTGTTCTTTCCTCTTGTCAGTTTTTAAACTTTGCTCTCTTCAGATACGTCAACAAGTCGCGGCTGCTACCCTTTGACCTCTGAGCTGTCGTCTCTCTCCTGGTGTTCCTGACGGGCTCCGGCCCCGGGCTGATCCCAGGCCGGCACAGGAAGGGGCACTAAGGTGAACCATGTGGTCGCGGACGCGTGGCAGAAACTAAACACACTAAAGCCTCGTGGCTTCAGGTCTCACTCCGCTGATCCCTCAGAGCTGCAGACGCCCACCGAACGACCGGGTGATGGATGGGCTCCACTCGGTGGTCTCTGACACGCAAAGACATTCACCACGACCCTCTCCCTCCCAGGAAGCCGGGGGCCCACTGCTCTGCAGACGAGGAGACGCTGCCCCCCTCGGGCCAGGGCGGGGGGCCGGTGGCGGTGGGACTGCCAGGTGTCACCGTGCCAAACCGCCGGGGGGGGGGGGGGGGGGTCCAAGAGCAGGCAGACTCTAGGGAGGGTCCCGACGCCATCCCGGCCGACTGACAGCTGGGGAGCGGAGGGAGAGGAGCTTCCGCCTGAGAGGAGCAGAGCGGTTCAGGAGCAGACGGGCGGCGAACAGAGGAGTGTTCTCTCAGGACGATGCGTCTCACTCTGCCGCTCAGCAGAGCTCCTACTTAGCCCAGAGCGAAACACGATGGTTACTGAAATATAGAATGAACCAATACCTTGAAAAGACTTTAACATCTTTTGATCAAATGTTCTGATAAAATCTTCTCACGTTTGTTGTCCTTCTGAAAGCGTGTTAGTGTATTCGGGGGGGGGCATGCTAGAGGGGGGGGCATCATACTGGAGAGGGGGCGTGGGGGGCAACATGGGGGGGGGCATCATACTGGAGAGGGGGGCTGGGGGGCAACATGCTGTTCTGATCGCCGGTTCCGGAGCAGTTCCTCCACTGGACCTGTTTAATTGAATTAGCTCTGAGCGGTTAGGCCTCGTGTGTGAGCGAGCGGTCGTCTGCTCTGCTCGGGGCTTTGATGTGAGCTGAGGAGGAAGGGGACCCCCCCCCCCCCCATCCTCACACACCAGGTCTGAAACAGGGTTAATGAGCCGAATGGTAGAAGCTGAGGAGTGCATGGGAACCACTGTGGGCTGTACTGGTCTGTACTGGGCGCCCTGCCTCCCTCTAATGGTATTGGATCGGTAAACAGGGTCATTGATTATGGATCAGCCCTGAGCAGGGTGCAGACTCCGGGTGCTGGGGTGTCAGGAGCTCAGAGGAGGCGACCTTCGCTAGGCGCTGATGTTTCCCTCGACCCCTTCATGTTTATTTATGTATGGATCCCGCCACTGAGGGGAAATGATCCATACACTGAGTTCAGTATTGATTATCTTTACTTCAATATTGATTTACGTAAGTTTGCTTACAGTTACTGACAGTTTTTGGCTTTCGAATTCCTTCAGAAGTGTCTTCTGTGTATAAGTAAAAGGTTTGAAAAATCTTCAAGAAAGGGCCATCAAGGGTTTTCACGCTCACGTGAAATCAAACGTTTACGGAGCCGCTTTCGTCCGAGGCCTTGTTCTTTACTCCTCCAACACAAAGAGGTTCCGGCCATCTGTCTCTCCCGGCTTACCTCTCACCTTTCACCTCTGACCTCTGGCCAATCCTAGGCAGCACCCAGCGCCGGCCTATTCCTGTGTGACCACCCCAGAACTCTGCTGCTGCTGCTGTGCAAAGCTTGGGTTTCTAGAAACTATCCATCACTCGGGGAAAAAACCCCGCACTTAAAACAACACAAACACTGATCTTTACTGCTCTTTTTCAGCCCCGTGACCGCAATAACTCAGGATTGTTGCAACCACAATATGTCTACGGTCCGGTGATGAACTATCACTGGTAACAGGACAGAACTAAAACGTAACACGACATAATTATCACTCGTAACCAAATGATTCAGGCCAATCTTTGGCTTCAGAGGTCAGGGCTTCCCATGTGTTTCCCCTTTAACTGGCTGTTGGTTATTCTCTCCCCTCATCAGTCAGACTGGGAGCAAATTATGAACCCACTGCTGTTTGATCCGACTGCTCCTCTGACCGACTGTTCCCTCTGCATAAGAACATTCAGATGTTTCTCCAGAGCAGAACCTACGACCTACAGGAGGTTTAGATTCACCCTCTGGGAGGGGGGGGGGGGGGGGGGTCTCGACCCGGAGCAGAACAGAGGCTAAAGCGCTCAACAGATCCGTCAGTGGCGGGCTGGCAGGTCTACGCCCCCCCCCCCTCAACCCCCTCTCACAGTGTGACGGTCAGCTGACTGCTGGGCGCCCAGGACACAAAGAGACCCCATCAGCCGCTGACCTGGGGGGGGTGGGGGGGGGCTGGGGGGGAGAGAGGGGTCAGAGGGAGAGCACTCCCCCCCCTCCCCCTCCTCCACTTCCTTATCTGACCACAAAGTTACCCAATCACTCAGCACACACCCTCCACTCACTGAGACAGAGCTTTACGGGCCCCAATCTCGCAGCCCGCTGGAGAGGAGCTCAATCCACAACAGGTGAAGGCCTCACTCTGTGAAGTGCTCTGCTCCGAGAGCCCCCAGAGCTCCTCAACGGCCCCTAACCCTGTCTACTGAGGGGGTCTAGAAAGGGGACGATGAAGAGACCGATAAAGACTTTAGGTACAAACGAATAACAATTGGGGTGAGGAAGGGCCGGTGTAGCAGGGGCCAGAACCACGTGAGACCCTGGTGGGGCCGAGGGCAGAACGCTGTCCCAGGGATTACAATCTATTGAACAACTTTAAGTAACCTTTGACCCCGGGGCAGCTCTGTCCCTGGAAACCATAGCAACCCTTTATTTCCAGCAGCGTTGAAGAACAACATGGCGGGTGGGAAGTTATTTTACTAAAGGGTTTTCCGCTCAGCCGCGGTGTCTGACTGCGCCAGTCGCCCTCGTATTACTGCGCCTTCTAATTCAGCCGCGCCTCGGAGAGTCAAACGTTGTCCTTAGCAACCGAACCCGGCCAAGCGTCCGCGTACCTCCAGTCCCTGTCCGTGTACCTCCAGTCCCTGTCCGTGTACCCCCAGTCCCTGTCCGTGTACCTCCAGTCCCTGTCCGTGTACCCCCAGTCCCTGTCCGTGTACCTCCAGTCCCTGTCCGTGTACCCCCAGTCCCTGACCGTATACCCCCAGTCCCTGTCCGTGTACCTCCAGTCCCTGTCCGTGTACCTCCAGTCCCTGTCCGTGTACCTCCAGTCCCTGTCCGTGTACCCCCAGTCCCTGTCCGTGTACCTCCAGTCCCTGTCCGTGTACCCCCAGTCCCTGACCGTGTACCCCCAGTCCCTGTTCGTATATACCCCCAGTCCCTGACCGTGTACCCCCAGTCCCTGTTTGCGTACCCCCAGTCCCTGTTCATGTACCCCCAGTCCCTGTTTGTGTACCCCCACTCCCTGTTCGTGTACCCAAAGTCCCTGTTCGTGTACCCCAAGTCCCTGACCGCGTACCCCCAGTCCCTGACCGCATACCCCCAGTCCCTGTCTATGTACCCCCAGTCCCTGTTTGTGTACCCCCAGTCCCTGTTCGTGTACCCCCAGTCCCTGACCGCGTACCCCCAGTCCCTGTCCGTGTACCCCCAGTCCCTGTCGGCATACCTCCAGGCCCTGCCCCTGTGCCTCCATCAGCCTCCTCCCCAGCGGTGTGAGGGTCAGAGGGCTGCTCTACTGTACGGCGACAGTAAGAGTCAAGGTCAGAAGGGGGTCACTGCAGGAACTCCACAGAAGAGGCTGAACGACTCTGCCGTTGGTGTGTGAATGAGTGAATGTTCGGCAGTATTGTAAAGCGCTTTGAGTGGCCACTGGTTAGAAAAGGGGGGGTGGGGGGGGGGGTGGTCGGGGAAGTAGAGCCCCTCCACTCTGAGGGACTGGTCCCAGGGCCTGAGGCAGACTCACTCAGCCAGCCATCTTTCAATCACCCATCAATCCTGAGTCTATATTGACATTAGTCACGTGACCGGGCCATGTGTCACATGCCAGCATCAAAGACAGACACTGTTCCTCAGAGCTCATGGTTTGGGAGCTTCAGCAGCAGGCCGGAACCGGCCAGGTGCCTTACCTCAACCTCACAAGATATGAACAGTGGAGCACTAATGAATGAAATGTGTTTTAAGTTCATCAATGAGTAATGGGCCCGTTTCCCATGAAAACATCTTTAGAGATGGGATTTGTTTTCATCTCACATTTGAATGAAAATGAATGCTGCCCACGAGAAAACCGAGCCATTCTTCAACAAGAAACCGGGCTTTATAAATGAACCTCCAAACCAAGCCTTTGACTCCAGACCTAAACACAACCTGACTTGTTGCGGTCCCCGGCCCAGCTGTCCGCGGGTCTCTGGACAAACAAATGGCTCTAAAGACCCCCCCCCCCCCCCCTCTGAGAGGGCACTGAGGGGCAGAGCGGACAAAAAGGGTCAGGGTGAAAAGCTTTCCATTCTTCAGCGGGGAGCAGAAAGCCATTGTGTGGCCCCTGGCCCTGGCCCCTGCTCCGCTGGTTAGGGGCCATAAAGTTTGGCTCTTTAGACGCTCACAGTCAGGCTGTGGTACAACAAAACGCATTTCGCGCTCGTGTGTGTGTGTGTGTGTGTGTGTGTGTGTGTGTGTGTGTGTGTGTGTGTGTGTGTGTGTGTGTGTGTGTGTGTGTGTGTGTGTGTGTGTGTGTGTGTGTGTGTGTGTGTGTGTGTGTGTGTATGTGTGTATGTGTGTGTTTGTGTGGGTATGCCTTTGTGTGTGTGTTTGGCTGTTTGTGTGTGCATTAATATGTGTGTGCAGTAATGTGTGTGTTGTGTGTGTGTGTGTGTGTGTGTATGTGTGTGTGTGCATGTGTTTGTGTATGTTTGTGTGTGTGTGTGCATGTGTTTGTGTATGTTGTGTTTGTGTGTGTATGCATGTGTGTGTGTGTGTTAGAGTGTGTTTGTGTGTGTGTGTGTGTGTGTGTTTGTGTGTGTATGCGTGTGGTTGTGTGTATTAATGTGTGTATATGCGTGCTTGTGCGTGTGTGTGTATGTATGTTTGCGTGTGTGTGTGCGTGTGTGCGTGTGTGTGTGTGTGTGTGTGTGTGTGTGTGTGTGTGTGTGTGTGTGTGTGTGTGTGTGTGTGTGTGTGTGTGTGTGTGTGTGCGTGCGTGTGTGCGTGCGTGTGCGTGCGTGCGTGCGTGCGTGCGTGCGTGCGTGCGTGTGTGTGTGTGTGTGTGTGTGTGTGCGTGTGCTATCTTCAACCCCCGTCCTACCTGTCTCCTTCCAGGGCATTTCTCAGGTATGTGTAAAGTTTACGAGCAGCGGACCTCGGAGCGGCTCTAAGTACCCGTTTAATCCTAACTAGTAAACTGCTGCCCGCCTTTATGACCAGTAAAGCCTGACCCATTAATACCAGTACACACACTTCAGCACCCAGTGGGATTAATGCAAACACCGTCCGCGGGATTACTGCTCCTTAAAAACAAGTGTTGGAAATTAACTTAACTTTAACTTAACTAATTAACTTGATTTCCTCATTTATATTCATAGCCATCTATGACCTCGTCAGATGCGTCTCGTTATGAAATAGCATCGTAAAAATCCCTTAATCTGGCAGCTCTGATTTAAATGATTCACATGTTGTGACGTAATCCCTAATGTTCATCACTTCTCCGTTTGCTCTAGTTAAACATAACTTTAAGTGCCTCTGCATTCAGGCCAATAACCAGCACTGAAGGATGTGAACGTTGTGTTTAAAGGGTAGGGGGAAAGTATTAAAGTAGTTAAAAGTAGTTAAATCACATGAATCTTGACACATCATTAACAGAGGAATGTTATGAAGACCCGAAGAAAAAGTTTAACTTCTTTTGTTCCGAAGTGACACCGCGAGAAACACAAGGGGGGAGAGGGGGGAGAGGGAGGAGAGGGGGGAGAGGGGGGAGAGGGGGGAGGACTCCCTGAAGACCCATCGGCCTGGAGCCTCTCCCCCCCTGCAGAACAGGCCACACACACACACACACACACACACACACACACACACACACACACACACACACACACACACACACACACACACACACACACACACACACACACACACACACACGCACGCACACACACACACAAACACGCACACACACACACACACACAAACACACACATACTCATACACAGAAGCACACACACACCAAACACACACATACTCATACACACAAGCACACACACACACACACACACACACACACACATATGCACATCCATACACACTCGCACGCACACACACACACCACTGGAGGAAAAGCATTCCAAAAGAACAATTGCTGGTGATCAGGAGCCGTGAGATGAAAGGCCCTGAATAGAGGGGTCATCTGCTTCTTAGAGCGGGGCAGCCCAGGCTGGACAGCTCCTAACCCTTAGAACGGCCCTCCTGTTCATTACCACATCAATGGGCCCTGCTCCCCAAATAGCATCTTCCTTTGGCCCCCCGACACTGAAGACCTCATCCCCCGACTGGAGCCAACGGATGAACCCTGAACCGCCTCGCGATGCACGCCGCAAACTACAAGACATGTTACCCACAACTCAGTGTGTGTGTGTTACTGGAGGAGGAGGAAGTGTGTGTGTGTGAGTGTGAGAGCCGCTGAACACACAAACACATGAACCAACAACACAGCTCTGGACTCCCAGTCCCAACTGGGAGTCCCCCGTGAATCCCAAACACAACAACAAGTAAAGCACCAGCGTCCTGGGCCCCGTAGGGTGAACACAGCCTCAGAGCAGCAGGACCTCTCCTCCCGCTACCCTCTAGAGCGGGTACCTACTTGCGATTGTCAGTCGGGCCTTCTGGCTCAGGACGGCGCCATGCTTGTTCTGAGCCAGGCACTGATAGGAGCCCTCGTCGGATTTGTCTCCCCTCCGGCTCTCCGCCTCGGCCAGGTAGAGCGATCCGTTGGGCAGGCGGTGGACCCGCTCGCTCTCGGCCAGCGGGAGCCCGTTCCGGAGCCAGCGGAGCGTGATGGGCGCCGCTCCCTGGGCCTGGCAGTCCAGGACCACCGCGTCGCCCCGGAGCACCGTCACGCCCTGTGGCTCGGCGATGAAAAACAGCTCGCTGAAGCTCAGCGCACCTGAAGGGAGGGGGGGGGGGGGAGATCCGGTCAGTGACGCTCAGGTGGGGGGTGGGGGGAGAACCGGTCAGTGAGGGTCAAGGGTCCAGCTCATCAGAGGAACACTGGATCGCTCTCTGAAGAACAGAGCGGATCTGACTGCAAGTCCACTGATGATAACGTTAATATCCTAAAAGATGTCTCAATCTTAACCCTTAATCTTGACCCTTAATGCACAATACCAAAAACAATATTATTCTATACACTAAAGGGGTTCACAATCACCCTACGAACTTTATAAGAATACATTATACTAGATCACATACATGTATGCCTATCATAAACTCTATGTCCTGACTGGGGCAACATATTCCACCAACATGTTGTCTTTCGACCTGAAGCAACTCGGGTTGTGAGGTCGAATCCCGGGTACCTTTCATTAAAACACGGGGCTCTGGGGGTCCAATGCAAACCAAGTCAGCAGGACTGCACCACACACCACAACACAGAACCAAATGGTAGATATTTAATACGCTAAGCGACTGAACTCAAAGCGATTGCAAACAATCCCTATGGATGTGTCTGACTGGACTCCAGTCGGAGCGCAGCGGGGGTCCGGTCTGCCGAGACGCGTTGTGCCGTCAGGGCATCAACCATAGTGGGCTTAAAGTTGAGTTATTTCCACTGTCTATACCAAGTGTCTTTTTAGTTTTGGCTAGAGTAGGCTACTTAATGATGGAAACTTCAAACCTTTTCCTTTTGCAAATGTATTAAAATGTTCCTTACCTGAGATTTGGAGGTAAACCGAGAAAAGGAGCAAGCGGTCGTATAGTTTCCTTTTGACAGGCGCCATTTAAGAGTATTGTCCTTGCATGCTAAACGTGTACAGTCCTCTGCTGAGGATGACCTGCGTGCGGAGCCTGAACTCGACTGAGCGCTTCTGACCGCCTGCAACGCTTCATCTCATGCGGGGGACCGACGCCCGGACCGGGGAGCGAGGCGCGGCCAGCGCCCCCTGGCGTCGGCTATCGGAACTCGCTATCCACTCGACCCATCTTGGCCCATCACAGTTAACAGTTATAAGAGCTTATGATCACCAAACTATTGCCAGACATCCAATCTTATTAAAATGACTGGACTGCACAGTGTGGTTTGAGAGTCTGTTGAGGACCCATCTCTAGGAGAGAGAGACCTCAGTCCAAACAATTAGAACAGTTTTTCCATTGAAGTTAAACCGTATTTTGTGTAGTTAATCATTCCAGTATACCTGTGAAGACTCACACACCCATTGTGGTGCTGCACTCATTGAGGCTCAACTGTATCATCTTTGACGTTATGAACCACCTTAATAAAGGTTTATTTTGGCCACGATGTTGACGCTGAATGTATTTTATCCCCTGAGAAGTCCTTTAAGTCTGTGAGATGGTGTGTCTCTCCCTCACCTCACCCTACGCATCCAACAGCCCGGCCTCAAACGGAGGCTGAGACACAGAAACAGGAGAAGTTAGACCGCCGTGTTTGAGATCACCCTGAGGTGCTGCGGTCGGCTGTAATCACACGACCCGGACACCTCAGAGACCGTTGGATCCCCCCAACTGGGGATGTAAATCATGTTAACGTTCTCAGCAGCCATTCGGTCAGTGGCTGATAATCAGCTGTACACATATGAGTAGTTTGAGGATCAGTGGTCAATACATACTACCACTTTACTACTCATGTGGGTAGAGCTGATGATTAGCTGTATACGTATGAGTAGTGGTAGTGGTTTGAGGATGTGTGGTCAGTCCTAGCGACCGGTCAGGACGTCCCCTCTGTGGAGATGAGGGCGTGCTTCAGTCCGTCCGGGCCTTCATCAGCAGCCAGCCTGGACGGAGCGGACAGCTGCTGAGTCAATGCGGATATTGATCCGGTGTCCATGTTGTTTACAGGGAGGTTCTCATTGATCTGAAGGGCCGCCGCCCAGCTGGGAGACCCCGTTCCCACGGTCCCACGGCCTAGGGGAGGGTCCAGGTATTGTGGGGGGGGGTTCAGGACTGATTCGTGCAGAGACCTGCTTGGTGGAGCGCTGCTGGTGAGGCATTATTTGTTTTTTTCGGAAAGAAAGTGATCAACTCTCCTTACGGGCTCTCTCTCTCTCTCTCCCTCTCTCTCTCTCTCCCTCTCCCTCTCTCTCTCTCTCTCTTCTCTCTCTCTCCCTCTCTCTCTCCCTCTCTCCCTCCCTCCCTCTCTCTCTCTCTATCTCT
>OLKM01000246.1:136282-298782 GCA_900291075.1 Melanogrammus aeglefinus
CTCTCTCCCTTCTCCCTCTGCCTCTCCTCCTCCCTCCCTCTCTCTCTCTGTGCTCTCTTCTGCTCTCTCTTCCCTCTCCCTCTCTCATGCTTCCATCCCTCTCCTTTCTCTCCTCTCTCTCTCTCCTCTCTCTCTCTCTCATCTCGTCCGCTTCTCGTCTTCTCTCTCCTCTCTCTCTTTCTCTCCCTCTTCCCTCCCTCGTCTCTCCTCTCTCTCTCTCTCTTCTCTCTCTCTCTCCCCCCTCCCTCCCGTTCCCTTTTTCCCCTTTTTTTCCCCCCCCCCCCCTTCCCCTTTTTCGCCTTTTTTTTTCCCCCCTGCCCTTTTCTCTCTTTTTCCTTCTTTTTCTCTTTTTCTTCTCTCTCTCTCTCTCTCTCTCTCAACTCGTCTCTCTCTCTCTCTCTCTCTCTCTCTCTCTCTCTCTCTCTCTCTCTCTCTCTCTCCCCCTCTCTCTCTCTCTCTCTCCTGTCAATAGGGCCGTTTTTCGGGGGCTGATTCAGATGAACGGAGGCCAGGCCCTGAGGATCGATGATGTAGAAGTCGATCTGGGGTCCTTGGTATTGGGGGACGGGGGGCAGACGTTGGTCCGACCCACCCAGGCCCTTCTGCTGCTGGGGCCGGGGCTCCCGGTCCCACGCACCCCCTCCCCGATGATCCGAGCAATGTCCAAAAGGCCGGGCTGACCCCTGACCTTTCCCCTGACCCTGCGGGGTCAGTCTTGAGCCGGTGGGGGAGGGGACAGAGGAGGTCATTAGGCCACATCATGCAAATGGAGCTGGCAGTCGCCCTGTTGGTCCGCAGCCCAGAGCACAACACGGCCCAGCCCTTCTAGAGGGGCTCGTAAACATAGAGCATATACAGATACAGACTATTACAATACACAGACTATTACAATATACAGACCACTACAATATACAGACCACTACAATACACAGACTATTACAATATACAGACTATTACAATATACAGACCACTACAATACACAGACCACTACAATATACAGACTATTACAATACACAGACCACTACAATACACAGACTATTACAATACACAGACTATTACAATATACAGACCATTACAATACACAGACTATTACAATATACAGACTATTACAGTACACAGACCACTACAATACACAGACCACTACAATATACAGACCACTACAATATACAGACTATTACAATACACAGACCACTACAATACACAGACTATTACAATACACAGACTATTACAATACACAGACCACTACAATATACAGACTATTACAATATACAGACTATTACAATATACAGACTATTACAATACACAGACTATTACAATATACAGACTATTACAATACACAGACCACTACAATACACAGACTATTACAATATACAGACTATTACAATACACAGACCACTACAATACACAGACTATTACAATATACAGACCACTACAATATACAGACCACTACAATACACAGACTATTACAATATACAGACCACTAAAATATACAGACCACTACAATACACAGACTATTACAATATACAGACCACTACAATATACAGACTATTACAATATACAGACCACTACAATATACAGACCACTACAATACACAGACTATTACAATATACAGACTATTACAATATACAGACCATTACAATATACAGACCACTACAATATACAGACCATTACAATATACAGACCATTACAATACACAGACTATTACAATACACAGACTATTACAATATACAGACCACTACAATACACAGACCACTACAATACACAGACCACTACAATACACAGACCACTACAATACACAGACCATTACAATACACAGATCACTACAACATACAGACTATTACAATACACAGACCATTACAATATACAGACTATTACAATATACAGACCATTACAATATACAGACTGTTACAATATACAGACTATTCCAATATACAGACTATTACAATATACAGACCACTACAATATACAGACCATTACAATATACAGACTATTACAATATACAGACTATTATAATATACAGACCATTATAATATACAGACTATTACAATGCACAGACCATTACAATATACAGACTATTCCAATATACAGACCACTACAATATACAGACTATTTCAATATACAGAGAACTCTGAGCTGAGACTCTGAGACGGAGCTCTGAGGTTCAACGTTGAGTTTCCAAGCAGTGTGTTGTTGAAAATCGAATGCCTTTTAAGTTAAAAACCCCTCTTTTTTTTATTACGCATCCTATTGGTTTGATACAACGTTACCATAATAAATGAACTTAAGGCTTTGTCTAAGGATTGACAGCTTTTGACCCTCTTTAAAAGGACCAGCCTAAAGTCAAATTTGTCGGCTGACAAATATGGTAAAAGACAATCGAACGGATAATGTTGTCGTTTCATGTCTCAATTTTGCATTGCCCATTTGGTTAAGATACAAAATGAATAGACTTTCAATAGGCCTACATGTAATAAAGTTTCCACTGCCACTTGAGTTGCTACTTTTGAAGATTGTTCATGGTCTTCTCAACAGTTATTCTAGGGCTTAACATAAATATGCAATTACCAGTAAGTGGACACAAGTATTTTTTACTTGATCAATAATCACTTGACGAAACTATGGGAATGCCTTCGGGAATGCTGTTGTTATTCGACGCGCTCTTGTACGGACACACGTCGCTCCACGTCGACCCCGTGTGGGGGAGTGTGGTATTACATACTTCTGTAAATTCATGTCGTCAATCAAATAGCATACCAAGTTATATCATATAACGACACAATAACATAAATAACGCAATTGAATGTCAGACGTTGGCCAAGACTTTTAGGTTCCATTCTTTTATTTATTTGAAGAATGCATATTGGCTTATATTGAAAAAGCAGAAGTAGCTAAATCACAAATAACATGTTGATCCATTAGCCTTTTGCCATCAATCCTCAATTGTCGAATTCGATCTTAAGCAGTAATTGAGGTTAAAGACACTAAACATGTTTGAACAATACAACCACAATAAAACAAATAAAGGCCTCATTCACTTTTAAAATTCAGGGAAAATAAAGTTTGTTCATGTACAGAAACGTTTGTAACATGTAAACGTTTCAACAAATATGCAATTTTTTCGTTTGACTTTCACAAGCGGGCTAAAGTGGTTACATTGGCAAAGGTTCGGAAGATAAGACTTTAACTATGTATAAAGAGTGCTTCACTTCATAGAAGCACGGGTATAAAACGCATTATCACAGACGAGACAGAGCCCATAATATTGTCCTTCATTAACAACCTGTAAACAGAGTAAGTGGTGTAAACAACAACAACCAAATATACCTTAAACAAACACCCCTGCCCATAACTGAATGTGTCGTATAAAAGGTGATTACGACAGAAACTAGAGCAGTGAAGACCAATTAGAGGGGTTACCTCTCAGTCATCACGTCAGCCACTTGTCCTAATTGAATATTATAATATGATATAATATGAAATATATTATATATAATGGCATGTCAGAGTAAACCCTCTGCATTGTGAGGTCCTTCTTAGATTACCTAGTGGTGAATATATCGTTACTTATAGACTGTGGACATCTTCTCTGTTTACTTGTGGTTTGATGGATGGATTTACCAAATGCTGTGGGCTGTACATACACAGAAGAACGTAGAGATGGATGTGGGACTCCAGACATCAATGCACCAGCGTGTCATTGATGTGTTTAGTTAGTGAAAAAGGAAACAACCCTGTATTTTAGTTTTTGGCATCTTTGAACCACGCAGGTGAACAGCGGTTGGGGTTTGCGGTCTTAATAAACACAACTGAGAATGAAAGTGAGAGAAGCTATTTTCTGCAAAACGCACTTTGATGTTATTTTGGGTGATTACTTGTCTTTGAATAAAGTTAACTGGAATGTTTTGTAAATGTAAATTAACATGAAAGAAACCTAAAGAGAGAGAGAGAGAGAACGTGCGTTGAGACATAAAAGCTTATTAGTGCAGCGAATACAATCGGAGAGAGAAGTGGTTAACCCACCTACGACAGGGGTACACCACCCACCTGGTTCTTAGTGTTCCAGAGCGCGTGTAGTGAAAGTATTCTGATCTAACTGTTGTTTATAAAGAACGAAGAAGACCAATGACTCAGAACTCGACGGCCACAGCTCACTGAAGGCTCACGGCTGAGACTCAGCCTGGATAGAAAAATAACATTTAGTTTGAAACCTTCCGCCAAACGTCTGATATTTACACAAATAAAAGTCTATACTCATATCTATTTATATATCTATTTTTAAACGTCTTACAGCAAAATGCGCAGCAAAAAAAAAGAGCCATGTTTCCAAGCATCCATTTCTTGACAGAGAATAGAAAACGATTGTAAACTTATGAAAGAGTAGTGGTTGATGTCCTGTCACTGAGCGTCCCGCGAGGGGAGCGCGGGGGGGGGGGGGGGGGGGGGGGGGGGGGGGGGCATCGGTGGTCCTCCCCCCGGAGGGAGGCGGGGCTCCTCCTCCACCCCGGACGTTTAAGGCCAATATGCTCCGCCCCCAGCGTCTCTATCGCCGCGCCGGCGCTCGGAACACCGTATCCCACGACAATCTGACGTTTGTCCCGACGTTAAAACCCAAATCTCAGCGTGGCGCCGCAGACCGCGGGACCTCCTCCTCGTCCTCAACCTCCTCCTAGTCCACACCGTCGAAGCCCTGGGCGTTCTCGATGGCGATGTGCAGCTTCTCTCTCAGCTCCTCAAACGACTCGTAGGGAGGAAGGTCCAGCCGGTTGAAGCTGTGGGACGGAGAGACCGGTCAGGAATGTGAGCTGATGTGTGTGTGTGTGCTGCTGATTGTGTGTGTGTGTGTGTGTGTGTGTGTGCGTGTGTGTCTGTCTGTGCGAGTGTGTGCGTGTGTGTCTGTCTGTGCGAGTGTGTGCGTGTGTGTGTGCGTGTGTGTCTGTCTGTGCGAGTGCGTGCGTGCGTGCGTGTGTGTGAAACTTTTGTGTTCTGTGTGTACGGGGGGCCGGTTCTCTGCTCTCACCAGGTGTGCGCTCGGGGGAGTTTGTCTCGGGTTCCCCACTGCTCGATGGTGAAGAGCTGGGGCCCGTTGGACCCTAGAGTCAGGGATCAGGGGTTATTATAGCAGCGCCACAATCAGCCAGAGGAGAAGCCGACTAATGAGCAGGTCTCAAGAGGAGCGGGGGAGGAGGACCTCCACAGGGACTCACCGTAGAGCTCGGCGAAGCCGTTCATGGGCACCCTGGACGTCCCCGTCACAAACTGCAGCAGCCGGATCCGCTTCTCAGCATCCATCAACAACACCGTCTGCAAGCAAGGAACACACACACAGACACACACACACGCAAGCACGCACGCACACACACACACACACACACACAAACAACAAACAGGGACAGACAGACAGACAGACACGCAAACACACGCACAGTTCAAACCGGGAGGAAAGCCCCATGGGGTGGTGGTGGGGTGGTGGTGGGTGGGTGGGAGGGGTGCGTTACCTTCCAGAACCACTGGATGAGGGGCTGGGTGGGGCAGTAGCCCGTCTTGTACTTGGTGTTCGCCCTCCAGTCGTTGACGTCCACGTCTCCGAGCCCGCACATCAGCAGCTGGAGGAGCAGAGGACAGTTAACCCCACATCCCCCCTCTTAACCCCCGACCCCAGACCCCCGGACCCCCACACACCCACCTCCAGCTCGTTCTCATCGAAGATCTTCACCAGGTCCTGAGGGATCAGCTCGTAGAAGCCCTGAAGAGGAGGAGAAGAGGAAGAGGAGTACGTGAGTCTGACGGCTCTCAGACCAGACCCTGAGGAAGAGGAGGTAATGAGTCTGACGGCTCTCAGACCAGACCCTGAGGAAGAGGAGTTCATGAGTCTGATGGCCCTCAGACCAGACAGAGGAAGAGGGGCAGCACTCACGTCTTTGAAGGCAGTCATCTGCATCTGGATCCGGTTGACGAAGCGCCACTGCATCACCAGACTGGGGACAGGAAGGGGGTGTCAGGGGGAGCAACAGAGAGATGATCCCTCCTCAGACGCTGCCTACTGCTACTGATGCTTTAGCTTCAACCTCCTTAAAGGACTAACCCGGTGGAAAGTGGATCTGGGATGTTTTTTTTCATGTGTTATGTTAAAAACTAAATCGTTATTTTAAACCACTTACAAGGCTAGAAGTAGCCTGAAACTTCTTTAGTAGTATAATAAGGGTCTTGACATATAAAACAAGGCATTGGTAACTTTGTAAGTGTACAGATTGTTTATTAAAAAGGACATTTTATACACACAATACCATCAGTAGTTCACCCGTCCACGCCGTCTGGTTTCTAAGACTCGATCAGTAGATTGGTGATCACAGAGCTTGCGTGTTGCTGACGGATGTCACAAGCTGTGTGTTCGTCAACCTACCCGTCGAGTCTTAAAGACAAGATGGCGTCGCCGGGTGAACTACTGATGGTATTGTGAATATAAAATGTTGTTTTGGTAGAATAGGCTAAAAACAGTCAACTTAAGAATGCGTCTATACGCAGGTTATTTGCTCCCAAAGGAACATTCCACCTGGTTATCCTAATAAACATACCCCACATCCCTTTAACACCGGGTTAGTCCTTAACTCTAACTCTGCTGCTGCAGACCCTGAATCCCTCCTTACTCAACATCCTCCAGGGTTAGCTAAGTGTTACTGTGTTAAGGGTTAGATAAATGTTACTGTGTTAAGGGTTAGTAAAGTGTTTCTGTGTTAAGGGTTAGTAAAGTGTTTCTGTGTTAAGGGTTGGTTAAGTGTTTCTGTGTTAAGGGTTAGTTAAGTGTTTCTGTGTTAAGGGTTAGTAAAGTGTTTCTGTGTTAAGGGTTAGTAAAGTGTGTCTGTGTTCCTCAGTAAAGTGGTTCTGTGTTCCTTAATAAAGTGTTCCTGTGTTCCTTAGTAAAGTGTTCCTGTGTTCCTTAGTAAAGTGTGTCTGTGTTCCTTAGTAAAGTGTTCCTGTGTTCCTTAGTAAAGTGTGTCTGTGTTCCTCAGTAAAGTGTTCCTGTGTTCCTTAGTAAAGTGTGTCTGTGTTCCTTAGTAAAGTGTTCCTGTGTTCCTTAGTAAAGTGTTCCTGAGTAAAGTGTGTCTGTGTTCCTTAGTAAAGTGTTCCTGTGTTCCTTAATAAAGTGTTCCTGTGTTCCTTAATAAAGTGTTTCTGTGTTCCTTAGTAAAGTGTTCCTGTGTTCCTTAGTAGTGTTCCTGTGTTCCTGAGTAAAGTGTGTCTGTGTTCCTTAGTAAAGTGGTTCTGTGTTCCTTAATAAAGTGTTCCTGTGTTCCTTAGTAAAGTGTTCCTGTGTTCCTTAGTAAAGTGTTCCTGTGTTCCTTAGTAAAGTGTTCCTGTGTTCCTTAGTAAAGTGTTCCTGTGTTCCTTAGTAAAGTGTTCCTGTGTTCCTTAGTAAAGTGTTCCTGTGTTCCTTAGTAAAGTGTTCCTGTGTTCCTTAGTAAAGTGTTCCTGTGTTCCTTAGTAAAGTGTTCCTGTGTTCCTTAGTAAAGTGTTCCTGTGTTCCTTAGTAAAGTGTGTCTGTGTTCCTTAGTAAAGTGTTCCTGTGTTCCTTAGTAAAGTGTTCCTGTGTTCCTTAGTAAAGTGTTCCTGTGTTCCTTAGTAAAGTGTTCCTGTGTTCCTGAGTAAAGTGTGTGTGTTCCTTAGTAAAGTGTGTCTGTGTTCCTTAGTAAAGGGTCAGTAAAGTGTGTCTGTGTTCCTTAGTAAAGGGTCAGTAAAGTGTGTCTGTGTTCCTTAGTAAAGGGTTAGTAAAGTGTGTCTGTTCCTCAGTAAAGGGTCAGTAAAGTGTGTCTGTGTTCCTCAGTAAAGGGTTAGTAAAGTGTGTCTGTGTTTCCTCGGTAAAGGGTCAGTAAAGTGTGTCTGTGTTCCTCGGTAAAGGGTCAGTAAAGTGTGTCTGTGTTCCTCAGTAAAGGGTCAGTAAAGTGTGTCTGTGTTCCTCGGTAAAGGGTCAGTAAAGTGTGTCTGTGTTCCTCGGTAAAGGGTCAGTAAAGTGTGTCTGTGTTCCTCAGTAAAGGGTCAGTAAAGTGTGTCTGTGTTCCTCGGTAAAGGGTCAGTAAAGTGTGTCTGTGTTCCTCAGTAAAGTGTGTCTGTGTTCCTCAGTAAAGGGTCAGTAAAGTGTGTCTGTGTTCCTTAGTAAAGGGTCAGTAAAGTGTGTCTGTGTTCCTCGGTAAAGGGTCAGTAGAGTTTCGTACTGGATGTACTCCTTCTTGTTGTCGTTGGTCACCACCACGTCCCCGCCCCCGGGCTTCAGCTCGTGCTGGTGAGTCTGCAGGGAGCAGAGCCAGAGGACGTGTTAATGACCACAAAACCGCTGAGAGAATCACACCTTCTCTCTACAAGGCGTGGTTCTTCTGGACGTGAACCTCATCTGATCTCATCACGAGCGTTGACATGTTGAAATGAAACTCTTATTTTGATCTTCATTACAGTAATTATAGTGTCATATTATTACATATAATATTACAAATTATGTTTGAAGTTAACTGCGACACCTGGTTATTTGTGTGCAACATGGGGCTAGCTATAGTTAGCTGTATAGAGCGGGAGCGTATCTATGTTCCCCGCTTTGTATGTGACCGGGGAACATAGGACCCTGTGAGCAAATCTTTTTCGCCTCTGATTCGCCTGTGATTGGTTAGAATGTCTCTCCTCTGATTGGTTATGGTTAGGGTTAGGGTGAGGGTTAACCCTCACCCTAACCCTAACCCTAAACCTGACCCTCACCCTTTGCACCCGGGGAACATAGGACCTGGGGAACATAGGGATGACCCCGTATGGAGCTAGCTATAGTTAGCTGTTCAACATGGAGCTAGCTACAGTTAGATGTATGGAGCTAGCTATAGTTAGTAGTTTAATGTGGAGCTAGCTATAGTTAGCTGTTCAACATGGAGCTGAGCTATAGTTAGCTGTTTAATATAGAGCTAGCTATAGTTAGCTATTTTATATGGAGCTAGCTATAGTTAGCTGTTTAAAATGGATCTAGCTATAGTTAGCTGTTCAACAAGGAGCTAGCTATAGTTAGCTGTTCCACATGGATGGAGCTAGCTATAGTTGGTTGTCTAACATGAGCCAGCTATAGTTAGCTGTAAAACATGATCCTTTAATGCGTCAGTCCAGGCAGCGGTAGAACCGTTTCCGACCTGTCCGAACAGCTCCTCGTCGATGGTGAACCTCAGGTCCAGGTCGGCCGGGTCGTTCTCCAGGATCCATTTCAGAGAGTTGAAGTACTCGCTGTCCTGGAGACACAGGGGGAACACGCTGTCAGCCGGCCTATAGTCACAGAGGTCTGCGCGACCTCGGCGTGTCCAGAGACCTCGTGAGTAGGCTGAACGATTTGGGGAAATAATCTAATTGCGATCATTTCCACCAATATGCAATTTTGATTTAGTATGCGAATATTAATTGAATATAAATTATGAATATAATTTTTTTTATGTTCTGTATTATCCACTAAACAAGCAATAAATCATTCTGTAGTATGACCAACACAACATTGGAAGCAGTCAACATATAAACGGCTCTTTGCTTAAGGGCCAGGCCATGCGTTGAGACGAATTGATATCATAACATCTTTATTTAACTATTTAAAAAAATACGAATCTTACTGATCTCCAGTCAGTAACAGTAACAGTGAAAAAAATTAATAAAAAATCACAAAATAGATTTTATTTTATTTTACTTTAACCGCAGCCTTCGCGTTTTGCATATCGCATTCTACGACATGCCGATGTCGGTTTGAATTGGATTCATCGTTCAGCCCTTCTTGTGCGGTCGGCGGCGTGGCTTACCACAGACTCCATGTCGTGGAGCGTGATGGGCTTCTGCAGCATCATCTTGTAGAATGGGCGGATGAAGAAGGCTTCAGAGGAGAGGAGGCACAGAGTTAGTCAGCTGGACTGTTGGTGTGCCCCCTGAGCCTCAGACGGACGTGAGGGGGCGGAGAGACAGGGTTTGATTGGCTGACAGCTGCGGTTCTGCTCATGTGATTACAGATGATTATCGTTAACTCAATAAGGGCGATGTTCCTCTGGCTGTCAGATGGGAGACGAGGAACGCATTTACCTCAGTGAGACGTTACACCCTGTATGAGAAATACTGTGAGGAGACTTTTAAACCAAACTCAAACAAACAGAAAGATTAATGTGTGTACTGAGTCTAGCAGTAGTCGGATAAGGCTAGCATGCCTAGAGCGGAGGGCCAGCCGACCTACCGTCGAGCAGCTTGCCGTGGTAGACCGCCATGCCGGCGACGCGCCCGATGAACTTGAAGTAGGAGAGGTGGTCCTCGTTGCAGAGGCCTGAGTTGGGGTTCACCCTGCAGCGGATGTATAGGTGATGTAGTCCTCGTTGCAGAGGCCTGAGTTGGGGTTCACCTGCAGCGTGTAGTTATCCCTGAGGACAGAGGGGGTTTAAACGAGGAGCTCAGCGATGTCGCGTGTCAGGGGTAATGACACAATGACTCAGGGTTTAGCGAAGGAAATAAGATCTTTGTTGTCTTGTCTTGGCAATCAAACACAAAATATGAAAGAATATAAACGCTCGAGCGCCTGAGAAACGGATCAGGAGACACCAGCAAAGGACAGGAGGAGACGGGGTCAACTCACGTGGCGGAATACTCAAACAGCCCATAATAAGGGTTGAACATCTCCTTGGAGATGAGGAAGAACCACTCCCTGGCCACTCCCCCGTAGTCAAGCCCCTTCTCCCCCTCAAACTCCACCCACAGCCGCGCCTTCAGGAAGTCGGCGCGCTTCACGGACAGGATGCGACGGTACGAGTCCTCCAGCACCGCGCTGCGCCGCAGCTTCATCTCGAAGCGGTTTGGGATGTCCGCCTGAAGGGAGGGGGGGGGTCAGTGGGGTCAGGGGGTCAGGCGGTCAGCTCCACTGGGCCGACCGGGAGAACTAAGGCTGCACCATGTATCATTATCGGATAACAGTTTCTACATTCGAAATTCGATGTTCAAAATCGTGATTATCTTGGTTACATGATAAGACGACTTTGTCTTTGTCGAGAATGCCTTGCAACCGTTCCCACAACAAGGGCTCAACAACTCATTTATTTCCCCTTTAATGCGCCACCATAGAGCTCTGTATGATGAGAGTATAACGCTACACAATCACCCCAATCTAATATAGATAGGTTTTACATATATATCGCGGCCTGTATATTTTCTTCGTCATCACGCAATACTTATTGCAAAAATACAATATATCCCAGTAGGATTCTTTTCCAACATGGTGTGGCCCCTCGCTAGGAGGTCGTACTGGAGGAACACGAGAGGACCCTGAAGACAACTTTACCGGTTTCTTCAGCTTCTTGCGGAAGTAGTCATACTTCTGCTTGTAATCCCTGGAATACGGTACTGCCTGCAGGACACAGGAAACAGGCTCTGGTTACCGCCAATCCGTCATCGCCTTGGCACCGGGCACTGATCCAAAACCTTTATAGATGCTGAGGTGATCAATACTTACAGGTCCTGTTATGGCAGAGCTCTGTAGTCGGGGATCCTCCCATTGTGTGGTCCTTGTGTCTGGAGAACACAACATAATGTCTCTATTTACAACGTCCGGAATGACTGGGATGCTCTCATCCCAGTGGGATCAGTTCATTGATTCACTTATTGATCTGATCAGGTGTTGGTGCTGATGTCTTACTGTGATCAATGTAGAAGATTCTCCCGTCGCTGTGGACTCTCTCCTCCCAGCCAGGCTACAAATCAGAATTGTGTCAAACATAGGTGTTGGATTACAGACGTTTTCAAATGCACTGTGTAAGAGCATACAACCAATATCCACAACCACACATTAGACTGCAGATCCATGTTCCCTCATATTGTTTTCTATCCTCAATTGTGTTTTTGAACTCTTTCAAGGTGTGTAAGACTTTTCTGATACAATTAAATAAATCAAATCAAATCAAAACCCTTCCCTAAATACGCCCTCCCAAGTGGTTTGCCCTCTGGGAACTAGGGATGGTGCATTTCTGGCAAAAATACTATTCGATATTCGCTGAGAACTATTCGAATAATATTCTAAAATCTGTCAATCAAGAACCCCCCACGCACGCACGCGCACACCTCACCTCGTAAACACACACACACAGTAACACAGGGAGAGGCTTCTTTGATTTGTATGAACTCAATCTGTTTATTACAACAACTGCGCCATCGACATTCAACATCAAAATTATTTCAACGTGGGCTTAGGCAGATAGGCCTTCATGGGCCGAAAACAGATCGCTATTTATTTCACTGAACACAGCCTGCATGACGGTGAACTAAACTATCGCCAAACAAATAACTTCACACGGTCTGTCTTTTTATAATATATTTGTTACGCATTCATAGTGTTGATCAACTGAGAAATAGTCCGCCAAAGACGGTGACGTCGCTTAGCAACCGAGGACGCTGGGGTTGAAGTTACCGGACTACTTGCGGAGAGATACGACAAAAAAAAAAAATCCACTTTCACGCTCATTATTTGCTTAGCGACGAAGAATTATCCAAAAATGATTCACCACCGGAAGTTGTGAAGGCCCATGCAAGTGAACGGAGAGTTCAACAGCACTGAGAAGAGCCGTGGAATAAATAACGATAGTCGCATTCATTATTCGATTTTCTACGAGACTCTGACTATTCAACCCGGTCTCACGAAAATACGTGACACTGTCACGTTATTTTAATCTATTGTTCGTGATCAGGGACACATATTTTCAAAATTTTCGTGTCAAAAAGCACAATTTTCAAACTGTCATGGCAACGTCCGCTCGGACACTGGACTTGTGAGGCATTGTCTGTGATAACTAACAATATTACAGCTTTTGGCCACCCGTTTCTACTTAAAATAGTCTGTGATAACTAACAATACGACAGCTTTTGGCCACCCGTTTCTACTTAAAATTGTCTGTGATAACTAACAATACGACAGCTTTTGGCCACCCGTTTCTACTTTCGCCTTTGATTCTGAGAAATTGTAACAATTCACGGATATATTAAATGCAGGTGCGCTGCTCTGTAGGCAAACCGCAAAGGAAACAAGGGTAGCTGCTTCATCTGTTCTTTTTAGAATGGTATGTCTTGATGTTTATTTGTACCCTAGCCATCTATTGTCTTGTTCTTGGCTATGTGAGTGAAAGTCTGCGTCGATGCCTCGCAAGTCCAGTGTCCGAGTGGACGTTGCCATGACAGTTTGAAAATTGTGCTTTTTGACACGAAAATTTTGAAAATACGTGTCCCTGATCCACGAACAATAGATTAAAATAACGTGACAGTGTCACATATTTTCGTGAGACCGGGTTGGACTATTCGAAGATAGTTGCCCAAACCCTACTGGAAACTCGATCCATCGGAGACTTACTGGCATGGGGCCGAGGTCTGTTGGGTCCAGTGAAACTCTCCTCCTCATCTGCACTGGGATCTTCAGCCTGGGGTCCTCCTGAAACACCAGCACGTCATAAAGATAGTAGTCTCTGAACCTGAAGCTCGTTTAATGAGGATAGTTCCTTCATAATATTATACTCTGTATACTATTTATAGCCAGGTGGTAGTTTAATGATATACTCTCTTACCCAGGTGGTAGTTTAATGATACTCTTACCCAGGTGGTAGTTTATTGATATACTCTCTTACCCACGTGGTAGTTTAATGCTATGTTCTACTCCCTCACCCAGGCTGTAGTTTATGCTATATTCTACTCTCTCACCCAGGCTGTAGTTTAATGCTATATTCTACTCTCTCACCCAGGCTGTAGTTTAATGCTATATTCTACTCTCTCACCCAGGCTGTAGTTTAATGATATACTCTCTTACCCAGGTGGTAGTTTATTGATATACTCTCTTACCCACGTGGTAGTTTAATGCTATGTTCTGCTCCCTCACCCAGGCTGTAGTTTAATGCTATGTTCTACTCCCTCACCCAGGCTGTAGTTTAATGCCATGCTACTCACCCAGGTGGTGGTCTTTGTGTTGTGGTTGATGAAGAAGGGTCTTCCGCTGGGGGCACTGCGGACCTCCCAGCCAGTGGGCATGAGGCCACACTTCGTAGCCTCTCTCCGGCCCGGGGGAGTTGAGGGGCGAGCCCTCTGGGGCCACGGGCTGCCCTGCCAAGGGGCTCAGGGGCAAGGCATTCTGCGCTGCTGCCTCCGAGGTCACCTGGCACAAGGACACGATTTTTGACCAAACAATAGAAATGAGTCCCTCGGACTGGTTCGAAGACCGAATAAAAATGCGGTTTTGGATCAAATTATTGAGTATCTTAAAGTGGTGATCTCAAAGATTTACATTTAAACCAATTAAGTCTAGGTAGTCGCCATCTACAGCCGAATAAGGAGACAAAGAGGGGCTTGAGCTTCGGGCCCACTGATGAAAGCCCTTCCCCTGGCAGCACTATCAACAGACTTGGGGTTGTAACGCCCACTTATCACCAAAGGGGTCGCCAAAGAGAACCAAGCAGAAATCTTTGAGAAACAAAAGACAACTAAAACAACCCCGCCCCTGATATGAACCAAAGAGCATCGCTAGTCATAACCAAAAGCCTTCCATCCTCAAGGAGGTCCAGGGAACGCTCTGAGGCCCGTACCCCCAGAGCCGGAGGCTGCTCCCTACCTGCACCAGCGGGCGTGTCCAGGTGGTGACGCGGCTCTTGTGGTTGACGTAGTAGCGTCGGCCTCGGCTGTCCAGCTTCTCCTCCCAGCCTGATGGCAACTCAGGGAACCCAGGCAGCTGCTGTGGGGGAAGACCAGGTCAGTCTGGGGACCCCCTGTAGACCACAACTCACACTGAAGACCAGGTCCGCCTACTGGAGACTACAGACTACATTGGAGACCCCCTGTAGCTTAATCCACACTCGGTACCACTGTAGAGCAGGTCAGAGCCCACACCTCACACTCCTGAAGACCCCCTGTAGACTACACCTCACACTCAGGACCAGGTCAGACTCCTGAAGACCCCCTGTAGACTACACCTCACACTCAGGACCAGGTCAGACTCCTGAAGACCCCCTGTAGACTACACCTCACACTCACCGCAGGGCTGGCCGGGTACTCGTCGCTGGACAGTGCCGGGGCGCTGGCTCTGCGGCTGGAATGGCTGGAGTGCACTGCGGCGTGATCCTGTGGGGGGGGGACGACGACGACGACACACACGTTAGCATGAGGGCCTCCAGTGGCGGGCGCTTGTACCAACCGACTCAGACGCCCCGTGGCGCGGCGCGGCGGCGGCGCGGCCCGTACCGTCTGGGAGGTGCGGCGCTCGGCCGCGGGCACCCCGGTGATCTGCAGCTGGGTCAGCTCCTCGCAGGCGGGCCGCAGGTCGGCGCCGGGGCGGGAGTAGTGGCCCGTGCTGTGGGACAGCGGGGACAGCGGGGACTCCTCAAACAGCGTGTTCTCCCAGCTCTGGGGGGGCCAGAGGAACGTTGGCGTGAGAACCAGGAACAGCTTCCCTCTCATGCTGCGACTCTGACATAATGTTAGTACTGTATGTGTGATAAATGTAGATTTTATATGTTGAGATTTTAATCAAAATGTGATCCGTCAGCTTTAAAAGGTGTCAAATGTCCTTTTTTAAAGGATTAAACGGAGAGCGGAGGGACTTACGTCAGGAGAGTCCCGCCGGTCGTTCTCCTCGTGGTCGGAGATCTGTCTCCGTCGCCGTGAAGGCATGCTGGGCCTCCATGTTGATGTCCTGTCTCCGCTGGGTGTCCCCCTCGCTGTCCCTGTGCACACAACACACACACACACACATACACAGGCACACATACACGCACACACACACACACACACACACACACACACACACACACACACACACACACACACACACACACACACACACACACACACACACACACACACGACCCATGAGTTCCCAGATGAGGTGCAGGTCCAGCAGGGTGAGAGTTAAGGGAGGAGGAGGGGGGGGGGGGTCTTACCCTGCGGTGGGCCGGTGCCACTGGGTGGTCCGGCTCTCGTGGTTGACGTAGTAGGTCCTCCCCAGGTTGTCCTGCCGCTCCTCCCAGCCGGGGGGCATGGCGGGCACCAGGTGCTGGTGGCCGGCCCCCGACATGTCCTGGCCCTCCAGGAACTCCCAGCTAGGCTGCAGCGCAGTGGGGGGAGACCAGAGAGAGACCAGAGACAGACCAGGGAAGAGACCAGGGGAGAGACCAGCGAGAGAGCAAAGGGAGACCAGGGAGAGACCAGAGAGAGACCAGGAGAGACCAGAGAGACCAGGAGAGACCAGAGAGAGACCAGGGAGAGACCAGAGAGAGACCAGGGAGAGACCAGAGGGAAAGCAAAGGGAGACCAGAGAGAAACCAGAGTGAGACCAGGGAGAGACCAGAGAGAGACCAGGGGGTGACCAGAGAGACCAAAGATAAACAACAATATATCTCTGTCGGTACAGTAAGGATGTTCTTAGAACCAAGTTCCATGCACTAACAATCCCTAGGTTAACCCATTCCCCGTATACAACAGAGATAGCTAGGAGAAGACGCTATACAATGCTAAGTACTATTCTTAAGTTCCAGGACGTACTACATACAATAAGGGGTGGGAGGGGTGGGGGGGTAAGCAGGCTATGCAGAGTCTAGGTGAACTATGAACTATGTCTTGAGTTTTTTACTCGTAAGTTCTTTGATCTGAGGACTCTCTGGTTGGTGTTGGAAATAAGACATTGAATCACATGCCCTGATTCCATCCCATAATAACTCACCAGTCTAGATTTGCACTTAATTTCACAGCATTCTGGTCTAACCAGTCCGTCTGCGTTACTGGGAGTTAAGGGACCAGAGATGTGCTGCTGCACGAAGGTTTAGCCCAGAGCAAACCGGTACGTATAAGAACAACCACAGATCACTTCTGTTCACAGAATAACTGAAATCCAGGTCATTAAGGATACGGTAGGGGTGAGGTAAACAAAAAAAAGGGGGAGCAGAACACCTTAGCTTCTACACTGGCCTGGCCTTTTGACAACCAGTACAACACAGTACATCTCCACTGGGAGAGGAGGTAAACGCTAGGGACAGGCTCAGGAAGGCTGGGGAGGGAGCAGCTAGTACGTTAGCTATTTAGCTGGCTAGTTAGTTGGGCGGTGATCAGGTAGGTCGGGAATGCAGTCTTACGTCCATGTTCTCAGGTTGGTCTGCATGCTCCTCCTCTGAGCCAGGCGCCCGGGGTAAGTAGGTCATTTTCAACCGCAGGTGACCTTTGACCCTGGACTTGTGGCTGCAGAAATGTTACGGAGAAAGAAGTCATCAGCTTAAAGCTGGCATCATTATGACGGCTCCAACTCAAGCCAGGACATGCCCTATTGCAATAGTAACAGAAAATACTGAGAATGAACGTTATGAACAGAGTGTGAGAAGAGGTGTGAAACCTTCTCGGGTGAAGCAGGAAGTCCTTGGAGGTGTATGGCCGCTCCTCGTTGGGATTCTCAACTGGAAGAGGAGAGAATAAACTCTTTGGTTTCCATGGCTAACATAACGGAAATAATGTTTAAACTGTTGTTATCCAAATATTACAAACATTAAGCATGTTCCTTGTTTTAATATAAAAAGGAAGGAAGATGTTGACATGATTGACCGTCTTTAAAAGCATGGTGGTGAAGTGGGACAGACCAAGAGATGACGTGTTTCGAGGTGAAGCTAATGTCCTAAGAACATAACATCACAGAGGGGCGGGGCTCACCGGTATCTGCTGTAGAGGGATATCCACCTGGCCCAGGAAGTCATCGCGCGTCTGCAGAGAGGGTGGGTCAGAGCATGACAAACACTTATAATTACACAAACACACTCACCAGCACATGACTGGACGGGACGGGTTTAATCAACTGCTCAACCGTGAGTCATGCCCGTACGTCGGTCCGGCAGTGTTATTTTGGTGCGAGCCACCTTTAGCTACCCCATACTGAATCCTGTCCACAGGGGTCAGTATGAGTTTCCCCGTTGATGAGACTAATGACCCCCACTGTGGTGGGTTCCTAGTCCTGCTACCCTGATGTCTGCTGCTATCAGCTCCCGATTTGGCCGTGATTTACTGTTGATGTTAATGTTAGCCAAGTCCTGTGCCAAGGCTACGAGCACTGTAAGCTATCAGCCAGGGAGAGCCTCTTAACCGAGATCCGTGGAACATTTCTGGAGAGTCGACTTCGGGGAAAGGAGGAGCACGACCTGCTCCGATTCCTGGATGAGTTGTATTTTCACAGTTTTCCGTTTCTACTAAGCAAGCATTGGTCTCCGGTTACCCCGCGTCAGGCTGGCAATGATCGGTGTCTCCTTCCTCCGACTCGGAGAACAGAGAGAATGGAGACTGTGACAGATTGTAGGTCATCCCCCTTCTTTTTGGGGGTTTTGGTGCTTACAATTCTAAATTAGGATGTCATTTTTTCATTGGCCACACTTAATATCGTACAGTGGAAATAAAAGTGCAAACAGTAACGCTCAAAAACAAACAGAATCGCTGATTTGGTTACTGATTAAGGGCTGTGCAAAGAACAGACTTCACTGGGTGATAAGGGTTTAGCAATCCACCTTTGAAACACAATGGCAGAGATAAAAAATAAATAAAGAAAATGAAACACACAGTCACGTCCCAATCACAACCTCATCGGTTGGAATACACAGAGCAGGAAAAGTGACGTTTGAAGACCTTTAGAGACCATTTACTTTTTCCATGACTGCCAGGGAAATGATGGTGACAAAGTCAGGCAACCTTATTTTTGTAAAAAAAAAAAATTAAAAAAAAGGATGATACTGTCAATGCAAAGTTTGGGGTTCCTGACCGACAGGAAACAATGATCGGACTGTTTCCTCAGGCGGGGAGATATTTGGTTGTGATGTCAGTGATTCTGATGAGGTATTGGTGCGTTTGTCTCTCCATTGGCCGTCCTGTTGTCTGTTCTAGGATCAGTCGTGGAGGCGCTCAGGAGGTAATAACAGCATGGCCATGAATCATAACGCCCTGATGAAGCCTGTCACAGTAACAGCGTACACTCTGTTACTGTCGACCTCCTGAAGATCCGAATGGGGCTGATATGTCCGATGGCTGCATTGTTGTCAGGGAGCATACTGTCTTTCTTGCTAAGTACAGGAGGGCGGGGAGATATGGCACAGAGGCGGTCATCTGACTCTTCACAAACACCGCCTTGCATGGGGCCCGACGTAACGCACCACGCTGTCCTACTGGGAAGGATCAGCCCCACTGCTCTCCCCCCTGCTCCCCTCTGTTCTCCCCCCTGCCTCTCTCCTCCCCCTGCCTTCTCCCCTCTCTTCCTTCCCTCCTGCTCCCTTGCTTCTCTCCCTCTCTCCTTCTCTCTCCTCTGCCTCTCTCCCCCTCGATCCTTCAGCCTCCTCCCCCCTGCTTTCACTCTCAGCCCTGCTCCCCCTCCCCTGCTCTCCCCTCTCGCCCTCCCCTCCCTCTCTCTCTCTCCCTTCTCTCCTGCTCCTCACTCCTCTTCCACCCTGCCCTCCCCCCTCCGCTCTCTCCCCCTCTCCTCCCTCCTCTGTGCTCCACAGATGGCGGCTCTGCATGCCTGTCCTACTGCTCTAGTATGACACTGTTAAGTGTGAGGCCCTGGGCCCTGCTGTTAAGTGTGAGGCGCTGGGCCCTGCTGTGGTTCTAGACTTGGTGGAGTCGGGGGGGAATATTTCAGAGGTTATTTATATCAGGAGGAGCACTGCTGTCCCCACGTCTATTAATAGTCCCGGGAAATACTTAGGGCGATTACTCTGAGCATAAACAGAATAATACAAATACATTACTTCTTAGAATATTAGCCAGTGTGCAGACATAATCGACTCATATTCCAACAATATGGACTTTATATTGTTGTATTAATGATTGTCCTTCTTTATTGGTAACCAGTTGGCGAAGGAATAACTATCTCTGCTGAGAGTACTTGAATGTTGGTCCAATGTCCACAGAGGTAGTTAATGACAGGTCTTCATCAACCTATCTGATCGTTTGACTGTAAGGCAGCACTTACTGGCAAAGGCAGTAGTAAGCAGAGCTGGTTATGGTAGTATGTGGACGTCAACATTACCATAATCGCTGTACACTACATGTTCATTCAAATTAGCTTATTGATGAGAAGGCAGTAAACTTCTAACCCTCGCAAGCTCATCTATGTCAATCTGACCTTATTTCTATCTGGATAAACCCTGTTTTAAACCGAATTCATAGCATTTACATTTATATTATTATCAATTTTTAGTGTAAAAAGCCTAATCCTTAACCTTAAATGGATGGACTAATATTTGTTATATATTTGATTGCGTTCCTTTTTATTGGAACCCATTTGGAACAATATACGCCCACCTGAACACAGCTATTAACATGTGTCCTCCTGTGGTCGTCTGCTCTCGAGTCATGATCCCGGGCAGAAACACACCTCTCACCTTCATGTTGTGATCCCGGCTGGGAACAATATGATCCATTTTGTGCGCAGGCTTCAGATCAGTTACAGCAGTGGTTACCCTAGCCCCAGGGCATGGAGATAAATGAATATGCACATGTTGCGCTGTCGGCTTTCCCGTGTAGGGTACTTCCAGGGAAAAGCTCCTCTGAATGGTGCGCTGCCACTGCTTCTCCTCCGCTGGCTCCTGCCCCCTCTCCCTGGCTTTAGGATTCCTCTCTGACAACTTAGCCGAAGGGGGCAAGCAGGTCGAGGTACTTCGGTAGAGTTTGGGCTGGCTGGGTTCACAGCCGGGCTGAGCGGCGGGGTACAGCCCAGGGGGGTGTTCCACGTTGACCCTGGCCCTGCTCATGGCTCCCATCCCAGGCATCGCTGGTCTCTGGTGGGCGAAGTGCAGCAGCACACTGCTGGAGTGACGGTTTGGCAGGTCTAATATAGACGGGTGATCCGGTGCTTGGCTCGCGTCCTCCCGTCCACACTGCGGTTCGTCCGCTGAGGGAAGGTTCAGCTGCACCGTGCGCTTGGCGTCCCGGAACTCGGAGCTCGAACAACCGGCCTTGGAGAGCCGGAGCGAGGTGCAGCTGGACATCTTGGAGCCCGCCTCTTGGTTCTCCTGCGACGTCTCGCTCGCGTTTCTCAGCCCGCACTGGGGAGCGAGGGAGCCCTGCGTAGCGGGGAGGGCGGGGACGGCCTGGAGCGTCACAGGCGAGGCGGGCGGCGTGCTGCAGGGGCTCCTGGAGAAGAGGACCAGCGAGGAGCAGCGCCGCAGCGGCACCTTGTGCTTCCGGCAGAGGACGCCTTTCTCCCGGCCGGCCCTGAGATGCTCCGAGGCCTCGGGTTCAAAGATGTTGGTGCTGCTGCAGTAGCCGGCGTCGCTGGCCATGCTGCTGCTACACGAGCCTCCGTCAGAGCTGCTGCCTGCTCCCGCCTCCCCGCCGGCCGGCTCCACGTCCTCTCCGTTGCTCTCGGGTTCGCCGGCGGGCCGCCCAGACGGGTGCAGCGAGATCTGCAGGGTGCTCTTCTTGTTACATCCTCCGTTGTTGCACTTCGGTATGAAGACGGAGGAGTAGCGCTGGGGGTTCCTGTAATCCGACAACACGGGGGTAACCTTCATGCGGACCGAGCTGTGTGCTAGGTTCTCCACCCGGCTGCACGCCGCCACGCCAGCCTCCCTCTCCACCCCATGGCCGCCCAGCAGGGTCTCTGACAGAGGGTCTGTGTGGCTTCTCCGGGACCCAAATTGCATGCGGAGCCGGGCTGCCATCAGTTTAACTCTCGAATGCCTGCGACAGCGGCAAGCGTGGCATGGTAAAACATGCTAGTGAAAAACAAAAGAGCAGTAAAGAACGTCTTCTGACTTCTGCTCTGGGAGTACGGTCATTCCCAGGAGTACAATCCGACCAGACACAATCCTGTTCAGGCTGAGGGTCTCTCTGTCGGATCAGGGTCGTGTTTAGGGAAGAAAATAACCTACATGAAGGCCTTTTCCTGAGGTAGTCCCAGAGATCCTTCTGCTGTACGACAGCGGTTCCACTGGCTCTCTTGCCGCTCTGCCCCGGCTCCAGACTCAGTAAAGGCCAGCCTGAGCCTTGTTGCAACTGTTCCGCTGGATTCTTGCCAGTCCGGTATAATCTCTCTCTCTCTCTCTCTGCCGTTCTCAACAGCCGCACTCACAAACAAGCCGGCAGTCCTCTACTCTGCATCTCAGCCTGCCGCTCTGCTGAACTGTCTGTCGCAGACCACTCACTCAAAACCCAACTTCCTACCACAGCAGCTATGCTTCTAATGTTTCCTCTCCTTCGTGCCTCCACAAATATTTTTACCCACTGGTATTAAGTTACAGGAAATCATGGGAATGACTTTAAACATCATTCTATATCAAACTGAGCGTTTAGAAACCCTCATAACACTTAAGACAATAATAGGGAGAATAAGAATCATAAAAATATATTATGTTACGGGTAATCATATTCATAAGAAATACAGTTTCACAGGGTCAAATAAAGAGTATGCAAGGGCACCACTGATATCAAACCTGTCCCCAAACACACATAACTCAGGACAGAGCTACCTTGGGTTTCCCGGAGCGGGACAAAAGCATTACCGACAGTACAAAGGTCATGTGCTCCCCGGGACGGCACAGAGATCGGAGAGGAGGCCTCTCTGGGAGATAACGTGATAAGCCCTGTCACCTGTGATGTGACACCTGATGTAACACTCAGTTCTGGTTTCAGCCTCCGCGCCGCACTCGTTAGCCAGCCATCTCTTTTAGGTGTAGTGTGTTGTTTTGTGTGGGCCGGGCTATTTCAGGACGTTGCTGTTGGCCTTCAACCAGGTCATATTCATGTGAGATAAGTAGTTCAAGCAGGAAATGTAGATGACTCATGAACCCTCGCTGGTGAACTCTCCCACCCCCTATTTTTGTTAGGTTGAGGGTGGTCTTATTTTACCTTCTATTGGTTGAAGCTTCATGGTCTTATGTTACCTTGTATTGGTTGAAGCGTGGTCTTATTTTATCTTCTATTGGTTAAACCCTGGTCTTATTTTACCTTCTATGGGTTGAGGGTGGTCTTATTTCACCTTGTATTGGTTGAAGACTGCATGGTCTTATTTTACCTTCTATTCGTTGAAGCACAATCTTATTTTGCCTTGTATCGGACATCAATACCTGATATATAGATAACAGAAGAAATATGATAAAAGATACATTTTAAAAAACAATACATGCAATACGTATATTTTGCTTCCTTTACCATAAGTGTTTAAAATATACAGAAATACATTTAGCTGGGTAAGGGACTCTTGACCATTTCCTATATTTTTGCGTCAATAGTATTCAGCTTTGGCCTCAAACTCAAAGCGAATATTGACCCAATGAAACAGGAACCTGAACACTGTAAATGACTGACTGACCCCTATTTATTTTCTTTTTCAGCAGTAGGTTATTCAAAGAATTCTAGATGAAGAATGCTATAAAATATACTCTTCTCTCATCGATTTGGCGATAGTAACTTGAAAGTAAGCGATTGAAGGCCGCATTAATCCATCATCAAAAGCAATGGACATTTAAAGCAATCCATACTTCACTGTAAAGGTTGCGCCATAGAGAGGAATACAATAATGTTAATTGTATTCCTATAATTAAAAGTGTTACATATTTAATCCGTTTGAATACACGCCCTGATTGAATACTTAAACAAACACCTCTGATATCTGAGCCCTCATTGTTGGAATGGAGCAAGATAAACAGTGGACGATTAAACATTTGGTTTAGCTTGGCCCATATCTAAACGTCCCTGAAACAAGGTGTTAATTGTTTCCAGCGACATCAAATACGTGAGGACATAATAAGGGTGATTCTCTCTGTCAGGGTCACTCAAACACACAGCACACTCAAACACTCACGTACAGTACACAGATACAGCCTGTATTTGCTGAAATCTGAGACAACCTCCATTGAACTATTTAAGCCGTTGACTTTCATAGGAGCTATTATACCCCGGAAAGGTCACCATTGCTTTTAAAGTGGCCTGCTGATGTGAACTCAAGGAAACAAACCCTTTAGCGGTGGAAAACCTGCAGCATTCGCAACTCATCCAATCATTTTAGAACAGCATTTTCTGACAAAAATTATGCAACTAATAATTCTTTGTTTGGAAAATTGGTATTGAAAGACTTTATACTAGTGTAGGTAAATATATATGAGGACAAACCCTACAATATTCCATATTTCATCGGCCATTTCTGAAGAATAACCCCCCCATTTATTTCTAATCCTTTATCCTGAGTGGCTGTGTAAACTCTGGATTCTGTGGTATCCATTGCCACGGGACGCTTTGCGTTCAAGCAAGGTCAGTCCCCATACTTTGTTTGTTTGTAATCCAGGACCGAGATATTAATACACTCCATAAGTAAACAGACATCGCCTGTGGTCTATGGAGTTGAATAAATCATTCCCCATCACACCCTGTTTTAAAGTATAGCCCTTAGTATAGCATCCGCATTCAAGGACGGTGACAGTGAGGTTATGAACACAAAAGTATTAATTTTGTAACCAGAAACTCCAAAAAGTACTTCCTCAATGCCTCTTCTGTTGGTACATACAATAACAGGAAATTTATCATATAACATTACAGGGAGAAACATACCAAACGGTTTTCATCAAACACTTCCAACAGCAGTCTGTGCTTCCTTGGATGAACCTGTAAAACAACAAATAAACTAGGGTCAACCAGGCAGTGATTGGTCCACTCAAAGGGATTTTCCACTTTTCTATACCAATTTGTTTTAACGACTGGAAAACCAACAGTTTCTGAGAAAACCTACAGCCGGTAAAACAAATGATGTGATAGAGGCTTTGCACTCCAAACTGAAGTGGATCAACAGAAAGGGCCAAAGGTTGCTTTTGGAAGAGCCCCAATAGTGGTTCTTATCAGGGGGAGCAGGAAGCTGCGCGATGGGCCTTGGCATACAATCATTTCTGAGAAGTGAAACAAGGAAATATTTCCCATCCACTACACTACGCAACGCCTTCCTGTGGCCATCATTTTTTCAGAAGTTCACATTTCGCTAACCAATCCAGAAATGTAGGGCCATCCCGAAGATCAGGACCACAGCTTGGGGCTTTACACACCAGTCAGACCAGTATGGTGCAGCTTCATGAACTGTGATGGTCTGAGTAGCTGAATCCATCCCCCTAACCCCAACCCTTCTCAGTCTTGACAAATGGAGGACAGGATGTCTGAGCACTGGTTTATGACAGTGGCGTAACTATCGTGCCGGGGTATTGGACTGAGATGATCTGGTATTCCAGCTCTGCCCACCACTATACTGCCAAAGCTAATGGGTGTATTAACATAAATGTGGTTTTTATTTCCCTGCTGAATGTATGCTGGAACTTACCCGGAAGTAGAACTCTTCATTCCACTTCGGATGCAGCGTCTTGCAAGACGCAGAGAGGAGGGAGTGGATTATAACGTGACCACCAGTAACAGTATGACGATCGATTCTGAATGGACGCGTCACCCACCTTCTTTATAGTTTTAGTTTGGAGACTTGTGAGCTCACCGTTGATAGGGTCATAGAGAGATATTTTTGTATAGGGATCACTGTGCAGAAGGCAAGAAACAGATATTCAGACATCAACAAAACACTACCTACCCATGAGCTTGAATGTGATTACGCAGTTGCAATGCATAGGATGATAAAAGATCAATATATATGTTGAAAGTGACATCAATGTAAGGCTCTGTGGTGTCACATGGACAGAATAGAGCCTCACACATCCTCAAGAACTCACCTGGCTCCCAGAATGTCTTTCTTGGCCAGCCCAATCCCAGCGATCACCTTCACTCTCAGGATCCTAGAGTCCTCCTGGATGTCATTAAAGAAACAGATCTGTGTCACGATACGATTTGACCAGCGATACAAATACACTAACAACAGTGCAAACAAACAGTGATAAATAACTGGCATGCTTGGCAGTATTTGATACCATATTTCCCATCGTTTTTAATTATTTATCGTCTGGCTTCGAGGAATGGCCGTGACATTCCTCAGACCAGAGCCTCCCAGCAGGGCTAGGATGATACTGGACTCAGCCATGGTTCCTGTTCACATTAGCATTGAACAATTTGCCATCGCTTCATTCATTACTAATTATTCTAAATACCCAAATACATGGTCTTTCTCCACATGAAAACTCAACAAGTTTTGCTGTTGTTGTTGCCCGCCATATATTGTGAAATAGCCAATAACTACCCTGGTAACACTGTTCTTAACCCATCCCTACAACTTTTGAGTTGTCGTGCCTTGAATTCCTGGTAAGGATCTGGAGTGCCTCAATAAGAGAAAAGGTTGGGGGCCCACACTGACAACACTGGGTTCATCTGAAGGGAGTGAACACTCATGTATGGAGCGACAGAGTGAACGTTAGGTTAGGGCTTCACATGAAAAGAGTGAAAGGGAGTGAGCACTACCGTTAGGGCATCATTCCTCTGACAGGACCCAGCACTTGGTTCATTGGAGAGTGAGTTGAAGGGAGTGAAAGGAGTGAGCATTACTTTAGGGCTTCATCTGAAGGGAGTGACCCCTACGATGAGCTGAAGAGGGTGAACCGAGGGAGCGCTACGCTCGCGCTGCACTGACACCTGACAGCCAACCTCAGGTCAGCTGAGGGCGTCCCAAGGCGGTCCAGTCCAACAGGTCTGGTTGCTAGGGTCCAACAGGTCTTGTTGCTAGGGTCCAACATGTCTTGTTGCTAGGGTCCAACATGTCTGTCTTGTTGTCAGGGGTTGGACTAACAGCCGGAGCTAAATGAGTTAGCTCGGGCTGTTAGCTCCGGGACAGCCTGGCGTTGCTCTCCGTCCTCGTCCCCCCCGTCGGTACCGAGGTCGTTCTGGGGGTCTTGGTGGTTCTGGGGGTCTCGGTGGTTCTGGTTGTTTTGAGGCTCATTAACGGACACGGTTCAGTTAAGCTAGCGGGAAGTTTTAGGGTCGATAATGGCGTCCGGGCGACGCGGCGGGGGCTGCTAACATGGTTGGCTGTTCCGGACGGCGGGATATCCCTCCTCGTTCAGCTGTTTGTCTGTCTCCCTGTCTTGCCTGTCTGTCTGCCTGTCTGTCTGCCTGTCCATCTATCTATCTGCCTGTCTCTCTGCCTTACTGGGAGATCTGAAGGCTGCGTTTTGAACTCACCTCATCGGTCTGGAGTCCTCGGATCTCCGGGGCGTTCACCGCCATGTCCTCCGCTTCCCCGCCCGGTTACTACTGCGCTACTACCGCGGAACAACTCCTCATACGACCCGGGGGGAGAGCACTACGGCACGGGTCTGACTGCCAACCAACAACTTTAATTTTGTTGTGTCGTCACTCATCCTTTCCAAAACCCTCCGCCTCCTTTGCCTCCTCCTCCTGCTCCTCCTCCTCCTTCTCCTCTTCCTCTTCCTCCTCTTCCTCTTCCTCCTCCTGCTATCTGCCATCCTCCCCAAACTGACCGCTTCCACTTCTGAACAGAAAACCAATCTATCCCTTGGGATAGAGTAAGGCAAAGTGTGTTTCTAAATTAGGTGATGGATGTATTTTACCATGATAATTTCATGTTTGTATTTGTCAAATCAGTCGCTCACTCATTCTTACATAATATACATTTAGTTGATTGGATTCAGTATGAAAGATCATGATGCAGTAGAATCTGATCACGTTGCGGTGGAAAACAGTGAAATAAAGTGGATTCAGTGAGGGATATTTCAGCCCTCTGTTGTTGTAAAAAACATCCGCAGGAAGCATTATTACTGTATTCCACAATCTTACATAGCTTTCAATTTATGGCTGGCTTCCAATACCACATGGTCATAAAATCTGAAATTGCAAAGTCATTGCTATGTAATAATAATTTAATTGTCTCTTCCACATTTGACAGGCATTGTACAGAACAGACAATAGTGTCATTCAGGATTCAGCAGCCAAACATTACCCTGTTGCGCAATGTGAACAAGACAAGTCAAAGGTTGTGCTATGGGTTGTGTCTTTACGTGTTATACGCCACTATCTCCTGAGTCATTGCCTTGTGACAGCTGGCTAAGACTGTTCTATCATAACTCAATCCTGATCAGTTTTATGGAGTCAGATAGGAACCGTATGCATCATATCAATTATACTGTCAGATTAAACCATATTTTCTTGAATATGGACACATTTTAAAGAGTTGAGGACTGACTTTTCTCTGACTTTTGTGCTGTGGGCCAACCACACTGCTGAACAGGGAAATACAGTATGTTATGGTCTCTGACACTTTGAATTAGGGGTGGGAATCTCACGATTCGATTGGATTCCGATTTTGGGGGCTACGATTTGATTCAAAATCGATTTTCGATTCAAAACTATTTTCGATTCAAAACGATTAGATTCATAATGATTTCTGCTTCAATCTATAGGTGTGCAAAGGATCCTCATGATCTGCTCCAGTCTGCTTTGCAAGAAAAATGGAGACATTAAAGTCTCTTTTTCACATGTGTTAAGTTTTAAACATTTATCCATGCTTAGATGGAATTGTTGCAACTGTTGCATAAAAGCAATATCACATATTGCCTTTTTAACAAAAATAAAAGTCTCAAAAAAATAGTGCAGTTAAACATGCTGCCTTTTAAATTCTAAGGAAGGTGCCTTTTCCACTGTGTGTGGACCACAACTGCTACTCTAAGACGCTAGCTATAAAATAAGTTGGAACAAAAATAAAGTGCTTAATAAAAATGGTACAGTTGAACAAGATGCATCTTTATTGCACAGAAATGTTGCAGTACCAAAAATATCATGTGGAACACAACTGTTGCACAAAACATTAATATGCCTCAGTAGCTTTAAAAAAAACAAGTTATAAAAAAATAAATAAAGGTTATGAAATTAAATCGCCATAAAAAGGAGGGAAAGCATTTCCTGTGCAGTGCCCACAACACTCAAACACACACACACACACACACACACACACACACACACACACACACACACACACACACACACACACACACACACACACACACACACACACACACACACACACACACACACACGCACACACACACACACACACACACACACACAGTAGCACATGCACACACACACACGTTTGATTATACCATGGCATTTCTTTCCTTCCGGTCAACACATGATGAGCGTTTTGAACAGATAACTTGCTTTTGCGTTGTGTCTTGGTGCTGGGGGTCTCTGCTTCAGATTAGACCGGGCTTTAGGTTATTCTACACATTATATATACAAACTTTGATGGTAGAGAAACCAGAAAAACTCCCACGTGGATCGTGTTTATGGTATCTTGTGGTTATGCCAGTTGTTCTTCATCCCCTGGGGTTGCCTTTGGAACACTGCGGTTCTGTGGTATTGGGGTAATTGTGACGGCCATAGTGAAGTCCTCCAGCCCTCCTGCTGATGTTGGTAACAGAAGGCGTACGGGACCAGGACTCAAGAGTCACGATGGAACGCCTGGAAAGACCTTGAACTATAGATAGGAAACTTTTCTCCCAGAGCATGTGATGTGTGAGGTGTGTTATCTCCTTGTGGAAACTAAACTTTGCCCTGGAAACAAGGATAAAAGTGGGACGCATACATCATAAAGGGCTGGGGCAGATGTTAGTGCAGACAGGAAGCTGGAACACACATCTAGACTAGATGTGTGATTCGATTAGCAGAGAAAGAAATAAGCCCTGGAGCATTGTGACGACCAGGCCTTCCAGAGGACGGCTTGAGGAGTCTGGGGCTCCACAGGGAGACTGGAGGAGTACGAGGGAGACGTCAGATGGCTCCCTAACTCCTCTGGGGTGTATGCTGTGTTCTACTAACCAAGTGGACCAATTTCAGCTTGTATTTCCATCCGGTTGAAACACAAGCGGCAGGACCTGGGTCTTCTTGTGCCAAGCCCCCGATTGATCTATAATGAAGAAGTCATTGATCTTTCAGCTGCAAACTCACTGGCTCAAACATCTGCTCCCTGAGGACCTGAATCCCCAGTGGGCGCCAGGGACGTATCGGGGATATAGACGGCCGCTACAAGTGAACCTGTTTGTTGATAGGTGCCAGCTACTATGAAGTCCATGGATTTGATTCCCATGAACTGAAAAGGACAGCCAACCGTATGTGGTTGGCTGCACTAGAGCTAGAAAATATCGTCAAATATTCATATTTCTTTCCTGAATGTTAATATATCTGGCATTATTTGAGTGCATGTGTGTATCCCTTCTTTGAATTATTGTGTTGTGTTGTTAATCAGTCAGTTAAATGTAAAAGCCTTAGGATGTATTGATCATATCTTGAATGATAACTGAAATTCCAGGCGGCAGCTTTGTGTCCTATATATTGATATATGTCCTTTATATTGATATATGTCCTATATATTGATATATTGCTCAGCTCTTTCTGACATCATGATGCTATGATCGGCTGTGACGTCCATCACAGCCGGTTAAATTATTCATGTTTAGGTTTCATAAAAAAAACTCTGCTAATGTCACACAAAATAACAATATCATTGCCAAAAATACAAACTATACACATTTATGCACTTTAATGTAATGCTCACATTAATGCATACATTTTGTTATGCTCTATATAACTTTATTATTAACTAATTATAATTTTGCATCATATGTATTACTTTATATTATGTGTTTGACTTTCCTATTTTGTCTCTTAATGTTTATTAAACATATAATGCAGCAAACATTAATTTCAATGACATTATTTGTTCAAAAGGTTTATTACTTTTACAAACCACAGTAGAAATCCGTATTAATAAGCACATCCACTGAAGCAGCTGAGAAAACAAACTAATCCTGTACACCGAAGACATCCCATCAGATCTAAGCCTAGTCTAATAGCACCGATTTGCATAGAAACTCGTAGTAATATCCTTATTTGATTACAAAAATCAGTGCTTCAAACATAATTGCCATAATTGTCCAGATGCATATTTTTTTGGAAATTGTCGTCTTAAAGCTAGGGTAGGCAACTATAGCCAGATCTGGAGAGAGCTAGATATTGAAAGTATCCAACAAAAAAACCATTTCATTTAGGCAGAATGAAATGACTGGACAGTCACAGCAACAGTTCCCAGGAACTTTCATTTTCAGAGCATTTGATTTATTGCTGATGAGACATCGAGAGAATTTCCAAAAATATGACAAGAAATTCCCCGAATATAAATTGCCTACCCTAGCTTATCTAGATAAAGTATAAAAAACACATGCTCTCAAATAGACAGATTGCAAAACACTACCGTTTCGCCTTTTTTCTCCCCGCAATTGGTTAGTCACACGCGTTGTTAGAGAATACAAAATGCACCCATGACCAATAAATAGGATGCCCCATATTATCCCAATGAGTAATTTAGCATTTGCATTTCAACTTTTAAAGCCTGGTTATTAAATTAATAAGTTTGCATAATTTTTCTCCAACTACGATAACAAGATACATTTTAATAAAGCTTCAAAAACAGAAAAAAACTTTCCAGCGTTTTTTTCCGCGATTACATTTCTTACTATTCAATTTACTGCATTGTTTTAACTTCTTTTAAAAAAAGTCACAAAAATACAAAATACTATTTGCACCAAAAAGTATGAATTTACACAAAAAAAACAATGAGGCAGAACACATTGGTTGGGTAGAAGTAGAAAGTTCAAAGTTGACCACAACAAATGCTCTAGCTTGACAATACAGGACACTGCGAGGGATAATATAAACGGAGTGCAAAATATCGATTGTCTGTTCAAGTAGTGATGTTGCCATAGGAGTGGTTCTGAAACAGCCGTGTTCGTCAGCCCTTAAACCAGTTCCCCTCTTCATCTAATTTTGGTTTGGAAGCATCCATGATTTCAACAAATTGCAGCGCATGATTCAATGAAACACGACAATCATGATATAAACGTGGATTGTCATTTCAAATTCATAGTTGCAACAGAAACAGCAGCGATAGTCAATACACATGACACTAAAGGGACGATCAGCCTGCCAGATACAGAAATGTGCAACACCTTGCAACCCCTCAAATAGACTAATCATTAATAAATATAAATTAGTATAATATATTATTGTTAATGATTGTCAGGAATCACATGCTTTTGCCTTCCGACTGAATAAAATACTTTCTTAATATTATTTTCTTAGCAGCAAAATGTGCAGCTGCAACTGCACATTTTGAGTCGAGGGTTAAGATTTTGTCTCCAACTTCAAAATTTACGATGACCTCCCAGTCTGAGTAGCATCTTGAAATGTGTTAGAAATGCATAGTTGTTTAAAAGATGTCTAGCGGCACCTTGGAGACGATGACAAGGGGACTATAGCGCATTATGAGTCCCAATCAGGTGATCCTTAAAATAGCCTTTGGGTACCAAGGAGAGAGGAGGCATCCTGCTTGCAATGAGGCCATAGTTTCATCTGTGGTTAATGTGTGAATATGCTAAACCCTCTCCTCATTAAAACACCATCCCTATACTGTTCATAAAGATTCCACATTTTGATTAAAAAATATCCTACAGGTGATTCTGCCAGCAGTTATATCACTGATTACTACGTTGCTTTAAGAAGCACCACGAGCAACGAGAGGTAATCAACACCTCTATTCATTTCCCCAGCTACAATGACTACTAGAGGGGAAGAAGTGCATCTTTACTTTCCTGCTCATCCCACAGTCAAATCATCTGACCCAATACGACCATTCAATAGCATTGAAGAGCTGGATGAAGTTGAAAAAGCACAAATTATTTGAAAAGGGGTCATTCAGTGTCAACTAATAAATAATGAAAAGTAAAACTAAGGCGAAAAACACAAATCTGCAAGCACATGCAAATGATGCAATTCTTTGTTTAAGCCATAAATAACCTAATATAATTCACGTTGAGGACACAAGGTTCAGGACATATTTGAGGCCCTCAATACTGAAAACAAAACCCTTGACCTTAACGAAAGAAAACACAAACAATCACACATTATTATGCTAACACTGTACCATGGCTCAACCCATCAGCCCAACGGTCGGATGGTCCTTGCTCTCCAGCCAGTCAAACCCGCTTGCGTTTGCAGTCTCGCTGCAGATCTGCTGGAACAGGGGGTCATTCATGATGTCTTCAGGTGTGGTATCCTGATATTGACCTTGCTGCTGATTGGGGTCAAACAGGAGATTCGTATCAAGGGTGTTCAGGTCGCTGATGGTGCTGGAGAGATCCGACGTCGTTCCCATCTCCCCGGGGTATTCCTGCCCCCCGGTACTGTGTTCTGACGCCTGCTCCGAGAGCCTTTTCCCAGAGTGAAGGCAGCTGTTCTCACTGATGAGCTTCTTCACCGTCGTGTTGAAGTCAAGCAGCTGTCCCTGTTGCTGCTGCCGTCGCTCTGGGGGGGCGACGGTAAGTGTGGGGGGCGGGGCCTGCTGGTGATACTGCCTGGAGATGCCTGATGGGTTGGCCCCGCCCCCAGAACACAGCATCATCTGTTCATTGGTCGGGCCTTGCGTGAGGTAAGTGGGCTTCGGGAAGCGGTAGTCACTGTGATTGTCAGCAGACCTCAGGGCCTGGTGGTTGGCACCGGTTGGAGCCGGTTCCAGCATCTGGGAGAGGTTCATACACGCTGTATAGCTGGAGGGCAGATGGGTCCTGCCCAGGCCGCGCCCCGTGTCACAGTCTAACTCCATCTTACCCAGCAGGATGTTCCCGAGGCTCTGGTGTTGACCCTGCAGAGGAAGGACCTCCGTCTGCATCATCACGTTGACCGGCACCGACTGGCTCCTCACACTCATGTTCTGATGGCTGTTGGCGAAGATGTTCAACATCTCAGGGGCCACAGGGGAGTGGAACTGGGGGGAGACCAGTGTCCGGGCCA
Source organism: Melanogrammus aeglefinus (assembly GCA_900291075.1). Classification (NCBI taxonomy): domain Eukaryota; kingdom Metazoa; phylum Chordata; class Actinopteri; order Gadiformes; family Gadidae; genus Melanogrammus; species Melanogrammus aeglefinus. Next base: position 170,078 of record OLKM01000246.1, read on the forward strand.
TGTGTGGGGGGCCGTTGGCGCCCGTGTTCCGCTGGCCCACCGCGGGGCTCACGCTGCGGCACCTGAAGGCAGTGTTGGCGGCGGGGGCGCCGGTGGCTTTGTTATCCAGAGGGGCGGGGACAGCGAAGCCTTCCCTCCTCGCCATGCTGGGCGCCTGCTGCTGCACGGGGGAGACGGGGGTGAGGCGGCCGAGGTGGCCGTGGTGGTGCCGGCCCTGTGGGTGGACGGTCTGCCCCGGGATGGCGAAGGCGTGAGGCTTCTGGAAGTGGTCCTCCACCAGGTCCTGGTAGCTGGGGGTGAGGGCCAGGCCGCTGTTGCTCTCTGCGCTGCTGTTGTAGCTCTCGTTCATCCACTCCAGCTTGGCCTTGTCCGGGTGCGTGGCCATCGGCCGCTGCATGGGTTTGACCGGGCTGCAGGAGACCGTGCTGCTGCCGTGGTAACCGGTGACACTGGAGTTGATGGGGGTAAAGGCGAAGGGGTTCCTGCACTCCACAAGGCCAGCCTGTGCAGCGCCACTGCAGGTGGGGGTGGGGGTGCCCATGGGGGTGTGACAGCCGCTGCCTAGTGCGCCGTCCACCGGGGTGGTGGGGGCCATGCGGGAGCAGGGGCTCATCAGGGCTCTGGCTCCTCCCATCATCTCGGAGGTGGAGGTGGGCGTGGGCGTCTGGACCGGGGTGCAGCTGCTGTTGCGGGAGTGGTAGAACGGCGTCACCACCTGATTGGAGGACGCCGCTCTGCCCTGCACGGGCGTCTGCTGCCGCTGGAAGGACGCGCACGGGCCGAACTGCTGCAGGTTGAGCTTCATCTGCTCCTCCATCTGCACCAGCTCCTCCACGATGCTATCCTGCGTCACGTCGTCGTCCTCCAGGAAGTAGCCCGCCCCAGTCGGCATGGCGGCGGGGCCGCAGGCCGGGGGCTGGCCCATGGCCGACAGGGGGTCTCTGAGGGGGGTGGAGGTCCGCTGGTGGTCGGACAGTGGGTCCATCTGACAGTATGGCTGCTCCATATGAGGCCCGCTCAGCCCCTCGTTGGAGCAGAGGGGGTTGTTGTTAGAAACAGGAGTCTGCCTGTGGAGGTCTGGGCTGTTGGAAATGGCTTCCACGTGTGCCGTGTGGTACTGCTGTTGTTTTCGTACGAGTGCACCGCGACCGAACGAGGGAGGGCTCTCCATGAAGCTGCAAGTGCTTCTGCTCCTTTGTTCCACCGTGCTCTGCGTTCCGGCGACCGTCTGGAAGCCACTCGTGGCGAAGGGCGCTCTGGAGAGGGCGGGGCCGTGAGGGGACACGGCCGAGCGCCCTCTCATCAGGCCCCTGCTGAAGACGGGGGCGCTCTCCGGTCGGAGGGGTGCTCCTGTGGACAGCCGCCGGCTGGTCATGGCTGTGATCTCGTCTCTGAAGTCGTCGGGGTACCCTTCAGCTGGCCTGGAGGTAAACACCCTCTTCAGGGGGGAGTAGTGAGGGTCTGGACTCAGGCCGGTCCGCTTCCTGGGGCTTGTTGTGTTATTGTTACCGAATAATAATCCATCGCTGCTTCTTCTTAAAGATGGTGACATGTTTGCGTTTGGAGCCGAGACATCTCCTAAGTTCCTGGTAGAAACGTTTGAGTGTAAAGTGCTTTGGTTATTAATGATATTATCGCCTCCTTCTAGAATGGTTCCAGTTATGGTTCCCAGTGAGCACGTCACACTGGTCTTCCGATAGGATCTGTCTTCCGGCCCCATGTAGCCTCTGGTTTGTGGTATGGGCACACTGGCAGCCCTGGGTTGACCTCTAGGGAGTCACTGTTCCCGGGTTCAGCGCTAGTCCGTTAGCATTCAGGTGCTGGCTGTTCTGGTGGATAACCTCGACCTCCATCTCCACGTCGATGCTGGAGGGCTGGTTCGCCGGTCCGGGTCCGACTGCGGGGGCCGTCGGGGGGGCGGCGGACCCCCTGGTGTTCTGGGGGCTGGCTCCCTGGTTCTCCTCCCCGCTGGTCCCATGCTGCGGGGCCGGGGTGGTGGGGGCCGGGGCGCCGCCGCCGCGGGGGAGGGGGACGGCTGTCATCTGGAGCAGGGGCCCCGGGCTGAGGTGGCAGGCAGGGAGGACGGCCTGGAGGGCGCTGCCGGCCAGCAGCACCGCGGGGGGGGGGCGCAGGGCGAGGGCGCCCGTGGCCGACGGTTTGGGCAGGATCTGGGGGTAGCGCTGGCGAGTAGCGGCGCGGTCCCCCAGGGGCCCGCCCGGGGGGGCAGCCCTGGGACTCTGGAGCGGCGGGGACACCACCTGCAGGCTGAGGGGCACCACCTTGTTCTCTGCCGCCGGACTCGGGGACAACAGCGACCGGCCTCTCTGTACCTGGGGACGGAAGAGAGGGTCAGCCCAGAGGCCACAGCTGGAGTCACACGGACCACCTTCAACTGAGACGTCCACCTAAACAGTGACGTACAAACAAAAACATTTTTATTAAACGGGGAATTGAACAATCATTTTCCAACTCCTGTGCGTCCTTTCTAGTTTTTCTTACAAGCAGCGACCTACACACAGCAAGTGTCACATTGTCACACAGGTAGTCATGGGAACGGTCACGTTCGGGTCAAAGGTCAAGTTGCAAACATCAACAAAGGCGTGGCTGAGCGGTGGTGTGAGAGGGAGGGGCTCTGTACCGTCAGAGGGCTCTGTACCGTCAGGGGGCTCTGAACCGCCGCCACCACAAGGCCGAGGGGGGGCTGGGGGGAGGGGTGGGCGGGTCTGGCCCCCAGCAGGGCGCGGCCCGCGGGGGGGGCCCCCTCCTCGGCGCGTCGGGCCGGCCCCTCCCCAGGCGGGGGGGAGGTCAGCCTCTGCTCCTGCTGCTTCATGTGGATCTTGCGCTGGAGCTGCTGCTTGGCGTCGACGAGAGAGGGCGGGGCGGGCGGCGGCCTGGGGCTGGTAGGGGCCGGCCTCGGGGGTCGGGACGAAGGCCGAGGCCGACGGGGGGGACTTCACCCCTGGAGGAGGAGGAGGAGGAGGAGACATGGAGGTCAGGTCAACGACGGCAATGCAAGGACTCTTACAGTAACTACACCACATGGGGTGAAGTCGTGTTATTATGGCCCCCATTGCACTCCTGATCACCCCTGGAGAAGGGAACCCCCACTCTGAAGGAGGGAACCCCCACTCTGAAGAAGGGATCCTCCACTTTGAAGGAGGGATCCTTCACTTTGAAGGAGGGATCCCTAATCTGTAGGAGGGATCCCCCCCTCTTCCTTGCTAATTAGCTGAGTTTTTTCTTGCCCTCTGGGGGGCTAGGGTCAGGGGGGGGGTCATAAACACAAGGCCTATTAAGCCCTTTGAGACAGTTCCTGTGATTAACGGTTATACAAAAAAAATTGAATTGAATTTGAATTTAATTTAATTGAAAATTCACGTGATTTCCTCCAGCTGAAGGAGTACAGAGCATTGACCAACAGGGGGCAGAATTACCCTTCAACATTCGAGGGACACTGAACATGGAAGAGAGAGAGAAGAGAGAGAAGGGCGGCAGAGAGCCGTCTCACCGGCCGCCGTGCTGGCCATGATGCTGAGCGCGGCCACCGACTTGTTGCTGATGTAGTGGCTGTTCAGCAGGAAGCGGGCGAGATCTTCTACAGCGTTGAACGGACGGCTGAGGACTTTCTGGGCCCACTCACACACCAGGCCGCAGGCGGCATAGCGCACCTCCTCCTTGATGTTGGAGGTTGGACCTGGAGAATCCAGCGCTTCAAACTGGAGGCAGACCACCCCGAGATGTCGGGTTACACACAGTGTTTGGCAGGGCGCCTTACCCAAAACAATGAAATACTGATGTAGCATTGATGCTCAGATTTGAGCTGCTCACCGAGGTCCCTGTTTTGTGCAGGTCCAGAGTGGGCAGCGAGGGCATGCTGACCAGCGCCCTCTTTCTCAGACCACTGTAGCAGTACGTACACACAGGTTAAGGCATCAACATGGATGAATCTTCAGACGCAGCGAACGCGCTGGAGGTTGTATTGGAGAAGGACACAAGAATGATTTTGACCAACACATACAGTGTGTGTCACATTAACTTTTAACACATGTTCTTGGATTGGATTAAAGACCGGTCAAAATCTTTTAGTTTTTTAGTTCTGAACGTACGTCCAGTCGACTGTCAGAAGGATGACGAGTCATTCCCGGATGATACGTACGATCAACCAGATTGTACGTTATTGGTGACAATAAACACGAGTGTCTCCTTAATCCCCCCCCCCCCCCTCCTGAATAACCCCCCCCCGTTGTGAAGGTCAGGAACAGCCAATCCCTGGCGCCTCTCTTCTGCAATACAGTCTCACGGCAGAGAGGGGGGAACTTTATTTGATTTCATTTCCCATCTATTTTTAGATTCTTTATGAACTGTAACAGCTGCCGTATGTGACTTGAATACCGACAAAGGTCAGACAGAGGTCAGGTGGAGGTCCGACGGTTAGGATTCGTCCCCATAAAGGATATTTGGATTTGCCTCTCATGCCAAGTCGCCGAGCTTTCATGTTGGGGAACACGTTCTTCATCATCTTCCCGAAGTCGGCAGCACTCAGCGGGTGGTAGTTGAGGTTGTCACAGTAGCTCCTGGAGAGAGAGGAGAAGACAACCTCACCCCTGGGTTATGAAGATGAGCCACTCCCAGTCTACTGTAGATATGGACCGTAGAGAGCGAAGGTAAACCTTTAGTGACATTCAATCAAGTTCTAAACCAGATGTTCTTTCAATACAGTCTACCAAGTATCAATAATACACGCTGCTAAATCAATATCCAAAATTAACTCCTTCCTGATCTAATTAAATTGATTGATTGATTGATTGATTGATTATGTTGTATGTTGATGACACCACTTTTCTGCTCGGTTTAATTGAGTTATGTCCAGTATAGTATCGGTACCAGCGACCCTATGGAGGATAAACCCCTGAGGTGAACGTGTTGTGTTTGGTGTGCTAAAGAGCTTAAGCAGTTAGCTTCACACCCATAGCCCTGCTGACGTACGGAGGGGAACATCCACCTGAAACCAGAGCTGCCTCAATCATGCTATTTTCGGCCCCTTTAGTCTCTTATTTTAGTTTTCTATGTCAGGCAGTCAAAGAAATGTAATAGTACATTACACAGACCTGCTGTCTACTGGACCATGGTACATTCAGGCCGGCTTTATGCAGGATATAAAGCTTTAAAATGGATCCTGTGCTTTTGCACTCTATCTCTACAGGCTGTTGACGACAACATAAAGACACATTTTATAATCGATCTTTGGGGATCTAGTCAGATAGAAACATGAAGGGTAATCCTTTTAATTAGTTAGTGGTCACTGGTTGATGAACTCAGACGTTAATTCCCTTCCGTCGTCCATGGCGCCCATGTTTCTGACCGTTGTGTTTTCTGTTTGCTCGTCAAGTTAAAAGGACTTGTTGCATAAGAGCGCCGAGGTATTTCAATCACTGTCTCAGACTTTCCATTCTAATGTTACCGACACATGGCACGCAGCCCCATTCCAGCAGCTAGCATCTATTTATATTGTCTTAGCTGTCAGGAAATGTAAAGGAGCGATACACTGAAAGCACTAATGGCTCTAGAACTGTTTGCCACCAGAAAGACCGACCACTTTCCTCACTACACTACTATTTGATTTTACGGTAGGCCTCTTAATGTTTGGAAATGTGCTATAATTTTAGCTAATGAAAGACTTGCTGTGGGATTAGAGAGATATTCAGGTATCTTCGTCAAAGATTAGATACATAGAGTTATGTTATCAAACTACCAACCCTACAGTCATAAATTAGCTTCTACAGAACACACATAAATGGTCAGGGGTAGATGTTTTTCAAAGAGAATAAGCCCTTCCCCTCTTAGCCCTGAGGGGCTCTTTAAGATGGCTCTGTCGTTTCTGTTTGACCTATCAATACAAAACGGCTCAATGCTCCTTCAAAGTGTCTCTTTTACTGAGCAGACTACAATAAAGTTCAGATCTTGAATGTCCTGTCAGACTACCTCCATGCTGCCATGGAAGGGAAAGCATATTTCCCCATCAGTGATAACTATTAGCCTGACCCCCATGGTCACCATGACCTGGTGGGAGGTAAACAGGAAGTAGACTTGAACACCTACTTGTACTCGTCGTACACTTCCTGCTTGGGGAGGGAGGTCTCGGGGTGCTCCTCCAGGTGGCTGCGGATCCAGTGGAAGGCGTGCGTCTGCTGGGTGCGGCTGGAGGTGGCCAGGGCCTGCTCGCTGGGGAGCATCAGAGAGTCGAATTAGAGTTCCATAAAGGGGTGGCAGGGGCGGCATGTGACTCAGGAGGTAGAGTGCGGTATTCAAATCAGTTTGATCCCCATCTCCCCTGAGTGTTGAGGTTTCCCTGAGCGAGACGCGCCTCCCTGACTGCTCCTGAACCGCTGGCTGCCGCCCTGCGTAGCTGACAACGCCCTCGGTGTGTGAATGTGTGCGTGAATGGGTGAATGGAAGAGGATTGGACCTACCATTTATCAGTGGTAACGCTGGAGCCAGTTGGCAGCTTGAGATAGAGGTACAGCTTCTCAATGTCGGTGAACTTGTCCACGTCTTGCTGTTTGGACAGAAATCAGGAGAGGATGACCGTTGACACTGATCTCTCACCGTTCCTGTGGTGTGATCTTAACATTAAGTGTTGGTTAAAAGTTGTATCAGCGATGTTGGGGGACGTCACTTCTGTTGGTATTTGAAGAGAGATACCGAACAAACAGAGCCTGCTCGCCCCTCTCTTCCGTGTTTCGTGCATCCAGTGGAAACTATCATGAACGCAGCGCAAAACCCCACAACACCCACCCCTTGTCGGTGATTGGTTGGAATACTATAACACATATGTTTCTGAGTCTTTATGAGAGAGAAGAAACAAACACAGACTGGTGGAACCAAAGGAGGTAAATGCTCAGCAGGGAGCCTCCATCTCTGTCAGTGGCCACACTAACAGCCATAAAACGTGCAGTTCTAATAAAAACCTGACAGTGGTTATTCATCTGCAGCATTTAGGGTTTTCTGAATAAGGCTTTGAGTGCATCACTGACAAAGTGTGTGGTGCCTGGATGTGGATGAAGTATCCAATCAACTAACAGCTAACACAGGCCATATATCATCTTCGAGCCTGGTGGGTTTCCCATTCTGCCTGAGTGACTGGTACGGAGCCAAATCCATTTAGCCGATCGATAGCGGTAATGTAATCAAATTTCTGGATTACAACTATTGAGTTATCATCAATATAAAAAGCCAAGCCCGCAAATTATCTACACAGCCGGGAGTGCTCTTGGGTGCCCTTACACCGGTATCCGCATGTCGCTGTTCAACACGACCCGCGGCCACGTGCGCATTAGGGAGCAGACAGACCAGCGGGGCCCGTCTATTGGCTGGAGGGTCGCCATGTTCTAGGCACTGTCAGTGAAGGAAGACCGTGTAGGTTCCCCGTGTTTTAAATATGTTCAAGGATTAGGTCCTCACTCCTCAGTATAAAAATCACACGAGATATTGCTGTACACAATGAAACCCACACGTCTAAAGGTGGGGTCTACCCTTAATGCCCCCCTCAAACATCTGAAGATAGAACGGGGAATTACTGAAGTACACTGTGGTGCGTCAATTTTCAGAAATGAAGGATATGACAAAATATTACATCTAAGAACTGGTGTGCAATAGATTCCATTGCAGTTTTAATATCTATATTAACTGCTCAAATCTGAGCATTACACAGCACCATTATTTACGATGAAACACTGCAGGATGTTATCCCCACCGTAGGAGCATGGCCCTGCTGACCTCAACGTGCATACAGGAAGTGACCTTTTGGAGTTTGTCTGGATGTGACCCAAGCATGACCTCATCTCGGTCTGACCGATCAGTCAACACATCCTCACTACAAACCGGTGCAGTGAGGAGAGCAGGTGTTTTATGAATGAAGTTGTAAAGCAAGAGGAACAACACTGTGGTGAATAAAGTATTGATCAGCAGTGCAGTGTCTGAGGGTCTGAACACAGTTCAGAACAGAGATCTGAATACAGTTCAGTTCAGAACACAGATCTGAACAGACATCTGAACAGACATCTGAACAGAGATCTGACCGCAGTTTCTCCTGGGAGGCTACAAGGAACAGAATGGAGATCCAGATCACTCTGGACAAGTCTGGCCAGGCTTCTGGTTCTCTGACCACTGACATGTGGATGCCAGCCTCAGACAACGATGGTGACCCCTGGGTCAATGGTTTGACTGGTTTGACTCCCATTGACCCCAGGGTCAATGGAGACTAAAACACATCATTATTTTATTCACAGTAGGCCGTGGCTGTTTCGTGTAATTCAGTGCATTTCTCCTGAGGCCCACACTTTCAGCACCATTGACACTTCATTTATACATTCCTAAAGCGATTTTATGTCAACACATTTTATCACCAAAATGCCTAAAATATGTCATTTCAGAATCCACCCGTTTGAAACCAGTTTCAACATATAGAATCATAGAAACCAGTCTGAAATATAGAATCATGGTGCTTAAGGGAAAACTCACCAACATGGTGTCCACCTTGGATTGGACGGATTTGCTGTGAAAAGAGATATAGTGTGATTAATGATGAGTGTGATTGAACAGAGACAGTGTGATTGATGATGAGTATGATTAAAAAAGAGATAGTGTGATGAGACCGATGCCCGGGTAAGATGAGCCCGCGCCTCAGACTGTACTTATTTATAAAGCGGAGGAATGGTCGGTATGAAACAACCCCTCTTAGGTCACGTAACCCGGCAACACATGTCATGTGTACAAAGAAAGACAGGAAACCACGTTGACTTCAACTGGAGGTGACCAGACCTCTAGTGACCAGACCTCTTCTCTAACTGGAGGACCCCTGGAGTACATATACTACCTGTTCCTCATGTACATACGATGAACAGTATATCTACTACCTGTTCCTCATGTACATACGATGAACAGTATATATACTACCTGTTCATTATGTATAGATACTACCTGTTGATTACGTATACTACCTGTTCATTATGTATATATACTACCTGTTGATTACGTATACTACCTGTTCATTATGTATATATACTACCTGTTGATTACGTATACTACCTGTTCATTATGTATACTACCTGTTCATAATGTATACTACCTGTTCATAATGTATACTACCTGTCCCATGGTTCACACTATGACCTCGCTATACCCACTCATCGCAAGCCGTTTCATGTTTACAACACAATGGACTCTCATGACGTGATTCATCGCTGGCAGATTACAGCATCATAAATCATCATCATGAATAAAAACATCGCTCTCATTTCTGTTTCAATCACCACGTGAAGCTACAAAGTATGTTTACGGTTTTGTTAAGCCTGTTTTATTATCGAAGGTATTCTGCCATGTTACAAGGTATCTCTATAGGGAAATATTGATAAGAAATAAGCCTCAATCGAAAACAAGTACACTGTGCAAAAGCATTGTGCAGAGGTTTTTGAGTGGCAGTTTCCGTGTACGAAACATGAAGTAATAATCTCAGAACGTTAACACTGGAACAACTGCTTCAAGCAGCAAAACTGATGAGTGGCAGGTCAGACTGGAGGAGACGGGTCAGAGCACTTCACCCTGTGAGGCGGTCACTGTCTCCTAGGAGCTAGGGGACAGGTCGCCAGCATAACAACAACAAAAGGGATCCCTTTAATGAGCTGTTACTATGGGGATCTTTCACTCTCGACACGTTGTCATTATGCTGTTCCTAAGCCGCGTCGGCTTGGTACACAGAGAGACGATCACAGCTTGTTTATAGCGACCTCAGGAAAACAAAGGTAAGTATCTTACATAAAGAGGTCCTTTAAAAGGGATTGAGTTATTACGGGGTGACTCAGGCCAATTGGCTGAGACTGAGGCAGGAGTGAACTCCTTTCCCTGGACCTGCTCAGCTCCAGAGAAGAACCCACGGAGAGGTGCCGGCCTGTGGTCTCCTCAGCTAGAGGAGAACCCACAGAAAGGTGCTGGCCTGTGGTCTCCATGTTCTGTCTGGAGAAGACTTCATTAAGCTCTGTGGGTTTCTTTAGGACTGAGGTCCTACTTCACGGCTGGACTCTGAGACCGAGATGCACTGGGGTTAACATTATACACTGGGCAAACATTTGGCTAGTTTAGTTTGGACTCTCAGTTTTGCTAAAAAAATAAGTATCATGAAGCTATTGACCATAGTGTCTGTCACAATGAACAAGTCTACTCCAGTAATACATCATACATTTCACTTCTAACAATACTTATTTAGTGGTTACTTCATAGTAGTAGGCCTTCACAGGATATACGTCTTATTACTTATGTTATAAATATTGAAGCATTGTTCAACAGTATTGTACTTATATTGTGTGTGATTGCCTTTATTTACAGCATAGATTCCTGGAGACAGGACGTAAACAAGCGGAGGTGGGGGGGGGGGGGGGGCGGCGGTCGCGCGTTGCCGAGAAGCGCGCGGCCGAAAGGCGCGCCTGTGGAATTGGACGCGATGGTGGAATATGCGTTCTTGCTTCAATACTCGCATTTATTAATAAACGTTGTTGTAAAATACATGAAGTCAAATAATAATAATAATAACGCAGCACTTTAGTGAATGTGTCTACCCAGCCGTCTTTTAAAAATAGGTTCCGATGTCAGCATCGGCGACCCCAGCTTAATCCCCCGCTGTTTACCCGGTCGTCAGGGGGCGGGTCTACCTCCGGGCGGGGAGGGGCGGGTTTACCTCCTGCCCCGTTTACCGTGGCTACCCCGGGAGGGGCTGGATTACCTCCGGGAGGGGCGGGGCGGCGGGCGGCTATGAGCGACTCTGTGGGACAGGAGCTCCACTGCCACCATAATAACAGTAGAATAATAATAATAAAAATAATAAAAATAATAATAAAACACCTGCTAGTTTATGACGACGGTTCCCTCCTACCTGATAGAATTCTTTATCCGGAGTTGCAGCGCACTGGCCTCGGACCCCTGCAGCCCCGGGACCAGGGGGGGCAGGGGGATCCCCGTATGCCCCAGGGAGGGCAGGGTGACCCCCGGGTCCAGGGGGGGCAGAGTAACCCCCGGGTCGTGGTGCAGCCCCGGGTCCAGGGGGGGCAGGGAGACCCCCGGGTCTGGGTCGTCTCGAAGCAGTTCCTCGTCCATCGTCGTGAGGTTTGAACGGGAGGAGGAGCAGCGTCAGGCCACACGTGTGGGAGAGAGCAGGAGTGACGGAGTGCCCCCCCGAGTCAGCAGCCCCCCGGTCCGCATCATCTCAGTCCTAACACTTCACTGGGACACCGGGGCTCTGTGGAAGCCGTTAGTCACACTCGGAGCCGGGGGCGCGAGCATGCTACAGATAAACCGGAAAAAAGAAACGGAAGGCGAGGGTCGAACCGTCCGCCGTATCCCTCCGTCAGCCCCGCGGTCTGGGGCTCCGTTACATGTGCGCGGGCAAGAGTTGTGGCGCAGGCGCACTCGGCCTGGCCCCCACCCACACCGACAGAAATACACCTTTATATATTTATCTTAGTGTGGCACACACTGATGATAGAAACTAACAACAGCTGGGCTATGGTTGGACAATGGAAGCATACTTCTTTCTATAAAGACGATTATCCTATACCGCAATGGAAATGAGTAGGCCTATTGAACAAAAGACTGGGACTGTATTTTAGTTTTAATTGGTCGATATTTTACCTTGAAATATTTCCATTACAATATTGGAGCAAATGTCGTGTAATATAATACAACGGTGTGTACCCAGAACCTTTTTCTTTTTAGTTCAGTTTTCCCTCAGAGGTCTGCGGCTACACACTTGACCGCGTCTGAGTGTATTTAAGAGCGAGCAGGCTTCACTGGGAACACCAGGTGGCGCTGGCCGCTCCCTCAGCTCTAAATAGAGGGATATACTGAAAGGGCAGGGACTGGCCTGTAAAAGAATACAAGTCAGCGGGGGAGCTGCTATTTTTCGGGAACAAAACACCTTTAACGTTGACATTTCTCAACCAACTTCATCGATTCGAGTTATGTTTTGAATATAAATATTTCATTACACTTTCAAGTCAACCACTTAAAATTGCACAAAACTACAAATTGAAATCGCTTGAGAAATCTAAACGCTAAATGGCTTTTATTTCCAACTTGTTAAAGTGCTTCTCCGACATTTAGTCGTATTTGTTTATTCGCTTTCCCTCTCCAACATGGCGGCGACGTTGACGTAGGATCGAGACCAATGCGGAAGCTGCGGCTTTTCTATTCTGATGGGGGGCGGGGCTCCGGTTGCTAGGTAACGTCCACCGCGTTTTAAAGAGGAAACAAACAAACAGACAAACCAGATGAGGGAGAACTCCTCCAGGCGCCTCAAGGTAACCTGGAAACATTCAAACAATAGCAACATATTTCTCTAAACAGTACTCCGTTTCTGACTGTAAGTCCACTCCAACATTTTATAACGTGGGTTTTTGGTTTAAACAAACCAGTTTGGATGATCATGAAGGTTGTGGTTTTGTTTACGTCCTAGTTATGGGCTCCAGGAAGGCAGTAGTGAAGATGAGTGGGACGGCTCCCTGCGGCGCGCTGAGCCAGCCGGCCCTGAGCCTGATGGCGAAGGAGCAGCAGTATCTGTAAGAGACATTAACACCATCCGCTGCTGATATTGACTGAATTGATAAGGTGACCAAAATATAATTTATTAAAGAAAAACGTCTTTCCCCCCATGATTGATAATCAGACGAATGAATGCAGAGTTGGAAGCCAAAACAGCTGCTGTAGTCAAACAGGCGGAGGAAGTGATGGTAAGTTATGTACAAATCTCGTGTTGATTGAATAAAGTAAACATTAAGGGCTGACACTACTGTTTGGCTCTATGAGAATATTTCCATATAATTTTCCAAAATGAAAACATAAAGTCGAGTTAATAAATAAGTTACAAATTAATATAAAGAAAATACAAATGTATTATATATTGCTGACGATTCGTTGTCTATTGCATTGCAGAGGGATCAAAATTATATTTTGTCTAAACCAATTCCCAATAATCTGGATTGTGATTTCGAGGATGTGGTAAAGTATTAAAACGTTTTTAACATTGTTGTTTATTGAGTGTATGTACAGTATGTATGTATATATATATTTATATATATATATATATATATATAACCACAAGCCATATTATTGTCAAACTAATAATCGTTATCTAATTCCCCAATATCATAACACCGAAAAAAAACAACTTTTTTACAGCAGGCTGGGGTGAAAGGTAAACCATTTAGTAATGATTCCCAATCTGTACTCGTACTTAAAACATAATGTTCAGTGATGCAGTTATATATTCGCTTCATTTTGTTTTGCGCAGGCAGTGCGTAAGAAGAAGGTCCCAACCACCTCCCCAAACACAGCAGAGGTATGGAGCGACGGTGAAGAGCCCAGCACAGTGTGAGTCTACGCCGAGATCCTCCTCAACTAAACACCTCTGAGACCGTAAGACTTGCTGCTTCTACCTTCCATCTGGTTCCATCTGTAAGACCCAGGTCTGCTGTCGCTGCGGACCTGACCACTGAAGACCCCAGCCTGGAGACGACCATCCTCCATCTGGAGGAGAAGCTGGAGGGTTTCTGTCAGGAGGAGGTCGTGGAGGAAGCCCCCCCCACTGAAGACAGCGTAGGATCAGGTAGGATCGCCATCAGGAAGGCCCCGACCCCTGTCTGCCACTCACAGCCCAACACTAACGAGATGCTAGTCTGGGGGAGGGACAGGGCCTCAGGGGTCAGAGGTCACCTGGGGGAGGGACAGGGCCTCAGGGGTCAGAGGTCACCTGGGGGAGGGACAGGGCCTCAGGGGTCAGAGCTCACCTGGGGGAGGGGGAGGGCCTCAGGGGTCAGAGGTCACCTCAGTGATTGACAGGGCCTCAGGGGTCAGAGGTCACCTGGGGGAGGGACAGGGCCTCAGGGGTCAGAGGTCACCTGGGGGAGGGACAGGGCCTCAGGGGTCAGAGGTCACCTGGGGGAGGGACAGGGCCTCAGGGGTCAGAGCTCACCTGGGGGAGGGGGAGGGCCTCAGGGGTCAGAGGTCACCTGGGGGAGGGCCGCAGGGGTCAAAGGTCAACTCAGTGATTGACAGGGCCTTAGGTGTCAGAGGTCACCTGGGGGAGGGGGAGGGCCTCAGGGGTCAGAGGTCACCTCAGTGATTGACAGGGCCTCAGGGGTCAGAGGCGACTCAGTGATTAAAACAGATGCGACTACATCAGAGGTCACCTAGGTGAGTGTGTGTAGGCACTGCACACACTCACCCAGGTGACCTCTGATGTGGTCGCATCCGTTTTAATCCAACCGGATACCGGTTCGTAACGGTGAATCGTTACACCCCTAGTAGGCAGTGTGCGTCTTTGTGTACGGCAGCATCGGCGGCGGTGGAGGATCAGGATTCTTGGAGCCAGGCTAACTGATGAGCCAGGCTAACTGATGAGCCAGGCTAACTGATGAGCCAGGCTAACTGATGAGCCAGGCTAACTGATGAGCCAGGCTAACTGATGAGCCAGGCTAACTGATGCTCTGTTGTTGTGTTTTCAGAAGCTCAGATCCGCGTTCTGAAGGCCAAACTACGAATTATGCAGGAGGAATTGGATCGGCTCTCACATGATTACAGCAAAAAGGTATCACATTTACATTGAGGGCATGTAGCAGACCCTTTTATCCAATATGTACATTTGTCAGAAGAACGAGAAACAACAATGTATCGCTGTCGGTACAGTAAGGATGTTCACAAAACTAACAATTACAAAAAATACTCTCCCCCACACCTGGGGAGAGGTTTCTTCAGGACGCAATCTCATGTCTGATGGTCGTTAGTGAACCATCATCATCATCATCATGTCTTCAAGTGTTGGAGTCAATTGGAGCATTTGAGATTTTCCTTTAAATTATCCAATGATATATTTTTTGTCAGAATAATAATAATAAAGCAATGAGGTGGTAGGGCGGGTAGAGCGCTTACCATATAGGCTCAGTCCTAAAACGCAGCGACCCGGGTTCGAGTCCTGCCAGTGGTCATTCGCTGCATGTCCTCCCCTCTATCTCCCATCCCTTCCTCTCTATCTCACTCTATAATAAAGCATTAAAATGCAAAAGTAAATCCTTAAAAAATAAATAAATAATAATGCAATGTGACTGAGACTGCATTCTGTTGGTAGGACGATGAGAACGGTAAACTGTGCAGCAGAATCAAAGGAGCTGGAGGAGGAGCGCTCCCGCCTGCAGAAGACCGCCAACCTCCAGCAGACGCACATGGAGAAGCACCGCACTCTGGCTGAGGAGTCCGGCAGGAGGTGTGACGCTCTGCAGGCGCAGGTCGCGGGGTTACAGAAGGTTTGTCCAAGGGACGCTGCAAAAGCTCCTCATCTCAACCATCAAACCGACGAGATGACGCCACCACAGCCAGCTGCCGCGTTCTCCCTTAACGCCTCCTCTGTGGGCAGGAGGTGGAGGGGTCGAAGAGGGCCCAGAGACAAGCAGCAGGACACCACAACACGGTGGAGGTCCGTCTGAACCGGGCGCTGGAGGAGGTGGAGAGACTGAAGGCCCAGCTGAACAACATGAAACAGCTGAGTAAGGTGAGTGCAGTGAAGAAGGACTAGCGAGTCATTTGTCAGCTGAGTACGGTGAGCGCATTAAAGAAGGACTATCCAGTCATCTCTTAGCTGAGTAAGGTGAGGGAGGTAAAGAAGGACTATCCAGTCATTTGAAAAGATGTGAAGAATTAGCAGTGGACTTGTGAACCTGTGATGATGTGTTTCTATTGCATTGGGGCCATGAAGCTTGTGTGGTGGAAGTGCAGTACGCTCGCTGTGGCCTGCTGATTATATCAACACTTCTAGAAGAGAGAGGTGTTTCCTTCATCAAGAGAATCAGGGGTTCATTCCACTATTCCTGAGAGAGCATGCTTCAGTCCTCCACTGAAGACATGGCGCTTCTCTCAGATTCTTCATCCGGACTGCGTTGGTTCTCCTCAAACCAGGACAGAACTAAGGAGGGGCAACTGAGCAAAGAGAATCTTCTGGCTGACAACAAAGTGCTGAAGAAGCAGAGAGAAGAGCTCATTCTGGCCTTCAAGAAGCAACTGAAGCTGATCGACATCCTGAAGAGACAGAAGGTAGGTGTCCCTCATCACTCGTAATCGTGTTTGATCACAAGTCACGGTCATAATGAAGGGGATTTGTTTCTGGAACAGATGCACTTTGAAGCCGCCAAGATGTTGTCCTTCACTGAGGAGGAGTTCATGAAGGCCCTGGACTGGGGGATGTCGTAGAGACCTTGTTTTATCGGATTCAGTCCATGTGGCTCTCCTCGGTTCTTATGGATGAGACCAATGTGTTGAAAAGGGAAAATACGGTTCCATTTAAAAGTTGCATTGATCTTTGTCATAATGAAACTTTTTTTTGTGTCTAATTTATGTTTTTATTAATCATTAAAATATGTTCCATCACATGTACATACTATTGCCTATTGAATAGTATATTGGATTTTTTTTTTTGAAGACGAGTTTAATCTTTTTTTATTATTATTATTATAATTTAGTATATATCGTCAAGGTGTATGAATTAAAAAGCTTGCGAGATTTAGGGCAGCATCGATTCGTGAGAGAGAGCTGGAACGGGAGGCCTGGACCGTCGCGTGACGTCGCCTCTGGGGGGCACCGTGATGGTGTATTCCTGAATCCTCGGACGCCAGCCTTCCGAGTTGCGATTTTTAAGTAATTTCCGGTCTCGGAACATCTATAGCGATCCTTTTCGTCTTTGTGATTGTGTCATGTAATTGTCTAGTCGTTGTTTATTGTTAGCTACATAAGCCTCTTTAGCAAACCAGTCTGAAAACAAACAACACAACTGTACATTGTATTACACGCACAGCAAGACCATGCAATGTATAAAATGGTGACAGTAGCAATGTAATCAAGTGTGTAAGAGCATTTAAAAACGACATTAAAATTACCAACGTGGTACAAATACAAAAAAACTCAATCTCTTCACGGGCGCAGCCATTTGTTGAGAGCGTCATCACTGCTCTCGGTCTACCATGGACATATTGGTCGCCCTGCGCCATTGGGCAGTTTACATAGGAATGAATGGGCGCCATTTTTGAATCCGTTGTCCATTTTATCATATGTCCATGACCAACGCCCCCTGGGGGCCCACTCCACGGGGGGGGTCCCAGAACACGGTGTGACACTGGCACTGGAGGAGAGTGTTGAGGTGGATGAGTACCAGTACATGCAGTTTCCCGTATGGTGATCGGACCAATAAGAAAGCTAAAAACAAGCAAGTTTTATGAATTTAATGGGCTCTATGCACAACTCCACTACTTCCTGGACTTAGTGCTGCTCCTTTATTTCCTGTCTTACATTACTGGACAAACTGATTAAAACAGGTGTGTGTCTGAGTAGTCCCAATGGTCAGACACACCTGGATTAATCAGTTTATCCAATAATGTAAGACAGGAAATAAAGGAGCAGCATTAAATTCAGGAAGTAGTGGAGCTGTGCAAAGAGCCCAAGCCAAAAAAAAAAACAAGGAGTGAACAGCGACATCTACAGTTGAGGAAATAAACAGAAAGTTCCGATTAACAACTTCCTGCTGAAGAGTCGAGATGTCGTTGGACCCTTTCAAACAAAAACTCTTAAAGGTGTCTAACCAGCTCACCGAGCCTCAGCTAAAGGACTTGGTTTTCCTCTGCGCGTTCATCGGGAAGGCCCGTCAGGAGAAGATTACAAAAGGATACGAACTATTTGAGTTCCTTATCGAACGGAAGAAAATCCAACAAGACGACACGGTGTTCCTGAGTGGTCTCCTGACTGAAGTCGGTCGAACCGACCTGTCGGACCTGTTCACTACTGGAAACTTTGGTCCTACTGGGGGTCCGAACGACCCTAGTGACGCAGAAGGAGGTATGCTACACCGTGTGTGTGTGTGTGTGTGTGTGTGTGTGTGTGTGTGTGTGTGTGTGTGTGTGTGTGTGTGTGTGTGTGTGTGTGTGTGTGTGTGTGTGTGTGTGTGTGTGTGTGTGTGTGTGTGTGTGTGTGTGTGTGTGTGTGTGTGTGGTACGACTACAGAATCAAAGCCTCCCGTAGGTTTTGTAAAGAGCTCAACTTTGCTTCACTTTTGTTTTCAACAGATTCAGGTCTTGGTTAATTATCTTAAGTGATTCTAGTTTATATGGAATCATTATCCTATTTTATACATTTTGATAGTCGAATTGTAAATTTCGTACATCTAGGCTCCTCACGAACCCGGTCAGCATGTTTCAATCATCAAACAGTTGTTTGTAGATTCATCGCAGCGCTTTGTCTCACCTTCCTGCAGTGAACATTACTTTGGCCGCTGAGGTGATAGCTGACCATCTAGGGAGAAACTGGCGCAAACTGGCCCGCAAGCTGGGCCTATCGGAGTTGAAGATCAAGAACATTGAGCGGAGGGGCCAGCAGATGGACCTGGAGGATCTGGCGATGGAGGTGGTCCGGGAGTGGAGGTGCAGCCAGCGGGGGGAGGCTAAGGCGGAGCACCTCCTGGTCGCCCTCAGAGCATGTGAGATGAACCTCACCGCAGAGAAGGTGGAGGAGAGGCTACGTGAGGCTAGTGAGCAGTGATGGAGCAACGTCCAAAAGATTGTTTATGCAGTGAAAGCAAAGCGTGTTTTATTTTTGGGGATGTGTTGGTGGAGCGACTGACTGGTTAGTAGGAGGAGCGCAGCCGGTAAACGATGCAATAAACGTCTGCTTTAAAGGTTTCCTCGTGATGGATCTGTATCTATTCGAACATCTCCTTTATCACTTGGGTTTAAATGTATAAAATAGGATAATAATTCTTTATATACTAGAGTCACTTAGGACAATTAACTACGACATGAATCTGTTGCAAACAAGAGTGAAGTAAAAGTGGAGCTCTTTACAAAACCTACAGGAGGCTTTGATTCTGTAGGACCACACACACAGACAGACATAAATACACACACACACACACACACACACACACACACACACACACACACACACACACACACACACACACACACACACACACACACACACACACACACACACACAATATTCCTTATGGTTGGAATGTTATGAATTGCTTGAACCACGGTCCTATTTTTTAGTGAATGTCTGAAATCAGCAAAAACACAAAAACACAAAAACAAGTTGTCCAAAACCTGTCAAGGCATTTTTTAAAATTAGTTGGAATTTGCTAAGAACTAGTCGTTATAATAGCAATAAACATTTTAGTTTTGTTTTGTTGCATTAGCCTACATTTAAGTATCTGTAATATTTGTAATACTCCCTCGATTACAAAATGACACGATGCGTTTGCCCCTCATGTCGTGCCCCTCATGTCGTGCCCCTCATGTGAACCCAACATGTGACCTCTACTGTGAAATAAATCAACACGTCTGAGAAACAGGACCTTTATTGTTCCTAGAACTCGATCTCAACGTCGAGTGGATCTGCTCTCAGCTGAAGTTCATGTCCGCAGCCTCGTTCCTGTGGAGACATGGAGAGGAACCTCTGAGTGGACGCGGGATGGTGGCGTTTTTTCAACTTTGATAAAAAAAGCATCTTTGAAGCTCGATGTTGAGTGTTCCTTTGCTCATGCGTACATTTACTTTTTACAATTATGGCCAAACACACATTCACACACCGACGGCAGTGTCAGCCATGGAAGGAGACCGCCAGCTCGTCAGGAGCAGTGAGGGTCAGGCGTCTCGCTCAGGGACCCCCCCCGACACTCTACGTGCGTGGGGGATCGAACTAGCAACCTTCATGTAACAAGACAAACAGCTCTACCTTCCTGAGTTACTCCCTGTTGGGTTCCTGCACTGCTCTGAAACCTGAGTGACGGGGGGGACTCACAGCACTTGTAGAGGTTGTTGATCCTGACGATGTCGTTCTTGCTCATCTGCTGGGCCTGGCCGAAGGCCACGTTGGAGTTGGGGATGGGGATCATTGTGGGTCGGTTGTTCTTGGTGAAGGCGTACCTGCGCGGCGGGAGAAGGAGGAGTCGAATGGTTTGTTTTTGGTTGTTGATCACCGTCTGGTTAATAGAGGGTAGTTGATGCGAATCGCGCCGTGGCGCTGGAGGCAGGCTGACCTCTCGTACTGCATCACGGAGCCGTAGTCGTACGGCGTTCCCTGGTTCAGCGTGTTGATCTTGTTGAAGTTGTATTTCATATCTAAGGAGGAGGGCGCAGATTCACAACTCAAGGAAACAGACGCAGTAAAACGTCCCTACAGAACCGAGGAGGAGTAGGAGGAGACACTGGGAGGAGGAGGAGGAGGAGGAGGAGGAGGAGTAGGAGGAGGAGACACTGGGAGGAGGAGGAGGAGGAGACACTGGGAGGAGGAGGAGGAGGAGGAGGAGACACTGGAGGAGGAGGAGGAGGAGGAGACACTGGGAGGAGGAGGAGGAGACACTGGGAGGAGGAGGAGGAGGAGGAGGATACACTGGGAGGAGGAGGAGGATACACTGGGAGGAGGAGGAGGAGGAGGAGACACTGGGAGGAGGAGGAGGAGGAGGATACACCTAGGAGGAAGAGGAGAAGGAGGAAGAGGAGGAGAGTGTGAAGGGACGCTAGCAGGAGGAGGAGAGCGTGACACACTGGGTCCTCACCATCGATGATGTTCTCCCAGGCCACCCTGATGTACTGGTCGCGATCGGAGCGTGTCTGCTCGTGGTTGAAGCCCAGGGCGTGCAGCAGCTCGTGCTGGACCGTCCCGTGGTAGAGGCAGCCCTGCCGGGCCAGGGACACCACCTGCTTACCCCCCGTACGACCCACCCAGGAGTAGCAGCTAAAGGGAAAACACAGGCGGCAAAGGGGTTAGAGGTCACAGGGTCAGAGGTCACAAGGTGGGTTTTCGCTGGACTTTCCATTTTCAATCCTGCTCACAGATGTTTTTAAGTGTCTGCCCTCAAATAGTGAACTAGCTGCTAGGATTTCCTCTGCAGGCGTCCATCACTGAGATGACATCATGCTTATGTGTGGCTCCTCTAACAGAGGGTTTGTTGAAGGTGGTTTACTGTTACTGCGAAGTTTTGACTGGTCTCTCACCCGCTCTGAGACTCGATGCTGAGCCACTCCACGTCGTTCTGGAAGGTGGGCCGGAAGCGGATGCAGGACACGGCGGAGAAGGACTCCAGGCCCCGGGTGATGATAGCCTGCTCCCGGGCCGCTGCCGCACACACAGGGGGAGCAGAACCTCATCAGTCCAGGAGGGACGTTATGAGAGATCCCGTACTGCAGAACGTCTTGGAACCAGTTCCTGCAAAAAGTCTTGAACCAAGTTCTGAGGCAGATAAAAGCTTGACTGGGCTCAGCCCATTTTCTATCCTATTTAAGATTCCTACATTGATATTTGTATTCTCTTACTTTCCCTCTGACAATTCTGTATGATAAACAAACACAATCTTTCTTTGCTATTGTAAAACGACCAGGAATGGAAGTCAGACAACACGTTTACTGTGCATCAGAGAGCAGCATGGCTCCTGAAATAACATCCAAGGAAAGATGAAGGGAAAGGATCCCAGAAGGCTCTGAGGTGATCTGAAAGGAATCCCAGTGGATCCCAGAAGCGGCAGCCACTCACAGTACTGGTTGGAGATGTAGTAGGGGATGTAGACGAGGCCGTCTGTCCACTTCCTCCACAGGCAGCCCTGCGCGGTGCAGGGGTCGGCGTTCCTCTCGGACAGAGACTTGACGGCGATGTCTCCCTCCACCACCACGGGCTCATTGGGGCCGAGAGCTGTGGGGGTCCGCAGACGACGGGGGTTAGGGACCTCTCAGGATACTGGGGGTACTCGGGGGGGAGGGCTGCAACACCACTCATGGAGCAGGGGGATTTTGGTTGCATATTGCAGTCACAGCCGATAATGTGTTATGTCAATGTTTGAAAGATTAGTTTAAGAAGGAAAGATTCTGCACACACCCCCCTGGGTGGGTGGGCTCACCCCCACCCCAGACCAGGGGTGGGGGGTGTTGGGAACCCGGTTTATTGTCCAAGTTTACAACGATCCATGACCTGGTTCCCCATGCTGCCGTGCAGGGGGTCTCTCCCTGAGTGTGTGTGGTGATGCCCGGTTTAACCTGTTGCATATTGATTTCTTATTGGTAAACAAGTGTGTAGCCCCACCCAGCCCCAACATCCAATCAGTCTGCCTCGGGCCGGTCAGGCTGCCACCAACCAACCAGCCGGGCTCAGTGAGGGGTTCTCCTTCATCTTACTGCGGCCTCGGTTGGCTCTCTCCAGAAGCTCTCCCACGGACCTCCCCGGGGAAGGGACTTCCTCGTGGCGGACCCCCTCTGCGCAAAGCAAACACAGCACATGGGGTCTCAACCCGGGGACGTGAACCACATCAGCATCTCAATGTCGTCTAAAGACTCAATTCACTGCATATGTCGAATGTGTTGGTTTATTGTTTGGTCATTTTGCTCAGCCATATAAAAAATGGTACTTATTTATTTATATGGCTGATGTATTTACTTATTTATTTATATGGCCTATGTATTTACGACAGAATCTGAGGACCTTAACTCCTACTAAAGTGGGCCTCATAACCACAAATAACATCATAATGTTGAGGCATTGAATACTTTGATTCTACTCTCATGCCAGATTAAATCATTGGAGCACACTGACTTCTGTTTGAGGGAGCTGGTAAACCAGGGGTCTTCCTTACCTTCCTGGACGTATCCAAGATATCCATATGAAAAGAAAGAGCATGAAGACAGTTATTAAATGAACAACATAGCAGTTACTCCTCCTCTCTTCTTGGCCCAAACAGGCTCATTCAATCCAGCCCCCTAATCATCCTCCTGTATAATTGGCTGATTCGTTAATGGGCTCTTTGCACAGCTCCACTACTTCCTGAACTTAATGCTCCTCCTTTATTTCCTGTCTTACATTATTGGATAAACTGATTAATCCAGGTGTGTCTGACCATTGTGACTACTCAGACACACCTGGATTAATCAGTTTGTCCAGTAATGTAAGACAGGAAATAAAGGAGCAGCACTAAGTCCAGGAAGTAGTGGAGTTGTGCATAGAGCCCATTCCCTCACTCTCCACCTCAAGCTGGTGTGTGGTGAGTGTTATGGCGCAGATTGGCTACCGTACATCACCCAAGTGGTGGTTGGTTAGTGTGGTCCCCCCCTTCACTGTAAAGCGTCTTTGAGTGTCTAGAAAAGTGCTATATAAATCCATCCATCAATCCATTACTCTTTATTTGTGTTGTCTCTGTAGTGTGATTGTTTCAGCGTAAACACGCCAACCTTCCTTCAATGCACGTGAAGACTGGGTGCCCTACCTCAGTCTGGCCCTGGACCAGAGCAGCTGATGCCAGCAGCAGAGCAAACACAGCCAAAGACATCTTCACCATCGTAGCAACAGGTTTCTGGTGGGGAGAGAGAGAGAGAGAGAGAGAGAGAGAGAGCGAGAGAGAGAGAGAGAGAGAGAGAGAGAGAGAGAGAGAGAGAGAGAGAAGAGAGAGAGAGAGGAGAGAGAGAGAGAGCAGAGAGAGGAGAGAGAGAGAGAGAGAGAGAGAGAAGAGAGAGAGAGAGAGAGAGAGAGAGAGAGAGAGAGAGAGAAGAGAGAGAGAGAGAGAGAGAGAGCAGAGAGAGAGAGAGAGAGAGAGAGAAGAGAGAGAGAGAGAGAGAGAGAGAGAGAGAGAGAGAGAGAGAGAGAGAGAGAGAGACTTCAAACAAGGCTATATTTAATACCTCCACCTGAACAGTGAGGAGTGTGGGGCACGAGTACAAAAGGTGGAGCAAGACCTTCCTGCTCAACAACGACACTAACCTAATTCACTAAATAGCGAATATCAAGGTACATGGTGAACAGATCACATAGACGGAGAGAGAGACGGTTGGCAGACTCATGCTGGTACTGAAGTCATGCTGTGCAGCAGCGCAAAGCAATATCATTTGCCCTCTTTCAGTAAAAACAAAACGCATTTCTGTTACGGCATTAAGGTACCGGTATGGACATGTCTTCTCCGACTGTAGAGCAGAGCAGGGAGTAGGCCTTACCTTGAGTTCAGAAACACGGTTTGTGAGTTCTGAGCCACTGGACTGTGTTTTATATGGTCATATGTGTGACGTGGACTTCTGGCAGAACCATCAAAAATAGACTTTTAGATTGTTTCTGAGAATCTTTGCAGCCCGTGTGAAACACCACACATGTGTGTCTGGGTCGGGGTCCATGTGTGTGTACACAGTGGGGGGGCACATAAGAATACCCTGGTCATCTGTGTCATGCCCTTGATTTTGGGTTTAATGCACTGAGATACTATTCTTACTTTTCCCAACTACAGGAGGGCTCTCATTTCCATCAAGATCAGAAAAACACACCACATTAAAACAATCAACACAATACTCCAACGTCATGTTATATTAGGAGTACTTAGCAAGTTTGAATACCTTTAGATGCATTGTCTGGCAGCGGTGTCTAACCAGCAGCAAACATTGTTTATACAATCAATAAACTACAAGATGTTCTTTGTTACATCTATCACCTTATAATATCCTAAAGCCTAAAGTGTGACATGATGCCCTATAATGATCTTTTACACATCAGGGAGGATGATGGTCATGGATGTTGAACCGACATACGCTAGGCTGCCCTTAAGGGGGCAGTGTGTAGATCTAGTGGCCTCCACCATCGGGGGATCACCTCCAATGATCCCCGACTCAGTGATTACATTATTTATTTATTTCTCCTCCGCTATGGATGTCGGCCTAATACTATTTATTCCTTAGGCGTAGGCAAGGATTTTTATTTTCTGCGGGAGCTGATGGTGTGTGTGTGTGCGCGCGCGCGCGCGTGTGTGTGTGTGTTTTTGTTTATTGTATGTACTGTTGGGTATGGACACACCCTGCTGCTCCTCCACATCTGAAGTTCCTAACGGAAAAATAAAGTTATTTGAATTTGAATTGACCCCTGACCCCTGCCTTTCAAACGACGTTGGGGAGCTACGGTGGCCTGCAGGCACCATTGGCTATTCCAAAATGATGTCATCGTCTACGACAGCAAAAATGAGCAAAAAAGTGAGGCTCATGGATAGATTAAAATGGTATTTAGATATTTAGTGTGTAAAACTTAGGTCATAGCTTGAAAGTAAGATAGTGATTGTTGTTGATTGTTCTGCATTGTGGTAGCATCTCATCTGGAGCTGTTGTTCCTTCTGCGCTCCTGACACGGAAACCTGGCGGCCCCCCGTGTAAGAGGACCCCTCCCTGTGTAGGTAAAGGCCTTCTTCTAAGGGGTTGTCCACTCATTTAAATGTATACTAAATAAGCCATATTTAGGAATATTATGTAAACATTATGTTTGCGCGCGTGCGAGCGCTCCACCTCTAGTTGTTATTAAACCCATAAAAATAATATGGAAACCCCAGTCGATAATGTAACAAATTTCTGAGTGCATAATATAATAACATTTTGCCTATGACTTTACAACGCATAACATCCGTTCACCACAAATTACTCTTAAAAGCAGTGCTAACATTTAAATATGTTTTAACCATTCAGCAAACAAAAGGCAACAGGCTGATTGTCATTAAGGGGGCCACTCAATGACATGCAGAACCATCACCAACACGCCAACTGAAGTGAGAAATACTGACTTTTCCTCATTCACATATAATATCATTACCTACAGAGAAAATACTACCTCAGGGGTAGTATTACTCAGGAGATTTTCAGGGTACAAATGTCAGAACGTTGTTCACACATACGGCCCATCAGGAGAATATCAGGATTTACATATGTGTCTGAAAGCAGGTAATGTATGAGCATTTGTTTACGTTATAAAATGTGTCAATTTTGCCTTTGTGTTGACATATGGTGTGTGCGCGTGCTTGTGTGTGTGTGTGTATTTTATGCGCATGTGTGTGCATTTCCGTGCATGTTCGTGCGCATGTGCTTGCTTTCAGTGTATATATGAGTTTGTGCTTGGCACATGCCCACTTGAGTAACTTGAGTACCTGGTGTGACAGGCCTGCTATTATAGTAGTATGATGTCTTGCTAGTCCACTCTGTCGAATGCCACAATAAACGTGTGGTCATCATATGGTGCTGGTGTTTTTTAACACTATAGTATGATGCTTGAATGTGTGCTACCAAACTAATACTATCCTTAATGCTGATCAATGAATAATATTAATTAATGCAATATATAAATGATAATAACAGCACTCAAATATTGTGAATGCTGACGTTTGAATACTGATCGTGTCCGCCATAATCTTCTGCTTTAAGCAGCGACAGTAGACCAGAACAATGTTGGCTGTTGGTATCGGTTCCCCCTTTCTGCATCTTATCATCTCGTTATCTGGACCCCCAGAGGGAACTCCCTCCCACACGGAGGGGGGGGGGGGGGGGGGGGGGGGCAGCCTACTGCTCTTTACTCAGAGCTAAAGACCAAAATTATATATATTTTAAAAAATTCTTATGGGAGCCAATAAGCCACGCAGAAACAGAGACAGAATGTTGTTTTAATGTTGTTTATTTGTAGTATTTTATTGTACATCCTGATTAGGGCGGTCTACTGGAGGCTCCTGGGGGCCGTCGGGGGACCCTCCTGGTGTTCGGTGAGGAGCCCTTTCGACCCCCGTCCATCCGTCCAGCCGGTTCTCTGTACGAAGAAGAGTCAGTGGTCAGAGTCAGCATGGGAAACAACCTGTGTGTGTCCGTGTGTGTGTGTGTGTGTGTGTGTGTGTGTGTGTGTGTGTGTGTGTGTGTGTGTGTGTGTGTGTGTGTGTGTGTGTGTGTGTGTGTGTGTGTGTGTGTGTGTGTGTGTGTGTGTGTGTGTGTGTGTGTGCGTGCGTGTGTGTGTGTGTGTGTGTGCATGCCCGTCTGTGTGTTTGTGTGTGTGAGTGAGTGTTTGGGGTTTTGAGTGCTTGTGTTTGTGCGTGTTTGTGTGCGTGCGTTTGTGTGTGTGTGTTAGTGTGCGTGAGTGTGCATGTGTGTTTGTGTGTGTTTGCTTGGTGAGGCCTGCACTCACAGCACTTGTAGAGGGTGTTGAGGCGGGCGATGTCGTTGCGGCTCATCTGCGTGGCCTTCCCGAAGGAGACATTGGCGTCAGGAATGGGCACCATGGTCGGCTGGTTGTTCTTAGAGAAGGCGTACCTGGAGGGTCACACCAGTTAGACTCACAGACTGGGACCAGCCATCCAGCGGAGGGATAAGTGAGTGTGTGTGTGTGTGTGTGTGTGTGTGTGTGTGTGTGTGTGTGTGTGTGTGTGTGTGTGTGTGTGTGTGTGTGTGTGTGTGTGTGTGTGTGTGTGTGTGTGTGTGTGGTGGGGGTCTGTTTGCTTGTCTGTGTGCGTTTGTGACTGTGGGGGGGGGGGTCTGTCTGCATACGTGCGTGCGTGCGTGTGTGCATGTTTGTGTGTACGTGCGTGTGTGCGTGTGGGTCCTCTCACCTGTGGTACTGCATCACTGAGTTGTAGTCGTAAGATGTGCCCTGGTTCAAGGTGTTCTTCTTCCTGAAGTTGTGCTCCATCCCTTCAATCAATAGAACATATGACATAAAAGAAACACAATCACACAACCCCAAGGCTAACTGAGGCTAGCTGAGGCTAACTGAGGCTCACTAAAGGATAGCTTAAAGGTTGGGTATGGAATTCTCTTTTTTGGCCATTTTTGCAAAATTACTTGAAATCCTTATCATAACCCACTTACAGCCACTGGGTTAGAAGTACTGACATGAAAATTAAACAAGTCAATCATCAGTGGAACGGGCAGGGCTCGAAAAACTCCAGCCAATGATTTCCAGACCCACCGAGTGGCATTGGACAGTAAGTACGTCAATCAAACGGTCGTACTGCACTCCCCCTCCGCGCACATACTCAAAGCTCGTGACCCAGAGCAAGCTTCTGTTTATTGTTATCCTGCGGTAGCTACTGGAGCTAGCTAACTAGCTAATGGCTCGCTCGCGCTGTGTTCGCGCTCGTGCGTGATTGCTGATGTACTTGGAATGGGTGGAGTCAGAGTCAGCGTTGAAAGAGAGGGGGTAGGACCATTTGAGTTTATTTTCAAAATCTGCTGGCGTTTCGCAAATCCCATACCCAACCTTTAAGGCTAACTGAGGCCAGCTGAAGGCTAACTGAAGTTTAGGGTTAGTAAGTAGCTCAAGGCTAACTGAGGTTAGCTGAAGGTTTACTGAAGGCTAACTGAAGCTAACTGAAGGCTAGCTGAAGCCAACCCACCTGACTGGACGTTCTGCAGCACCACCCTGATGTACTGGTCGCGGTCGGAGCGTGTCTGCTCGTGGTTGAAGCCCAGGGCATGCAGCAGCTCATGCTGGACCGTCCCGTGGTAGAGGCAGCCCTGCCGGGCCAGGGACACCACTTGGCCACCCCCACGACGACCGATGGAGGAGAAACACCTGGAGCCACAACACAGACCGCAGTGAGTCGGTGGAACCTTCTCTCTCACCCACCCACCCACCTCTACCCTATCCACCCACACACACACACACACACACACACACACACACACACATCACACCACACACACACACACACACACACACACACACACACACACACACACACACACACACACACACACACACACACACACACACACACTCACAATGTTTTGATGTATAATAATTGTAGGTATATGAATAGGAAGATGTTGTTTTACTTCTGAACAACGTTATTTCATCAATTTGTGCGTCAATGCCAAAGAAAACAATGCTTTTATTTTGTGTTTTAATGGAAACCAATCAACGACCCAAACGGGTCCTGGGCTCCTACCCGCCCTTGGACTCGATGCTGATCCAGTCCCGGTCTGAGCTGCGGCTGGGTCTGAAGCGGATACAGGAGAACGAGGAGAAGGACTCCAGGCCGCGCGTGATGATGGCCTTCTCACGAGAAGCTGGAGGGAGAACCAATGACATCTTATGTAAAGATCTGTATAGGGCGAGATGTTTTTTTTTTTGGTTCTCCAGCTTCTCCACCGAAGGCTGGGTTTGGAAACCTTTCTGGTTGGAATCCAGTGACCTGGTCTAGGACTCACAGTACTGGGTGCTGATGTGGCACTGGTCTAGGACTCACAGTACTGGGTGCTGATGTGGCACTGGTCTAGGACTCACAGTACTGGGTGCTGATGTGGCACTGGTCTAGGACTCACAGTACTGGGTGCTGATGTGGTACTGGTCTAGGACTCACAGTAGACCAGGTCTTGGACTCACAGTACTGGTTGTTGATGTAGTATGGAATATAGACCATGCCGTCCGTCCACGGGCGCCACATGCAGCCGCTGGACGTGCACGGGTCGGCGTTCCTCTCGGCCTCCCCGTCGACGACGATGTCTCCCTCCGTCAGTGCAGGACCCCCAGCGGAGCGGACTGCAAGAAGGGGATAGGGCCGTAAGGGAGAGGACTGCAACACGGAACGCAGCGGACTACAAGACGGAGCGGACTACAACACGGAACGGAGCGGACTGCAACACGGAGTGGACTACAACACGGAGTGGACTACAACACGGAGCGGACTACAACATGGAGCGGACTACAACACGGAGCGGACTACAACAGGGAGTGGACTAAAACAGGGATCGCACTACAACACGGAGCGGACTACAACACGGAGCGGAACAGACTACAACAGGGAGGGGACCACAACCCGTGATTGACGTGCTGTGTCGTACCCAGGTTGCTGTTGGCTCTCTCCAGAAGCTCAGAGACGGGAAGATCTCCCAGACGGTCGTCCTCCACTGCTGTATGGAGGAAAAGAACCACAGACGATTGAGTCCCTCGCTGCCTGTACCCGTCTGAACTCTGGGCGAGTTAGACAGAGTATATAGTTCTATAGATCTAGTATATAGAAGACACTCACCTGCCTGCAGGGCCAGTCAGCAAAAGAATCAAAGAGAATAACAAGAACACAGGTCATACAGATGGAATGAAACACAAGAGCAAAAGGTGTAGTCAATATAGACTTCTTTGACACTTTCACATTTTTTTCATCATTGAATGTAGTTTGGATTGTCATGGATCAACTCTACCCTTACCTCCTCATCAGCCCAGCAGCACGGTGACAGCAACAGCAATGTCAGAACACTGAACTTAAGCATATTGTCTCTCTGGGAGTCCTGGAGAGAGAGAGAGAGAGAGAGAGAGAGAGAGAGAGAGAGAGAGAGAGAGAGAGAGAGAGAGAGAGAGAGAGAGAGAGAGAGGAGAGAGAGAGAGAGAAGAGAGAGAGAGAGAGAGAGAGAGAGAGAGAGGAGAGAGGAGAGAGAGAGAGAGAGAGAGAGAGAGAGAGAGAGAGAGAGAGAGAGAGAGAGAGAGAGAGAGAGAGAGAGAGAGAGAGAGAGAGAGAGAGAGAGAGAGACTGACTTCAAACAAGTTTATAAAGTTTATATTTAATACCTCCACCTGAACAATGAGGAGTGTGGGGCACAAGTACAAAAGGTGGAGCAAGACCTTCCTGCTCAACAACGACACTAACCTAATTCACTAAATAGCGAATATCAAGATACATGGTGAACAGAACACATAGACGGTAACGCTTGAAGCGAACAATCCTCTTACCTCAGCAGAGAACAGGGCAGGACACAGATGTGAAGGTGCTCAGATGCGAGGGGAAGGAGTTTATGTACTGGAGGTGTTAATGCATCACTACAGGAACCAGGGCTGTGTACAGGACACCTGCATCCCTGAGTCAGCTGGATTGGCTGTGCTTATCTTATATTTAGTACATGAACATATAGAAAAGGTTCTCTGTGCCTATGTGGGAAGCTTGCCGTATGTTGAAAGGTTTGATATTGAAGTGACTCGTCATCACTTCCATGGGAGTAATGGAGACCTTGAACAGTTGTAATTATACCCAGTGGGGAGCTTGTCATCTATTACTCCTGCTACGTGTGGATAGTCTAGTGCTACCATGTTGTACCTCATGTCTAACCCTACACAGGGCTCTCAATGTACTCTGACTGGACCAACATGGGAATAATGTTACAGCAGAATATATTGATACAAGGTGGTTACATCACACCTGAGACACAGCAATCAGAAACCAGAAGACCCCTGGTCACCAGGTGATAGGTCTGACTCCTTCTCCTTCCTCCTCCTGCTACATCATCATATTCCTCCTGGTCACCAGGTGATAGGTCTGACTCCTTCTCCTTCCTCCTCCTGCTCCATCATCATATTCCTCCTGGTCACCAGGTGATAGGTCTGACTCCTTCTCCTTCCTCCTCCTGCTCCATCATCACATTCCTCCTGGTCACCAGGTGATAGGTCTGACTCCTTCTTCTTCCTCCTCCTGCTCCATCATCACAGTCCTTCTGGTGCCAAGATGGCTGCTGCTGACTAGATTAGATATTGTCTGCCTGTTTATCTGTTCCCTTCCCCGTCTAATTCATGATTCTAGCTGTTGTAGCGTGTTGTGGTGACTGACTGCCTGTTCTGTTGTGGTGACTGACTGACTTCACCGGCCAGCCCCCCATCACTATAGAAACCATTTATTAGGGCTCGGACCACAAACCCAAAAAACCACAAACCACAAACCCAAAAAACCACAAACCCCCATCTACCCACAAACCCAAATTGTGGTACTGCACCCAAAGGTGGCGCTATTGTAAAAATCATGAATTAGGCCTAACATAGAAGAGCCAAACGTCCACAGTCTCAACCCATTTTGCCTACATGACCATTTTGTTATTGAATAACTACCATACGGCTATTATAAGATGGATACCATTAACAGTGCAAATTCTCAGATCTGTGCTCTTTTAGGAAAGCCCTTTATTCTCTTGTGAACTGTGTGCTTGGAGTTTTCTTGATGTTGTGCGCTTATCAAAAGACATATTCACCCTGTGAGGCTTTGTGCAGTTCAGGAATGTCAGTGGCTCAACGGGATAATGCCGTGTGCTGGCGATCCTAAGGTTGAGAGTTTGAATCCTGATTGGAGCATTATGAACAAGCTGAACGTGACATTCTGTCATTGCCACTCATTTAAGAAACACAACATTGAACAGCACCTGAAATTCATCAGGCAATCGACACTCATTCGTTTCCAAGAATCTGACTCCCAAGACACAGTGTGGCATTAGGAGAACTTCTTTGTTAACCAATTTTCCTTCATAATTAACTGTGTCATATTTATATTTTTTCGGTTAGTGTTCTTGACTACAAATGTTTAATTTCCCCAAAATTTCAAAGATTTTTCAGGTGCTTTTAAGAAAGCCCCTAATTCACTTGAGAGGTTGCCTGGAGGTTTGTGGATGTTGTGTGCTTATCAATAGACATTTTGACCATGTGAATGAGGCTCAAGTTCAGGTTTATCTGTGGTTCAATGGGATAATTACTTCTACAGGTGATCCTTAGGTTGAGAGTTTGAATCCACTTGAGAATTGTGTGCCTGGAGGTTTCTTGACGTTGTATGCTTATCAAGTCCGGTGGTCGGGCTGCCGGTCTGACCTGCCTCTGAGCCGGTTTTCCTGCCTGCTCTATTTGATCAGCCGGGTGGTTTCACCGCTGGGTCGGTGGTGCTCAGCATGATATACATGAAGGTCACGCTGGATTATTGGGGTGACCGTTGATTGAGGGATTAAGGAACACTATTTCAGTCAGCTGATCGAATGCAAAATAGATTCTCAAGTCACCTTAACATGAGATATCCTCAGATCTTCAATAACACAAGTCATTTGGTTTGATATGTTTAATAATGGTGGATTACAATGTTGAGTTTTGACGAAAATGATAATTCTTCTGCCATGTCCACCTGTTGAAAAGAAAAGAAGAGCATTACATGAATAAAACACACACATATACACACACACACGCACGCATGTGCACCCCCCCACACACACACACACACACACACACACACACACACACACACACACACACACACACACACACACACACACACACACACACACACACACACACACACACACACACACACACACTTACTTACCATATTGTGTTCAAATCTACTTGTAAATTGGGTTGTCTGAAGAGATAAAGAATATAAGGTATATTGTTAAAGAGGGACAGATATACAAAACTATTATGTTTCAGATGATACATTTTAATATATTTATATACGTATATATTTAATATACATGAACGAAACGGATAGATAGATAGATAGATAGATAGATAGATAGATAGATAGATAGATAGAGAGATAGATAGATAGATAGACAGAGAGACAGACAGAGACGGAGGGAGAGACAGACAGAGAGGCGGAGAGAGAGCCAGACAGAGAGACGGAGGGAGCGACAGACAGAGAGACGGAGGGAGAGACAGACAGAGAAGGAGGGAGAGACAGACAGAGAGGCGGAGAGAGAGCCAGACAGAGAGACGGAGGGAGAGACAGACAGAGAGACGGAGGGAGAGACAGACAGAGAGACGGAGGGAGAGACAGACAGAGAAACGGAGAGAGAGCCAGACAGAGAGACGGAGGGAGAGACAGACAGAGAGACGGAGGGAGAGACAGACAGAGAAGGAGGGAGAGACAGACAGAGAGGCGGAGGGAGAGCCAGACAGAGAGACGGAGGGAGAGACAGACAGAGAGACGGAGGGAGAGACAGACAGAGAGACGGAGGGAGAGACAGACAGAGAGACGGAGGGAGAGACAGACAGAGAGACGGAGGGAGAGACAGACAGAGAGACGGAGGGAGAGACAGACAGGTAGATCTAGCGGTACTCACTGCAGCGGTAGAGGAGGTTGACCCTGCGGATGTCCAGGGGGCTCATCCGCCTGGCCCTCCCAATGACAGCGTTGTTGTCTGGGATGGGCAGGATGGTGGGCTGCCTGTTCCTGGAGAAAGCAAACCTGCCACACAGACTAACAGTGAGAGACTGATCTGATATCTGTTACCGATGCTGAATGAATGGTGTGGATTATAATTGATGCATTCCATTCCTCCTACACACACACCACTAATATGGAGTTCTGTCTCATCTTGAACAATGTCATGAAGATTAAATGAATGGCTCACCTCCCATAGTGCATCACAGAGTTATAGTCGTAGGGGGTCCCCAGATTATTGGTCCGGATCGTCCGGAAGTTGGACTCTTGTCCTGGAGAATGAGGATGAGCCAAGTTTAGTTTATTTATGCACGTAAATCCTTTCATTTAACTGATTTCACTGTTCAACAGGGGCATCATTGCACCTTAAACAGATCCAAACCCTATCAACACTGCAGTTGTTATCATTAATTATTATTTCAATTGTATTATCGCTACGCAGAGCCGATCCTTCAAACATTGAATGATAATATTTATAATATAAATAATTATAATATATAAAGAACTAATAGAACTGTAAACCAATAATGTGAAGTGTGCGTCCGGTTCTCCCACCCTGCTGTACGTTCTGCAGAAGGATGCGGACGTTCTGATCGCGGTCGGAGCGCGACTGCTCGTGGTTGAAGCCCAAGGCGTGTAGCAGCTCGTGCTGGATGGTGGACTGGAAGACACACCCCTGGCGGCTGATTGACACCACCTGGCCCTGCCCCCGGCGCCCCACGAAGGAAAAGCACCTGTGAGGAAAGGAAAGAGGTTCTGTACTCCGTCCATTACGACCACAGAGGTGTGGACAGATGGACAGACAACCTGATGCCATCACTGGCGCACAATCAACTCTTTGAATCCCATCATCCATGCATGAAGCTGTGTCCGTACCCTGAGAGGGACTGGATGTCCACAAAGTCTCTCTGGCGGACTAAGGGGATGAAGCGAATGCAGGTGGAGTCGGCGAACGATGCCAGGCCTCGCATGATGGTGGCCCGTTCTCTCGCCGCTTGATGGGGAAACATTGCACAATAAGCAACAGTTCTGAAAATGCACAAAGTCCAGTTTGTCTTAACCCTAACCCCAAAAAGATCACTGCAATGCAGTTGAGAATAAATCAGTCAACAGGGCCTTGATTTGGAAAAGGAAACTTCAACATGACTAAATAAATATGAAATCATCATGTAATACACTGACTTCCCATGATGCAGTGGGCCGGGTCAGCAGGGAGACTCACAGTATTGATTAGTGATGCGGAACGGGACGTAGACCTTCCCGTCGGTGGCCCGGGGCCACAGGCAGCCCCTCGCCGTGCACGGGTCCGCGTTCTTCAGCTCGGGGTCCACCGCGATGTCTCCGAACATCACCAGGGGGTCGTTCCGGCCCTTCCCTGCCAGTAGAGAGGTGGAGGACAGAGAGGTCATTCTGTTGTATTGTGAAATATTAAAGCCCTAAAGTATAATGAACAGAGGACCTGTCAGGGCACATCACAACGGAGGCTCCTGATAAAAAACCCTTTCAGGGACAGGGATCCTGAGCCTTTAAATGTTTTTTCACATAAGTCAAGTAAATCCTAATACTGTTACTCATGAAGTGATTTCTCATCATACCAACGTTAATGTTGGCCCTCTCGAGCAGCGAGGAGACAGAGAAGTCTTCATCCTCCACCAAGTCGCCTGAGAAAGAAGAAATGTTTTACATGCAATGACTTTCATGGGACTACAGTAATGTACTGGTAGTATTTCTTTTTCAAACAAACACCAAACTCACCTGCATTGTCAGCACTGCTTTCATTTGAAGTCTGCAAGAAGTCACAAAGTCAGCAGAGTAAACACAGAGTAGAGTCCTAGTATCCTTGTAGTACATAAGACTTAATCATTGAAGTTAAGGCCATTGAAGCTTACCTTTATGGCAAAGCTCTGGACAGAGCAGAAGGTCCCAACAAGCAGCGCAATCTGGAGACGGGGGTGCATGGTGTTGCTGTAGTGAGCTGAGATGGTCTCTGAACGCTCCACCAGGGATGGAGAGATTTATAGGATCGCTCAGACATGGACCTCCTAATAAGGCACAATGCCTGAGAAACACATGACGGTAAAGATGTGGTTTTTGTATTGCGACAACAAAGCCAAATGCAGAAATGAAAGGACACCTGCAGTCTGGCTTCATGAAGAAAGAGGTGATGCATTGTGAATCAAGCAGTCTTGTAAACATGTGAGGTGTTTCTGTAGTGAGAGTAGAAAAGGACACCAAAATGACACAACTGAAATAATAATCGTTATAAAGTGCATAGTCATGTCCAAGCAGAAGGGGCTTTCCTCACATGACATGCAACACTTCAAACAAAGAAGTGCAGATGCAACACTCCGCCAAGTTCCCCAATGTGGGCTAAAATGCAGCAACATGTTTACAAGTAATTTGCCCACATTCTGCTGAAACAGCTGGTTAGGACATCTGTTTGGGAGCCACATCATGGATACAATTATGATGTCCTTCTATAGTCAATTTGGACGAATCCTAAACATTTATCGGAAGAATATAAACTGTGTCGATATGAACTATTGCAGTTTATCTATTATAACTATTTACTTAGGGTGAATCCTGTTTCTTTGCTCCAAGCGAAATCTCAGCCCTACCCCGCGCTGTTGCGGGTTCACGCGCAGTGGAGCCGTGCCCCAAAAGCCATTTTAAAGATGAAATTGAACTGAAATAATCAACATCGATAACGTGTTAGTTATGACCATTCTAAAAAAAAAAGACACAAAAACAATATTTAAAAAATCTATAGGCCTATATAGCATTTTTTTTTAGCAATAAAAGAAAATTCGTCTTTTGGTATTAGAGCGCCGATGACGTCACTGGCATGGTAGGACTAGGTCGTTGCTGCAGACACGCGAATGTCTTCTACACTCCACGGCGGGAAATAGTGATTTTTATATGGCTGGTTACGCGTTTGAGTGAGGGACATGCCTGTAGTATCCTACTTCCACCCGGTGGAGAGGGATCAATTTCAGGCTCCAGCTCCACCTTCGGATCATATGGGTGTGACTTGTGCGTGTGGGTGCTGCCGGAGCATGCACTGCCATTAAATCGGTCTGCTGCCGAGAGGTCCCGGTCAACCTTGACCATCTAATGATGCGATTAGGTTGCATAACCTTGCATGGGGCGTTTCGGATGCTGTGCGGCGAGAGAGAGGTTTTGGGAGTGGCATTGCTCTCTCTAAGGGACGTCCGGGCGGAGACACTGGAGCGCCCCATAAATAGCAACCAAGTAACAAGGCGAAAACGATCTTTCCCCCTGTTTTCCTTTGATGCGTTTCAGGAATATCTCCGTAAAGACGGACTCATTGCGGAAACGCAACGAGCTGTACGCTGTAGTCCTACCTACATATTCAAGGCGCTGGAGGAGATATTAGTTGCTTAACCCTGAGATTGAGTATAAATACTTTTTAATGTAGCCTACAGTTAGTAATTAAATTGACCAAGGGGCCATTTTATTTAAAGCTACAAAAATAATACAAAAGGTTATTGGCGGGGGCTGTAACTGCAAGAGAAAAACGTTTAATGAACAAAACAATACTTATTTATTTGGAGTAAAACGTTATCATACAACATGGTTATCATTAAATTACTGACATCCACCCTGTTTATAATTATTATATAATTATTTAATTCTAGAACATTCTGTGTGTAGAATGAAGTATGACGCACACCGCAGCACATGCAAGGCGCGAAAGTTCGATAGAGCTAAGTTGCAACATGAGAGGCGAATTTCAGATTCTTTAAATACTGGCCCCAAAAAACAGCAGCCAGACAGCCGACTCCCGGCCACCACCCCTGAGGGGGGGGGGGGGGGATGCCCGGAGGGGGGCAGGAATCCCAACCCCCCTCCGGTCGGTCCTATGTTGGTAATCCCTCACCTGCAGCACCAGTACGAATCCTAACACGAAACCGCATAGGTCGGTTTTATTTGAAACCACCCTGGGACCAGGGACCTATTAAAGGACATGGTTTATTATCTGCCTAATTGCAGAGTAAGATACTGGAGATGCTCATGTGTGCATGCATTTATGTGCATGTAGGAATTACTGTTGTTATTACGTTTGTAGCTTACATTATTGTGTGTGATTGCTGCAGGACTTCTTCATCGTTGTCATTAAATCCAAACTTTGACATCGAGGAGTGTATTTTTTCCACTAATAACATGGTTATTACTATAGAGACATGGTTTCACAAAAAAATCGTCTCCGGGTGGACGGGACCTGAAAGACAGATGCACTTTCTGGTAGATGATGGATATTGCACAGATAGCCTACATCTTACTATGAAACTACTTCTTCGAGTTTAACTTCCTCTGCCTCGAAATCGGCTAGTTGGCGAACATCAGGGTGAGTAGTAAGGGACATTTGTTGAACTTCTGTTTACAGATTTGGTTTAATTGGTTTAATTAGCAGCTTGGAAATAGACCTGTGATATCGTCAGAGAGAAGTTTACACTTTATGGTCGGAGTGCTAGCTTGTGGAGGTTGACATGACAGGGGCTATCGGGTTAGTCCGTTTTAAGGCTGCCAGCCATGTATTAGTGTGTGTGTGTGTGTGTGTGTGTGTGTGTGTGTGTGTGTGTGTGTGTGTGTGTGTGTGTGTGTGTGTGTGTGTGTGTGTGTGTGTGTGTGTGTGTGTGTGTGTGTGTGTGTGTGTGTGTGTGTGTGTGTGTGTGTGTGTGTGTGTGTGTGTGTTACATTTATATTTGGTTGTACTAACTTTAACCAACAACAATAGGCTGGATTGCTGGGCGGTGTAAAATACTCAACAGATACGCTTAGTCTTGGAGTTAACAGTAGGTTTATTTAAACTGCGCATGCGTACAAGCGGCACTACGGGTAATCCAGACGGGACAGAACAGACCGTCATGGGAGTAAATCCAACAATAGGCCTACACTACATCTCCCTTCTTATCAAAGAAAAGGCATACAATCTAGCAGGGGCGTAGGAAAGAGTTTAACATTATCTGAAACCTGACAGATCCATTAATGGTTCGAACAGAAATATGTCATCAATGAACTACACTGCAAAACATTCACATTTGTATTTTATTCTTCTAAAAAGATACCTTTGTAAAGGAAAACACATTTTTCTTAGTTGTATCTTATGCCTCAATGAACACACAAGCAAAGGTTAAGGTTGAAGAGAAAAACAGCATCAATAATTTTAACACCAACTTATTTTTACTCTTGTGTGTGATATTCTTCCACATTTCCACTAACTAATTGGTGTGTGAAGGTAGAACGAAAACGACATTAGAATGGATGTAATGAACTGATAAATATCAATTACGGTGTAGTTTTGATACAATACAAATAAAAAGATAGCATGATCCCTGCAGCCTCTGCACTGTTGCTAAATGAGTACTTCAGGCAAAACATAGAAAGCTGCACTGAAAGTGACTCTGTTCAACTCCGGGTAGGCCTATTTCTCAATGACTGCAGCATCAATCTTTCCACTCAGAAGTGTTTCTTCCAACTTCTGCAAAGTCAACAAGTCATAAAGTGCTCACTGAGGTTTGCATCTACAATATCCAGGACAAATAATGAAAAATAATGTTATTTTCACAGTAGGCCTACTCATCTTTCAACTTTAATCAAATCGCTTTTTGTCCATTTCTTACTATAAAGTCTGCTACATTTTCGCCAGCAAACGTTGGCTAGTAACGTTCATAATAACAACTTTTACCGAGCAAGATGTTGAATCACAACATCAGCTTAACATCAACAACTCTAACGTTAGTCTGAAAATATAATGATCCACCTGGATAAAATTATGACCAAGTCACATTTCCTTTCTTTTTTTTCTTCCCCTGGAGAAAGAAATCATTTAAACTACGCTGCTGTTGTCTTTTCACCTTGACGGCTCTAACCTGTCGCTAGCTACAGACACCCGCATCTTAAACAGTCTGACGCCTGATTTCCACCGGAGACGTAGGCCTACGCGACGCGGAACGGCTGCGAACTCTGCCTGCGTCAATCGTATTCACGCGAGATCACGAGATCACGCGATAATCCTAAACCTAATGTACTCATCATCCACTCCCAAAACTACTGCAATTAAATGCCAGGCTTTGTCCTTTCTGAAATTGTCCTTATAAAAGGGATGATTTATTTCCTAAATTATTTTATGTTGCTCTACTCCCACAATCAGTCTCTCGTCGTCCATGTTGCCGGCCCTCTGTGACCCTTTGATTGATTGACTGCTGACCTGGTGCCACCGGTCATGACTTAATGTGAAGTGGACGTTGATGTGAAGTTGTGATAGTCTACATGAGCTGAGTATTGCGTTTTATTTTGAAAATTGACTGGATGCTATATGCCTTTTACTTTTTCACTTCCTGCCCGGCTCAATCTGCTCTGTTGAAATTGACGCGGTTCAGCAACGGTTCTCGTCAAAAAAATAGAAGTGCTACGGAATGGTAGCGCTGCGGCGCGCCGCTCTTGGGACGCTGCTGAAGGCTAAATTCCACTGGATGCGGAACGGCTGCAGATCCGCTCCGGTATGGCGGCGGAGCCGATACGCATTAATTATAATCAACGTGGCAGCGTCCACCGACTGCGGGTCCGCTGCGTCGTGGGTCCGGAATGGGACCGGCATCCGGCAGCCCTCACAAGAGATACGCAGAGATTCTATTATTGCCGGACACCGGAGAACGGCGTATCATTTGAGCGCAGAGCAGACTCGTTCGGGCAGGAAGTCGTGCACAGATACAAAATAAAACATCCGGTTTATTTTCAAAATAAAATACCTCTGTTTCACGGCGGATCGTATTTCACAACTTGAAGATCTTCAAACCCCTCCTTGAACCGCCACCTTACCGTGGTGGAGGGGTTTGAGCACCCGAATGATCCTGGGAGCTATGTTGTCCGGGGCTTAATGCCCCTGGTAGGGTCTCCCAAGGCAAACAGGTCCTAGGTGACGGGTCAGACTAAGAGCGGTTCCGAAACCCCTCATGAGTAAAACAATGCCCACGTGGGCAGCGACAGTGTTACCTGGAGAGGTGTGATTGGGAGGAACGGCCTCCCCGATCTGAACCCGAGAGGTGTTTTGTTATTGGACTTCTGTGCTAGCCACAGTTTGTCCATAACGAACACCATGTTCAGGCATAAGGGTGTCCATCAGTGCACGTGGCACCAGGACACCCTAGGCCGGAGGTCAATGATCGACTTTGTAGTCGTGTCATCTGATCTCCGGCCGTATGTCTTGGACACTCGGGTGAAGAGAGGGGCTGAGCTGTCAACTGATCACCACCTGGTGGTGAGTTGGATCCGCTGGCAGGGGAGGAAGCTGGTCAGACTTGGCAGACCCAAGCGTATTGTGAGGGTCTGCTGGGAACGTCTGGCAGAATCCCCTGTCAGGGAGGTCTTCAACTCCCACCTCCGGGAGAGCTTTGACCAGATTCCGAGGGAAGCCGGAGACATTGAGTCTGAATGGACCATGTTCTCCACTTCCATTGTTGACGCGGCCGTCCGGAGCTGTGGCCGTAAGGTCTCCGGCGCTTGTCGCGGCGGTAATCCCCGAACCCGGTGGTGGACCCCGGAAGTAAGGGATGCTGTCAAGCTGAAGAAGGAGTCCTACAGAGCATGGTTAGCTCGGGGGACTCCCGAGGCAGCTGACGGGTACCGGCAGGCCAAGCGGACGGCAGCCCGGGCAGTCACGGAAGCAAAAACTCGGGTCTGGGAAAAGTTCGGGGAGGCCATGGAGGAGGACTACTGGTCGGCGTCAAGGAAATACTGGCAAACCATCCGACGCCTCAGGAGGGGGAAGCAGTGCTCCGCCAACACTGTTTACAGTGGAGGAGGGGAGCTGTTGACCTCGACTGGGGATATCGTTGGACGGTGGAAGGAATACGTCGAGGATCTCCTCAATCCCACTGGCACGCCTTCCGTCGAGGACGCAGAGGCTGAGGATTCAGAGGTTGATTCATTCATCACCCAAGCTGAAGTCACTGAGGTAGTCCGGAAGCTCCTCAGTGGCAAGGCACCGGGGGTGGATGAGATCCACCCTGAGTACATCAAGTCTCTGGATGTTGCAGGGCTGTCGTGGCTGACACGCCTCTGGAGCATCGCGTGGCAGTCGGGGACAGTGCCTCTGGACTGGCAGACCGGGGTGGTGGTCCCTCTCTTCAAAAAGGGGGACCGGAGGGTGTGTTCCAACTACCGGGGGATCACACTCCTCAGCCTCCCGGGGAAAGTCTATTCCAGGGTGCTGGAGAGGAGAATTCGGCCGATAGTCGAACCTCGGATTTAGGAGGAACAATGCGGTTTTCGTCCTGGCCGTGGAACACTGGACCAGCTCTACACCCTCCGCAGGGTGCTCGAGGGTGCATGGGAGTTTGCCCAACCAGTCCACATGTGTTTTGTGGACTTGGAGAAGGCTTTCGTGTCCCACGTGGCATCCTGTGGGGAGTGAAGCATGCAGGCTGAAGGTGTAGAAGCAGGCAGGCTGGAGGTTGTTCTCTTTATAAACAAAGAGAACAAAGGTGAGGCACGAGATTTCAACGGGAGAACTACTGGAAAGTGTTTAGCCAGGTACGAATAACTACCACGGTGTATCGAAGTACGATCTGGCGACTACTACAGGGAAACCAGATGTATTTGAAGGGGAGTTGATGAGCTGATGCAGACCAGTTGTGAGCAGTTGAGAGCGGCAAGCAAAGCACAGATACAGGGGGTGTGGCCGATAAAGGGGGAGAACACCCAGCACCACAACTATGGCCATGACAGGACCTCCCCCTCAACGGACGCCTCTTGGCGGCCTAGGCTTCTCAGGGGGAGGCCGATGAAAATCCTGAATGAGAGAGGGGTCGAGGAAATCCCTTTCGAGTCCCTGCGAAATCCAGCCCCTGGTGCTAAACAGAGGGAACAGAGATGTCTTCCTCCTGAGTGGGGAACAAGGGCGGCTGATAGCCCGGGGGAGCACTCGAAAGGGGACATGCCAGTAGCTGCACTGGGCATCAAGGCCAGTCCCAGCCCCTAGTTCCAGGTTTTCAACCCCTGCAGCAGAGTCAAGTTCCTCGTTTACCCTGAAGCAGTCCGGGTCCCAGCTCCGGAGTTCCTCAAGTTCCCTGTGTCCCTTGAAGCGGTCCGGGTCCCAGCCCCGGAGTTCCCTGTGTCTACCGTTTCCCCTGAAGCAGCCCGGGTCCCAGCCCTGGAGTTTCCCGAGTTCCCTGTGTCCCCTGAAGCAGACCGGCTCCCAGCCCCGGAGTCTAGTCCTGAGTCCCCAATTAACGCTTCCGGGTCACAAGCCCGCTCTCAAGCCCAGCAGTCTCGAGCCCATCGCCGCATTCCCCGTTACCAAGTGCGGTTCACCTGCAGAGTACAGCGATCCCAAGCCCACACCCAGGTTTGCCCAACCATCGTGCAGAACCTCAGGTGGTTGCTTGACCTATTGGTCAGCTGCGCAGCCGCCCTCCTGACTTGCCCTGCTGGTTCCGTCGTCGTCCAGGCCGCCCTCGCAAGCAGTCCAGCCAGCATCCCATCCGTCCACCTGAGGAGTCCAGCCGACATCCAGGACGTCCACCCGAGTGGCCGAGCTAGAGGGTTTCCCTCCCCCGGGCCCCCTCCCCCCCCCCCCCCCTGTTTGGATTTATATTTTGTTTAGGGACGTCTGGAAGCCATCCCATAGAGAGGGGCT
The DNA here is from genome assembly GCA_900291075.1 of Melanogrammus aeglefinus. Lineage (NCBI taxonomy): Eukaryota > Metazoa > Chordata > Actinopteri > Gadiformes > Gadidae > Melanogrammus > Melanogrammus aeglefinus. The sequence goes on from OLKM01000246.1 coordinate 213,535, forward strand.
ACTGTCATGGTTCTGGGTTTTTGTTTCATGTGTTTCATGGACTTGGTTTTTTTGCTTCAGTTTGTTTTCCCTTGTCTTGTGATTCTGTGTCTCCGCCCCTCCGCTCCGTTTCCTGCCCACCTTATTAGTTTAAGGTTGATTGTTGTCTTGCCCAATATTCTACCTTGTTCCCTGCCCACCTGTGTCTTTTTAGTCATGTGTATTTAAGCCGTGGCCTTGGTTCAGTTCCTTGCTCAATCATTGTTTCTGTTGTCGCGTGCACCTTGTGTTTCATGTATCTAAAGCTATGTGTGAGTAAAACCTGTAGTTTGAAAAATAATCTTTGTCGTGAATTTTGGGTCCTCAACCTTAGCAGCAGGCGGGACAGTGTGGCCATTAGAGAAGACCGGTTACAAAATCGAGGCCAATGTGAGACCAGGGCCGACCTGGGGTTGGGAGGGGACATAGCAGGTCAGCAGGGGGTTGGTGGGAGGACTTGGCCCGAGCGCACACAGTGCAGGCTTGGACGATGACCATGTGTCGGCGTCCATTGTTTGCCATCAAAAGTGGCACTTCAGGAGGGACAGGGTGCGTTTTAAGCCAGGGTGACGTGAGGCGTATCATTGGCACCACAGCAGAACTTGGGAGCGAGCAGAGCTAGGGACAGGCGACTGCTGGGCAAAGGGGAACCGGGAAGGAGCTCGATTAAGCAGTCATAGGGACGATGGGGAGGCAAGGAAAGTGCACGACATTTCCTCTCCAATGTCATGATATTCAGGGGGTACTAAGGTAAGGTCAGGGGGTTCCTTGGGTGAGGGGACAACCCCCTCTGCTTGGGATAGGGCAGATTGCAAGTAGGTCGAATGACAATATGCGCTCCAACTCACCACCTTGCCAGCTGACCAGTCGGACTGGGGATTGTGACGCTTGAGCCAGGGTTGACCAAGGACCAGGGAAGTCCGAGGGGACAAGATGACAAAAAACGGAAGAGTCACCGGTGGTTTCCCAAAACAATGAACTGCAGATGCAACACCCCGGCAAGTTCCCCAATATGGGCTCAAATGCAACATGTTCACATGTCATTTGCCTAACCAGTCCGCACCCAGCTGTTACATGACACTCTGCTGAAACAGTTGGTTAGGACATCTCATTTGGATTCACATCATGGATGCAATTATGATGTCTTTCTATAGTCAATTTGCACATACGATACAATTTGCACGTTCATTGGAAGAATACAAACTGTGTCAATATGAACTTTGGCAATTTATTTATTTTATTTTTATTTACTTTATATTTATTTTCTTATGATTATTTATAGAATATTATTCAAAGTTTGGAAAAATATTGAATCTTCCAATTATTTCCAAATATTAAACTGTGAGGTTCTCTGTTAAAACGGTCATCATTTAAATAATATTTAAACTAAACACTCCATAATTATCTTAGTGCAATGTGATCTCTTTCATAATAACTCCAACAATGAACAATATTACCATGTCAGAATTGATTGGGAATGTTAAATTTGAATATTAGAGGGTAGCTACAATATTCATTAGATAATTCAACATAACTTTCTAACCACCACATCATCATTCTTTACTTTATCTTTGAAAATTACGAAAGCAAAAATGGTATGCATTACTTTTATGATTATAAGGCCTATTATTGCCGTAATCACTTTTATTCAATTCTTATCTAAGTTGTGTTAACAATGTATCTTGTCATTGTCATGTACACTGGTAATACATAGATACCAGAGACTATTGTACACTGTATTGCATTTATTATTGTAAACCGTTGTAATTTAGATATTATACACCGTTTTAATTTAGATAAACATATACATTTAATTAAGATATACATATTGTTCACTGCTTTAATCGGTACATCATCGACAGGTGGTGTAGGAGCGTTTTCCAACATGCGCAAAAACACGCGAGAAGAAGAAGCAGAAGAAGAAGACGAGAGTTCCGTACTTCCGGTGCGTCTCCAGCGGGGAGGAGAGACCTCTGTAGTAATGGCGGACACGTGTGGACAGATACTGCTGGGGTCGGGACTCACGGTCCTCTCCCACCCGCTCATGTACATCAAGGTGTTGGTTCAGGTTGGTCAAGGGTCCGGCGGCGGGGCATCATGAAGGGGTTATTGTGGAGTCTGGGAGGTGTAGGGGAGACGAGTGAGGAGATAACCTCCGAGCTGCTGACTGACAGCTCCGATCCTCGGGGCTGAGATACATGAAATACAAATACAAAATGAATACATACAAATACAAATATAGTACACACAGATACAATTACAACACACAGAGATACACCGGGCCCAGCCGGAGGGGTCGCGGGTTGGAGGGCGTCCCAGTGTGTGGTGAACTTTGTAAGGTTATTGCTGTGAGTATTAAGTAACGTCAAAGGTCAGAGCCGACACAGTCATCAGACAGACGGACCGACAGGGCGCTGCACCTCCTTCATACTGTCATGATGTGTAGTGTTACACTACTGTAGGGTGTTCATGTGTTATGTTATGATAGGACTGTGTATTATGGCAGTACTGTGTGGTATTGTGGCAGTACTGTGTGGTATTATGGCAGTACCGTGTGGTATTATGGCAGTACTGTGGTATTATGGCAGTACTGTGTGGTATTATGGCAGTACTGTGTGGTATTATGGTAGAACTGTGGTATTATGGTAGTACTGTGGTTTTATGGCAGTACTGTGTGGTGTTATGGCTTACTGTGTGGTATTATGACAGTACTGTGTGGTATTATGACAGTGTAGTGTTATGACAGTACTGTGTAGTGTTATGGCAGTATAGTGTTATGGCAGTGCTGTGTGGTATGTCAGTACTGTGTAGTGTTATGACAGTACTGTGTGGTGTTATGAGTCTGACAGTACTGTGTGGCGTTATGACAGTACTGTCTAGTGTTATGACAGTACTGTGTGGCGTTATGACAGTACTGTCTAGTGTTATGACAGTACTGTGTAGTGTTATGACAGTACTGTGTAGTGTTATGACACTACTGTGTGGTATTATGTCAGTACTGTGTGGCATTATGTCAGTACTGTGTAGTGTTATGACAGTACTGTATAGTGTTATGACAGTACTGTGTGGTATTATGTCAGTACTGTGTGGTATTATGTCAGTACCGTGTAGTGTTATGACAGTACTGTATAGTGTTATGACAGTACTGTGTGGTATTATGTCAGTCCTGTGTAGTGTTATGATAGTACTGTGTAGTGTTATGGCAGTACTGTGTGGTGTTTATTGCAGCACTCTGTGATGTTATAGCAGTACTGTATTATTATTTCATTGTTTTTTAAACAATGTTGACACCTGTATACAACCAAACTGCTAACAGAATACACGTGACCACTGATGACGCTCTGCTCTGTGTGTCGAGTCCTAACGAGCGACCTGTGTGTCCTGTGCAGGTCGGACATGAGCCTTTACCCCCAATACTCGGAAGAAACTTGTTTCGCAGGCAAGTGTACCAGCTGCCGGGACTGTTTGCTTACGGTAGGCGGCGCGCTGGTCACGCTGTTTCTGTGCGTGTGTGAGTCATTCTGTTATCTTTTAAAGAGTCTCTCTCTCTGTTTCAGCAAAGCACATCATAAAGATCGATGGCAAAGCCGGCCTGTTCAACGGGCTGCTGCCCCGGCTCTGTGCCAGCACTATCGGCACCGTGGTCCACGGCAACATACTGCAGGTGAGTCACTCTGTCCGACCCGTTGATATAACCTCAGCTCAGCCAGCCATCTGCATTCAGGGTTGGGCTTGACCATCCTGATTATGTCCTAGTGCAATATGATATCTTCTGAAGAGTTGTGTCGCCTATGTTTAATCTCTTGGTGCTTCGATGTGGTTGGTTGTATTGTCGAAAGCAATCTTTAGGAAGGCGATGTACTCTTTAAGACATATAAGACAGAGTGACTGAGTCTGTCCTCCCGTTATCTGGAGCAGTGGAGGGGGCTCCGCACTCTGCCACCACTCCTGCACTCAAAACATCTGGATGGAGAATCTACCAAATTTACATATTCAAAGCCTGTTCAAATGTGCTGGGTAGAATGTGTTTGAGTTCACTGCTTGACAAAGCTTGTGTTTAAGTCAGGCCTTTTTATTTCGCAAACAAAAGGTGACAATGCGTGAAGGAGAGAATGCTTAACAACATGCGTATACATACAGCGCTAAAACCAAGGGGAGCAACAGCATTAAAATATTTACAGGGGCAGCATGTAAACTCAGTACAGAGCACAAGGGGAGAAAAGTCAATCCAGGTGATGTCTACTAAAAGTATAAATATTTTCTCTTTTCCAGAAATGCCATGAACGAGGTCAGTTTGAGGTAAGTTAATGACTTGATGGCTATCCAATTATGTATTGTAGACTCAACATCAAGTCAAAAGGGTTGAATTTACCAAGTAGCTCACTGGGGAAAAGGCTGGTGTTGTGCTATGATGAGATTGGACCCCATGTTGTGTTGATCAGAGTGTGGGTGTGTTGATCAGAAGGTGGGGTTGTGTTGATCAGTGTGTGGGTGTGTTGATCAGAAGGTGGGGTTGTGTTGATCAGTGTGTGGGTGTGTTGATCTGAAGTTGTGGTTGCCTTAATCTGAGAGTGTGTGTGCTCTTCTCTCTGCCAGGTGCTGGGGGGCTGTCAGAAGGCCGAGGGGGGCTCCCTACAACACGTCCTCAACGAGGTAACGAACACAGAGGCTCACCTCACCCCCTCAGAGACGTAGGGATTGACGAGGGCTGGGGTTAACGAGGGCTGGCGTTTTCTATGTTTACAATTTCACAAGGAAATTGAAATAGACAAACAGCTCAAATTAATTAAAGAGCTGTGTCGATAAGTGATTGAAACCTCGGTGCACCGTTTTGATGTTCACCATATCCTGCGGTTTCAGTAATGCCTGAGTGGTCTTATAGCAGTATAATGTTTATTTCTGTCCCTAACAGACAACAAAAGAGATGGTTGCCCGCTCCTGTGCCACAGTAGTCACACACCCCCTGCACGGTAAAGATACCCCTACTGGAACCCTCTGAGCGTTATACTGGAACCTTCTGAGCATTAGGGCAAGCCTTCTGAATATTAGGGCTAACCTTCTGGAGCTAACCTTCTGAGCATTAGGGCTAGCCTTCTTAAGCTAACCTTCTGGAGCTAATCTTCTGAGCATTAGGGCTAGCCTTCTTAAGCTAACCTTCTGGAGCTAACCTTCTGAGCATTAGGGCTAGCCTTCTTAAGCTAACCTTCTGGAGCTAACCTTCTGAGCATTAGGGCTAGCCTTCTTAAGCTAACCTTATGGACATTCAAGCTAACCTTCTGAAGCTTACCTTCTAAAAACTAGGGCTAACCTTTTCCTCTCTGTTCTTTTCCGCAGTGATCACTTTGCGATGCATGGTCCAGTTTATTGGGCGGGAAACTAAATACAGGTACGTGTATCAACTCCTCATGAGGAGAGATGGGAGGGGGGGGCGCAGAAGGTTGAACATGTCCTCTCCAACATGTCCTCTCCAACATGTCCTCTCTAACATGTCTTCTCTGTGGTCCTCAGTGGTGTCTTTGACTCCGTAGTCACCATTTATAAAGAGGAGGGCGTGCTGGGATTCTTTGCGTGAGTTCCCATGTTTAATATTTGATGTATAAACCTGCCCCATGTCACTCTCCAATCGGCTGTATTTGGTTATTGAACGGTTTCAGACTAGTGGCTTTAGATGGGGTTTTTTTGGTTGACCGTGAGCCTTCCTCTGTGTCAGTGGGCTGATTCCTCGTCTGCTGGGGGACATCCTGTCTCTGTGGATCTGTAACCTGCTGGCTCACTTCATCAACACGTACGCCATCGACGACACGGTATGCCCTCCTCTCCTCCGCAGGGTTTAGAGTCACAGGGCTCCTCTAACCCATACTGTTAGAGAAGTTATATTAAAGTTTAGGTACTGTTCCTCTTCTGTCCTCCGCAGATGAGCCACACAGGAGAGATCAAGAACTGTTCCCAGGCCGTGACCGGGGTATGTTTCGATCCGTCTTGAACAACAACAACAGCTTGTGATGAATTTCCTCATTAAGTGGTCATGTTTTGCAACTTATCGTGCAACTTGTGCTGTCTTGCAGTTCTTTGCCAGTATGCTCACCTACCCATTCGTGCTGGTGTCCAACCTCATGGCGGTCAACAACTGCGGGTAAGTTGTAGTAAATGAAGACCTAGAAACCCCTTGAGTCCATACCGGACGGCGCTAGGGACTGCTAACCTCCGTCTCCTCTTCCAGACTGGCTGGTGGCCTTCCTCCCTACGCCAACGTCTGCCCCACCTGGGTGGACTGCTGGAGGCATCTAAGCAGAGAGGTAACACACACACACCCCCTCTGTGGACGGTGTGCAACGTAGACATATATTAAACACTGACTGAGTTTAATATACATCTTTGTTGGATGACCTTTGCATGACCGCATTTCCATGTTGGCGCAGCCTTTGTGTTTATAAACGTGAACCCTGACGTGGTCACGGTACGTTCTGGGTTCGTCGTAATCGGGTGTTTGTGGTGTAACTGTCCTTCTCCTCTCCTCTCCCCAGGGCAACATGAGCAGAGGGAACAGTCTATTTTTCCGGAAGCTTCCTGCAGGAAAGACGTATGCCATTGACCAAAAGAGATTTTTTTAAGTCTAGAAAGATCTGATCAGGTAGACTCTAATTGTATTGATATAAAATAACTGATAACATATTCCTGAGCTGGGGTTGAATGGAGGGCAACCAATATTTCGAAGCACTTGTCGAAGTTGATTTATTATTTGTATTAATGTCTGCCGTTATGGATTTAACAATGTTGCATTCTTTTACATCGAGGTCTGCTGCATCTTTCTATTGTTTTCATAGCGAATAACCTAATTTAAAACCTAAACGGCGCTAAAGGCGTTTCTCCAGCAGCGTGTGCTCTCGCTGACTGGTCAACACGTGTCTCCTCCCCAATGATTGGTGATCTGTCTTCCCTCTACGATGTTTAACGTGACCGTCCACCGGGATGCGATGGTTCTTCTGCTTTGGTTTGCATAAAGCAATGTCTAATTCTGCATGTGTTAGTGTGTAACATTGGATAGGTAACGGGACGCCGAGACCTCCTGTGGTCATGTACTCACTTTTGTCATCCCTAAAACACCACTGTTTGGCCCCTGGCTGAAGTTGATGCTAAAGGTTCTGTGGATGTTCAGATAAAAGGGGGCTCCTCACAGGAGAGGAGGGTAGATGACCATACCTCCTGGCCTTCTCACAGTAGTTGAATGCTTGTATGAACTTATTCTGAATGAGCAAAATAAAAATACAAAATTATGCTTTTTTAAAAATGTCTTCCGTTTTATTAGTCTTTTTTTTCCTCCAGTGTTCGATGACATTCAATGTGGAAGCATTCTGATGTGATTCAGAAACTGCCTCATTGCTATAGGTACCGAGAAAGTCTGAGGTTAAAGAAACGTGTGGCCCTTGGCTTCAACAGAGAAGAACTTCTCGGAGCATTTGACTGAAAGCTGACATCTAACACACATCACACTGAAATCGTCTATCTACACCAAAAGCATCCTTTATCTGATCATACTACACCACACAGGGCGGGACTTGCTTTGTCATTTGACAAATTATAATGCTATACATATATATTAAAAAAAAAGCCATGTTCCATAATTTCTCCAGACAAGATCAGCATTAGAGGGGGGGGGGGGGGGTAGTGCTAATGAGACCCGCGTTCCTTCAGCAGTCACATGACTAACGTAAGGGTCTAGGTCTCCGCGGGGGTCTTATGCTCCGTGTGGATGTGTGCGGTCATCGCTTTCCGGTTGGGTAAGACGAGGCTGCACTGCACGCAGCGGTAGCGCCCCCTGGTGTGCTCCCACAGGATGCGGCTGTTGCCAGGCGATCCTGTTGGATAAAGAACAGCAAGTAATCATTTTAATGCTCTTCAGCACCCAAATACTAAACCCGCATGGTAGTTTCACTCTAATAAGTTTTAGTGTTAGTGGAATACAAAACATTGCAGTTGCCATTTCTGGCTGGCTTCAAATGGTGCAAAGTGGGTTTTTCATGTTAGGATCCACATCCTCTGAACAGGTCACAGTAGGGGGTGTGATTAGTCATGACGCTATGGTCACCTTGATTCTTCTTCCAAACTGCTGCAGAGGACGTGGGGGGCTGAGGTGGGGCTGGGACCTGGCCCTGGTGCTGGGCTTCAACCTGGCCCTGGTGCTGAGGCTGGGCTTGGAACTGGCCCTGATGCTGCAGCGGGGCTTGGAACTGGCCCTGGTGCTGAGGCTGGGCTTGGAACTGGCCCTGGTGCTGAGGCTGGGCTTGGAACTGGCCCTGGCCCTGGGCCTGGAACTGGCCCTGACCCTGAGCTTGGAACTGGCCCCGGCCCTGGTTCTCAGTCTGGCCATCAAACTGAAGTGGGTCAGCGGTCAGCATGGCGCCATCATTACACGTCAAAGACGGCTGGCTGAAGTTCTGGAGCTGCTGGTAGGAAGGCGTCTCCTGAGAGTCCTTGAGAGGGCTCTGGTCTGAGGGGGGGGCGCTGGCCTGCTGGCTGTGAGAGGGGGCCTGCATGTGGCCGGTCGCTGACTCTCCCTGGGGGGTCCCCTGCTCCTGGCTCCAGTCCTCCCCGGCGGCAGCGGGGTACCCTGTTGGGCCCTCGGGGGCCGGGGGGGCCTGCATCTGCTCCGTCTTCAGCTTGGCCCGAGACACCTTGGAGCAGGTGTGCAGGTGCATGAGAAGGCCGCGGTGCGAGCGCAGTTTGGCGCGACAGCTCTCACACCTGCAGGGAGGAAAGGGTCAGTATCAGAGAGAGCTGAAGGGGGAGATACTAGATACTAGATATAGATAATAGATCTGCAAGCATCTAGAGCCCGGGTAATAGACTCACAGGAAGAAGATATTTGGTTTGTGATGGAGCCTCATGTGCTGCATCAGTTGTTGCATGTCAGGGAAAGAGTCACTGCAGCCGATCGAGGAACAGAGCAGGATTTTACCTGGGTGAAGGAGAGGTATGTGAGTACAGGCGTCATGTGTCAGGGAGAGGGGACATGTAGAACATTCGACGGACAGCAACTCAACCAACGTGCATAGGAAACTATACTATCCCATTCCCACCAGGGATAGACTCAGCAGGAATCTCATGGTCTTTGATATGTCTTTCGAGGCCCATCGTTTCCGTGAAGACGCGTTTGCACCCGTAGAGAGGACAGTGCAGCCGTCGGTTCCCTGGAAGAGAAGTTCGGAATGAATACAATAACTATACAACACCATTACAACTAGGAGAGGTTTCATGTGACGCACCTTCTGGATGGTGGGTCGGAGTTTGCGTTGACAACATCGCTGCAGAGTAGACACTGCTGCAGTATCCAAACCTTATCTTAGAAGAGCAACATGTAAACCAAAAGCAGAGATACAAGGTAAAGTGTAAATAGACTGCGCACGCACCTCTACGATCCCGTCCTCCGGAAGCGGAAGCAGCCTCCGGCTTCAGTGTGCGGCAGACAACCACGGTGGAAAGTTTAGGTAAATTCAGAAGATGCCCTTTATTAATCTCTATTAGGTAAACAGCGTTTGTAGTTTGTATGAGTGCATGCTAGTGATATCGCATGTCGCTTTATATACTGCATAATATGATCAGGATCTTTGAGGACAAGGGTTCATGTTGAATGATGCGGAGCTGCACTCTGCACAACAGTAACGCCATTTTCAATTGGAATAATTCCACTTCACCTGCGTCCAGGTTTAGTTTATTAAGTCTCCTGTAATGCACGGGGATGATGAGATATAATACGGTCTTTGGGAAATCTCTGTGTGACCATGAGGTCTGCAGGAACCACGAGGGTCCAGGTGGCAGAAAGCCGCTCATGTATTACGTCCTTCATGTTTCAATTGCTCTTGATTCCCGTTGAGACTTAAGTTATTATATTTCTATAATTTTAACTAACCTTACCCCCAAATGCTAAACCACAAATGAAAATACTTTTGCATGTGCAATCTTGATGTTCTGTATTCGATTTGAGTCTGGCTTTCCCTCCTTTTCACCCACAGAGTTTCTGATCGCATCTTAGCGCGATGGACCCAAGTGTTGAAGTTATCACGTCAAAATCAAACGTCCCTCCGTCCTGATAAGCCCTCCTGTGAGTCCACTAGTCCAGTGAGACACCGTCTTAACAGCTCTGGTAACCTGCACTAGAGATAGTATCAGTTAGCACCACGGTTCATCTCTGTAGGCCTCTTACACCATCTCCCAGCATTAGCTTGTTAATGGTGGTGTGTTCTGGTTAATGTTTAGTAGTTTATCGTGAAATGAGTTGTCATTATGGAGACATTGTTGTGTGTCAAACCGCTACATAGTTTCTCATGCAAGATGTGACCAAACACAGTTCGGAATAACCTTGGATACGGATAGGATATCGGTATGTTTACATTGTTTTAGGATCTTAGATGAATGCAACTCTTGAATACTAATTTAGTACCATTAGTATAACACACTCATACAAGGTGAGGTTTCAGTAGGCTTGTCGAACCCCACTTTAATTGTTGCTGGCTGGTCGTGAGTTTTCGCTCTTGGACATTTCTTTCTTTATGTAGTTATAGTAATAATAACCCCGTTCACCTCCTCCAGCATTACAACTGTCCCTCTTCATGTACATACTGCAATACTAAAATTCTACGAAGTGGAATTTATAAGCTGAAAGACATTCAGAAGTAACTGTGAGAAACTTTTCTGTTCTTGTTAATTGTGCAGGTTGGGTCAGTTCACCTTCCTGCTCAGAGATCACAGCTCAGGAGCGGTCCTCCCAGGTGAGTGTTGGCTCAGGGCTCACCTGGCCCGGGCGGCGACAGGTCTCTCTCATTCTCCATCAGTCTGTTTATTAATGTTGTCAAGAGGAGGCCGACATTCTGTGCTGATAATACAAATGTATTTCACAAACTCTCAGAGATGGAACTGGAACTTGGTTTAGGGGATGTTAAAAGTTGGAGCCCCCGTTGACTTCTTACCTTTGACCCCGCTCAGGCGTGGCCTCCTCGCTGAACAGACGCCATGTGTGACCGCCTCTCTGCCGGCGGCGGCCGCGGGGGCGTGGTCAAGGTGCCGGGCGACCTGGAGCTGAGCGACTCTGACCCCGAGGACCCGGGGGCCGGCCCACCACTGGACGCCGAGGTCAGGGAGCTGAACTCCTCCAGCGAGGAGGAGGAGGAGGAGGAGGTGGCGACGGTGCGCTGCGGCCGCCCGCTGCCCGCCGCACCGCTCAGCAACTTCAGCCTGAAGGGCGGCAGCAGCAGCTTCTCCTTCCGCAGCCGAAACATCTTCGACTGCCTGGACACCGTCGCCAAGGAGACCGCCTCCTCGCCGGGCAAGGACGGCGTCGCTATGGAGACCGCCTCCCCACCGGGCAAGGACGGCGCCGTCGACGGAGTCTTCGTGAGGCCCTCGCCTCCGCCGCCACTTGGCTGCGGAAAGAGGACCGGCGGGCCGCAGGCGGGGCGGAAGCGCCACGTTACCGAGGGCCCCGGGGACCCGGTCCAGGTCCCGGCCCGCAGAGGGGCCCCGGACTACCTGCTGCACCCGGAGCGCTGGACGCGCTACAGCCTGGAGGAGGTGGCGGAGACCAGCGACAGCCGCAACCGAAGCGTGGCGCTGCAGTACCTCCTCAGCCTGCAGCAGAGCCAGGAGCCGGCCCCAGGGCCCGAGGGGGCCCGCTTCGTCCCCGCCGACCCGTCCTGCGCCCCGGCCCCCGAGGGCAGCGTGGGGCCCTCCCCCCACAGGATCATCTTCTCCAAGCCCGGCCGGGGCCCCGGGAGGGAGCAGCGGGGGGACGAGGGGAGAGCGGCCGCAGACGGAGGGGGAAGGAGGGGAGGTCTGAGCCACCTGCAGGAGGAGGAGGAGCAGGAGGAGCAGCAGGAGGAGGACCTGGACTGCAGCACGGCCGCCGTGCCTCCCAAGGTGGAGCAGAGGAAGATGGGGCCTGGGAGAGGAGGAGGAGGAGGAGGAGGAGGGCTGCTGGAGGAGGAGGCGGAGAAGGGCGAACCAGAAGTCGTGCCAGAGTTCGCCTCCTTCAGGAAGGCTCACCGCAAGAACTACAGGAAGACGTCGGAGCAGGAGGATGAATGAGGGACTGCTGACCGGACCCCCCAGGGAGTCTCCGGGTCTCTCTCCACTGAGGGGAGCTCTGTCGCCCAGCACACCCCCGGAGAGTACCACTTAATGTTTGGGGGTGTATTTGTGTGCTGATTGGGGGGTGTATCGCTGTACAGAAGTTATTTTATAATAAAAATGCTTTTTGCAAGCTAAGCTGATACAATTAGATCTTTTTTTTTTTTAAGTAGTTTTGATTTCACCCCAGAAATACTTCACATATTTGTTCAAATGGTGAATTGCAATTTTTAAGATTGAGAATCATGGATCTGATTTCAAGCTGTCTTAAATTGTCCTATTTCATTATATTTTTTATAAAGAAAACTAAAGACATCATTCAACTATTAGCTTTAATTAAAAAATTGAACTTCAGACATTTTAAAAGTGAATTGATTACATTTTAGCGATATGAAAAAGCATCTGCGCGTGAATGACGTGCAGGGTTGCCTTTACCTTTTGCCATATCCTAGAATCAGACGTTTTAATTGCTCCGTAGTCGCTATCGAAAACCATAATAAGGAATCTTGGGGTCGGATCAACGGTAGATACTCCGATCAACCTCATTCAGCACTAGGAATTGAAACTTTCATTAAGTCACAAATGCCCTATCACTAAACTGAAATGAAAAGTAATCAGAATTAAGTTTGATTAAAATAATGTAATCTAAATATATGTTATCAAAATTTAGTGAACAATTAAAAGGGATCACATTAAGAATATAAATTACAGAAGAGAGATGTGGAATTAAAATCTATTTAAACAAAACAATGTATAATAATTCATCAATATCAGGTGTCCATGCCGGCTAAAAAGTAGGGGATGACCAATAACCCGTTTCCTCTGAACTATTCTATTCTATTAACCATGCTAGACAGAAGCTCTCCAATGCAAATCAGAAGTGCACCGGCTAATTATTATTTTGTTTCCCTCTCCAATTCGTTGTTTCTTTCATTCATTCTTTCATTGAGAAAGGAGAAAACGTTATTTTTCCTGTATCAATTCTTCATACGAGATGAAAACCAGGGCCATTGTGAGACAAAACGATTGTGTACATTGATCAAAATGAGCACATATTAACATTCTGCAGCACTTATTTGTGAAGGCCTAGACAATGTACCCTGAACAAACAGCAAGTGGGGAAGAAAATAAATGCTAGTCTATAAATTAGAGGATAGTCTTTAAAACAAGTAAGTTTATTTTTTGGAAGAGTGGGAAGTTTTGCCATTTCCTTTTTTTGTATTGACTTTATATTGTACGGTTGTTAAAGGCCTATCTATGCTGATACGGTAATTCAAATGCTACCGTTCTCTATGCTCTTCCAGGAGATTGGTTTGCATGTGGGATGAGGCGCTGCTGCAGGTCAGAGTGGTCCACACAGATCTCATTTGCCTTCTCTGCAGCGCTTCCACATGTCAGGTGCTTGTTTACTTTGGCGTGGCGCAGAATGGCCATATTTGGGCATACGCGTCAGAGTGGCCTTTTTATCTCCGTACTCCTGGGGTGACGTCACACAGGAGTACAGGTGAGGAGCAACAGTCAGAAAGCTATACTGCAACTACTTAACAATGCGGAAGTGAGTATCTGTGAGGTGTTGTTCTGATGTATGGCCCAGATGGACGACGGTCTCTCCGGAAGAGCGGACACCGACAGTAATGCGCGCCAATGGATATGACTGGACTCTCTCTCCGCAGTAGTAACGAGTAATCCGCTGTCAACATGTTCTGCAGAAAAGCCAAGGTAAAAAGACGACAGGTCATGTAGTAGGCTGTGGTAAAATAGTGAAAGCCCATTGGCGTTGATTGCTCATACTTTTTCAGCACATTAAAAGTTTTCATTTTGGTTTCTCTTGAGGTTATAGGCCATCTATTTATAAAGTGTTGGGGTTATTTAGTGTATATTCAGTTTAAAAGGAGCCGTTTCTCAGTCACATTCACGGGAGACTGCTGAGTTCCTCAGACAGAGAGAGGCCCCTGATGTGGGCCCCTGCTTTGCTTTATGTGTGGCCCCCTTTTTAAACCTCGCTGTTCTTTGCCTCTTTGAAACCACCTATTGTATTCTATCTCTCGTGACGACATTTATGAACTGTTATTTCTAGATTTATGTACAAACCCAACGACTGAGTGGATGAGTAAGATAGCTTGCAGGTTTCGGCGCCGGACAAGACAGGACCTGTTTATGTGTGCTTGTGTGCGTGGGCGATCGTGTGTGTGTTGATGTTTGTTTGTTTTGTGTGTGTGTGTGTGTGTGTGTGTGTGTGTGTGTGTGTGTGTGTGTGTGTGTGTGTGTGTGTGTGTGTGTGTGTGTGTGTGTGTGTGTGTGTGTGTGTGTGTGTGTGTGTGTGATACTGAAGAACGAGTGTTGATTGTTTATCCGGTCTTTCTGTGTTGTAGGAGGTCATCGAGCTGTCTGACAGGGATTTCCCTCAAAGAGATCCCCTTCTGCCCGTGTTGGTGAGCATTCTGAAATCAGTCTATTACACAAATAATAACACTGTTATAATAACAGTGATGAACTTTCCTGGACATCCAAACACAACTAGCAGTCTCTTAAATCACATTTGATACCTGACCACGTGTAGTGTGTTAGTTTTCATGAATAGGCCTATGTATCATCCTGTATCAAACACCCAGTAGTAGCAAGAATACGTTATTTAGAGAGATTGAGATTGAGACTAACATATTAACATATTGTCAATCCCCTGTCAGACTCTCAGTCTTTTCAGAGATCAGGTATCCCTGATCAGCGGCTTGGTGTTTTACTTATCTTTATTTTATTCATTCATAGGACTGTATTTGTGTTATCTGGGATTGGTCCCTCTATGTACCTGCTTACCACCTGAATCAACTTAGTGGATTAATAGAGGTTGATCTTATCTTATTTTACAAGCCAACTGTCAGAAAGTTGCGGTGTTGTACTTCACTCCTTTTATCTCCACTCATGCTCACCAGCTCACCCAGATACCAGGCTCTGTGATATCTCACAGACATAAAAAGAGGGGCTCCTAACCCCTGGAAGCAGGACTGACGGGCCAGAAACCTGTAATGGGTCAGTGCTGTGTGGGTCAGTGCTGTGTGGGTCAGTGCTGTGTGGGTCAGTGCTGTGTGGGTCAGTGCTGTGTGGGTCAGTGCTGTGTGGGTCAGTGCTGTGTGGGTCAGTGCTGTGCGGGTCAGTGGTGGGTCAGTGCTGTGTGGGTCAGTGCTGTGTGGGTCAGTGCTGTGTGGGTCAGTGCTGTGTGGGTCAGTGCTGTGTGGGTCAGTGCTGTGTGGGTCAGTGCTGTGTGGGTCAGTGCTGTGCGGGTCAGTGTTGTGTGTTGTTGTACTGACAGCATTCCTGAACCCTTGCTGTGGGGCTTTATTTAAATGTCAGAGTGATAAGATCCAACGTTTGCAGTCGTTTGCCAAACATGGCCTCTTCAATAGCACACCTCGTCAAACCTGAAACCATTAAAACCTGGATTACAATCATAAAATTACAACAGTAAGATCAACCCCCATAGCTAATCCAAAATCGTAGTTACTGCAAACCAATGTTTTATTGAGCAGAATATTGTAGGCTGTGGGTCGAGTGTTTAGCCTCAGTGCTCAGTAGCTTAGCATGAATTTCAGGTGGAGGTGTACACTGAATATAAATCCTGATCAACAACTCCCTCTGGCTTTTGTTATGATGATGGCCCAGAGGGCAGACTCAAACAAACGTGTTTGATGAGTGTACCACCCATCTTTATAATAAAATAGTCAGTGAGATTTAGTGCTTGTGTACTTAGTCTGTTGGCCTTAATGCTTGTGTCATTAGTCAGTGAGCCTTAATGCTTGCCTCTTTGGAGTCAGTGAGCCGTAATGTGTCCATAGAGTCAGGGAGCCCACGTTCGCACAACACAATGACCACGCGGTCGCTTCGACGCAGTCTTGAACATTTATGGTTCTGCGTTGGGTTTTAGTAAGCGGACCAATCACAGCCAATGCTGCTGCGTCGCCTCGACGGAAGGTTACAATTTTTGGGAGGCGTACGTCAGGCCCTTGGGGTGGACGCAAGGAGGGTCCACAAGGACATAATAGCTCCGTATCCCCCTTTTGTTGCGTGAACGTAGGACCATAATCATGCCTTTAATGCTCCTGTCGTTAGTCAGTGAGCCTTAATGCTTGTGTCCAGGCCCCCCAGAAGAGCTATGACTACGTGCTGGTGGCCCATAAGGACGAGGAGGCAGAGGGAGGCCAGGAGACCCAGAGGACCCTGAAGCAGGAGGCCTTCATCAAGATGCTGAAGAAGAAGAACATCAAAGTGACGGTGAGCTCCCAGTGAACGGTTCACTGTGTTGGCAACATCAATAATCAATCAACTAATCTTTACAGCCCCAATGAAGGGAACGTCATCCGACATTGTCAACGTGTTCTTTCAGAAAATCCCCCATGATGACAAGTTGTTCTACGGCCTGCGGGCCCCCAACGAGGTGTTTGAGGACTACAAGTACCTACTCAAGGTCTCCGACGCCTGCAACTGGATCGAAGAACCCAAGGCGGTGGTCCCGCAGTCCACCCGGTACGACCCACGGCTGATACACACAGCTACACTACACGAACGTTATGCACACACGGATACACTTAGCTACACGCGTGCACCTGATACACACAAGCCTACACGCACATATACACACAGCGACACGCATGTACC
Organism: Melanogrammus aeglefinus; assembly: GCA_900291075.1. Lineage (NCBI taxonomy): Eukaryota > Metazoa > Chordata > Actinopteri > Gadiformes > Gadidae > Melanogrammus > Melanogrammus aeglefinus. The sequence continues at coordinate 230,323 of OLKM01000246.1, forward strand.
TTATACACACACCCCTACACACATGTACCTCATACACACAGCCCTACACGCATGGATACACACAGCGACACGCATGTACCTGATACACACTCATACACACCCCTACACGCATGCAATACACCAGCAGCAGGTCAAGAGCTCTCTGGGGCTAACGGGACTCTCTGAGGCTAACGGGACTCTCTGAGGCTAACGGGACTCTCTGAGGCTAACGGGACTCTCTGAGGCTAACGGGACTCTCTGGGGCTAACGGGACTCTCTGGGGCTAACGGGACTCTCTGGGGCTAACGGGACTCTCTGAGGCTAACGGGACTCTCTGAGGCTAACGGGACTCTCTGAGGCTAACGGGACTCTCTGAGGCTAACGGGACTCTCTCTCGTTAGCCGGCTGGGGTTGCTTTGGTTTAAGACCTCCAGTCGCTCGCCCTCCCTTAGCAAATAATGTGCTGAGCGGCCACTTTATTCCCCTCTTCCTCCGTGTCCATTATGTCCTCAGGATCCGGCTGGTTCACCACATCCTGCATCACACATATCTTGATAATGGAGGTAAGAAAGCGTTTTCTCTAAAAGCTCTGGATTAACTTATTCTAAAGGAGGATGAAATGAAAAGAGCCTTTAGCTGTGGTGAGCTGATGACATCGACCACATGTCCTCATTTTAAAAACCTTCTTTCAACCACTAGGAGGCGATACCTAGGCACCACTGTGCATAGTTTTGTCATAGGAATGATCTCTCTCTCTCTCTCTCTCTCTCTCTCTCTCTCTCTCTCTCTCTCTCTCTCTCTCTCTCTCTCTCTCTCTCTCTCTCTCTCTCTCTCTCTCTCTCTCTCTCTCTCTCTCTCTCTCTCTCTCTCTCTCTCTCTCTCTCTCTCTCTCTCTCTCAGAGGACCTTCATGAGCTGCTGAAGAAGCATGTGTTTGAGACGTTCTTCTGTCTCCACATGAGGTGAGGGCATCCTTGGATTGACCTGACTCAGCAAAGTTTGGCAGATGTGTAAAAGCCTGTGCGTCGTTTGCATAGTGACGTGATAACACTGCTTTTGGAATTAAAATACCATGAGGAGATCTCCTTGGAAGGTCATTCATTAACCCCTCACCGTCAACGCACTTCAAACCGTCTGTGTAGCCTCCGGGTTCTGACCGGTTCTTTCCATATGTCCCGTGTTCCACAGAAAAGGGCCCAGAAGAAACTGAGGACCAACTGGGCCCGGTGGTCCAGCCTGTTCATCCGCCAGCCGTTCAGCGAAGTCAAGTCAGTCCTCGCTGCTCTCCCCCCTCTCGTCTCTCAGCCCCTCCCCTCTCCTCTTGTATTTCCCCCCCTCCCGCTCCGTCGCCGCTTCCCCCGTCGTCCCCCCACCTTTCCTGTCTCATCTGTGCGCCCCCTCCCCTCTCCCCCCCCCCCCTCGCCTGTCCCACCCTTATCTCCTGTCCCCCCTCCCCTCACTTCTGTCCCCTCCTCCCCTTCGCTTCTGTCCCCCCCTCCCCTCACTTCAGTCCCCCCCTCCCCTCACTTCAGTCCCCCCTCCCTCACTTCAGTCCCCCCTCCCCTCACTTCTGTCCCCCCCCTCCCCTCTCGTTGTCTCCTTGGTCCTGAGGACCCCAGTGTGTGGCCGTGTCCCCCCCGTGACAGCGCTGGGCTTGTGTTCTGAACAGGGCGTACTTCGGGGAGAAGGTGGCGCTGTACTACCTGTGGCTGGACTGGTACACCAAGCTGCTGGTGCCGGCGGCCGTGCTGGGGATGCTGGTGTTCCTGTACGGCCTGGCCTTCTTCTCCAGCAACCCGCTCATGTAGGTGCTCACAGACGGACCGTTCGTACGCCTCCTTCCAAACGCCTAGATCTCTGCCAGCTCGCTCTTCCGGGCCGGCCTGTTGAGGTCCGCTCGTCAGGCGGGAACACGCTTGACGGCTGTGAGGCTGTTTTCTGTCTGCTCCTTTCACTGCTCCCTCTGCTGGTGTCTTTCAGTAAGGAGGTGTGTGAGTCCAACATCATCATGTGCCCGCGCTGCGACAAGAGGTGCGCGGTGTGGAACCTGTCGGACACGTGTGCGTACGCCAAGGTGAGCTCAGCGCGTTCCAACAACCCCGACGCAGCAGAGCCGTGTGTGCTTCATGTAGCGCATAAATCAATGAGAGGATGACTCGGGGGACGTCACTAGGGTCTAGAAGCTGGGGGGGCTTAGGCCCGAGCAGTTTCTGAAATGCATGTGCACGTGTAGTGCCGACATTTGATCATCACATTGTTTAAGCGGTTCTTTAATTCATCAGAGCATCTATCTGTCTTCTGGCTCACTCTCTTTTCTTTACTTTCCTTAACACCTCCTGCTTCCCTCTCCGGAGTCTTGAGGATGTCCTTTTTAAAAAATATAAATAAGCTAAACAAAGGTAAGAGTTGGTGTGATTTAAGTGTACATATTGGGGTGAGTTCAAGGAAAATAGGTTAGATAAATGTATCCATCAATGCGCTCTCTGAAACAATTTAATCCAAATTAAAGACAACTTCGAATTGTATAAGTATTTATTTCAACTCATAGTCTGGTTTATTATGTTAAGTGCAGGCATGTTACAATTTCCTTGACAATAATAATACTAATTTGTAGGGGGGGGGCTTCTGAAAATCTTGGGGGGGGGGGGCTTAAAAAAATAAGTCCCTGATGACTGAGTTGATTAATACGCCCTCATTAACGAGAGAAAAAAAGTAAACAAGGGAAAAAAAACATTAGATTGGGATAGGTTTTGTTGCCCTCTTTCTTTCTTTCTTTCTTTCTTTCTTTCTTTCTTTCTTTCTTTTTTTCTTTCTTTCTTTCTTTCTTTCTTTCTTTCTTTCTTTCTTTCTTTCTTTCTTTCTTTCTTTCTTTCTTTCTTTCTTTCTCTTTTTTCTAAGAGAAAGAAATATAATCTGCAGCTCAGTAAAACCAGGATATTGACCAAGCCCACGTCTGCCCCTCGGTACACCAGGTCAGCCATCTTTTTGACAATGAGGCCACGGTGGCGTTCGCCATGTCCATGGCCATATGGGGTGAGGATGACCCCGTTATTAACGCTCAACACACGGCCCGTTGTACTCAAAATTAAATCGCAATTACTGTGTTTTCACTGAAGCTGTCCAGTGTGGTGCTTTGATGTCCTCCATCTTGTAGTCCGTCTATTTGAGCGTCTTGTTCCCATCAGCCACCCTGTTCCTGGAGCTGTGGAAGAGGCAGCGGGCCAAACACGTGTCCAACTGGAAGGTCTACGACTGGTGTGAGGAGGAGGTTAGCGGTCTGAACACTCCCACTGTCCCCCTATCCTAAACCTAGCTGACCTATTTGACCTCTCTGACCCATCTGACCTATCCTAAACCTATGTGACCTATCTGACCCCCCACACACACACACACTCGCACCTACCACCCTGTGGCCGTATCCACGCTATGTGGTTTAGGATTACCCTTGCTTGCGTTTCCACCCGCTCACAAGCTAATAGCGCTAAAGGACACCTTTTCTGGGCACCTTTTCTGAGTCTGGGCAGCCGGCATAGAGACGGGTGGAGGCGTTTGAACTCTGAGCGGGTGTAGCGGGGACAGGACGGGCTCTGACCTCTGACCTGTGGGCTGACCTCTTCCCCAGGAGGAGCTGATCCTGGACATCGTCAACGACCCGGACTGTAAACCCAAACACTTCAGGCACTCCTACCTCCGCAGCATGCTGGTGCTCATCCTCGTGACCCTGATGGTGAGGCACACGCTCGCTCGCTCACTCACTCACTCTCTCACTCTCTCCTCACTCTCTCACTCACTCACTCACTCACTCACTCACTCACTCACTCACTCACTCACTCACTCACTCACTCACTGTGTGTCTGTGTGTACGTGTATACATGTGTGTGTGTGTGTGTGTGTTTCAACATGCGTTTGGTTGTGTGTGTGTGTGTGTGTGTGTGTGTCTGTGTATACGTGTGTGTGTGTGTGTGTGTGTGTTGTCCAGCTGGTGGTGATCATCGGGATCGCCCATGCCATCGTGGTTTTCCGCGTGGTGGCGGCCCCCCTGCTGTCGGAGGGCAGCTGGGAGTTCATCCGGGACCACGCCAACACGGTGGCCGTGCTGCTGGGGGCTGTACTGCACTACCTCACCATCCAGATCATGACCCGGGTAAGAGCCCCCCAGAACCCCCCCATCATGACCCGGGTAAGACCCCCTCAGGACCCCCCCCATCGCCATCGTGACCCAGGTAAGACCCCCTCAGGACCCCCCCCCATCATGACCCGGGTAAGACCCCCCTCAGGACCCCTCCATCCAGACCTCGAGAGACCCCAGAGCCGTTGTGGTCGGACCCCACTGGTCAGGCTTCAGGGTCCGATCCAAACACGACGGGCAGATGGGGTCAGATCTTTCTGGCTTCGTATTTGTTTTGGCAAATCATGTTGCTGTTGGGCCACCCGGGGGGGGCGTCATTAGCGTGGTGAAAGGAGCAGACCCACACCCCGTGTGGTGGTCCCACAGACCTGACCTGCCCCTAACAGTGGCCTGGAGGTTGACCCTTTGACCCTTTGACCCCTCTCTGAACAGGTCAACCGATGGGTGGCCCTCAAGCTGTGTGAGCTAGGTAAGACACGTGGGGACAACAGATGTATAGTCCATACCAATACATCAGGAATCTCAGTAATGGAAACTATGAAAGGATGAATGGGTGATGATGTAAGGGATAATGTATAGTTCGGAGGTTGTTATGGAGAAATAAGCGAAGCGTCGGGGTTCCATACAACCTGAAGGGGTTTATTTCTCCATAACAACCGACTAACTATACATTATCCCGCTTATTACACGGCTTTACGAGTGAAATAAATAATAAACAATAGATAATAACCCACAATGATTCAGCAGCGACAAGGATTCGTCGGTAAAGTAAAGTAGCGCGGTAAAGAGCGCTGTCCCTAGAAACGGTCTGTTATACATGACGACGGTCCGTTATACAGAAATAACAGACCGCAGAACGCAGCGCTGGACCAATCAGAGAGCAGCATTCAATAGAGCCGTGTAATAATGTATGATATGAACTAATTATTAGGACCAAACGTCTTCCCTTGAAGAAGTGCAGTCCTACTGCGGCTGAGGATACGGGAGAGGACCAGGAAGCGTTTCAGTCCGTATGTTCCGATCTGTCCGCAGAGGAAACGCGCTCGTCCACAGCCACGGAGAGGAGCTTCACCGTCAAGATGTTCACCTTCCAGTTCTTCACGCTCTTCTCCTCCCTGTTCTACGTGGCCTTCTTCATGGGCAGGTAGTGTGTGTGTGTGTCAGTGTGTGTGTGTGTGTGTGTGTGTGTGTGTGTGTGTGTGTGTGTGTGTGTGTGTGTGTGTGTGTGTGTGCGTGTGTGCGCGTGTGCGTGTGTGCGTGTGTGCGTGCGTGCGTGCGTGCGTGCGTGCGTGCGTGCGTGCGTGCGTGCGTGCGTGCGTGCGTGCGTGCGTGCGTGCGTGCGTGCGTGCGTGCGTGCGACAACACTTGCCTCACCCTCCCGTTCCTCCTCAGGATCAACGGGTACCCGGGGAGCTACGTCCGTGTGGCCGGGCGTTGGAGGCTGGAGGAGGTGAACAGCGCCACACCTGAAGAGACCCTTTTTGTTTTTAAATACATTTATAGATAGATGAGGAGCAGAACAATATGTATACTATATAGTCCTAATTGGAGTGTCACATGTATTCGTCTGATTTACTGTCCACAAGGAACAGTATTGTACCCATGTTACGTGTCAGTACTGGAGTACCGGTAACCTTTTGAGACGCTCCCTCGTCCTCCAGTGTCACCCCAGTGGGTGTCTGATGCTCCCTCGTCCTCCAGTGTCACCCCAGTGGGTGTCAGACGCTCCCTCGTCCTCCAGTGTCACCCCAGTGGGTGTCAGACGCTCCCTTGTCCTCCAGTGTCACCCCAGTGGGTGTCAGACGCTCCCTCGTCCTCCAGTGTCACCCCAGTGGGTGTCTGACGCTCCCTCGTCCTCCAGTGTCACCCCAGTGGGTGTCTGACTCTCCCTCGTCCTCCAGTGTCACCCCAGTGGGTGTCTGACGCTCCCTTGTCTCTAACCCTCCCCTCCAGTGTCACCCCAGTGGGTGTCTGACGCCCCCTTGTCTCTAACCCTCCCCTCCAGTGTCACCCCAGTGGGTGTCTGACGGACCTCTTCATCCAGATGGCCGTCGTCATGGTGCTCAAGCAGACGCTCAACAACGTCTTTGAATTCATTGTGCCGTGAGTGGCTCACCACGACCGGCTTCCCCACGCACACTGCAAACCACAACAGTGCAGTGCACTGCACCACACTGTAAACCACAACAGTGCAGTGCACTGCACCACAACACACTACACCACGCTACACCATGAGCACTGTACAACACTACAGTACACTACACTACACCATGCTTCACTGTACAACACTACAGTACAATACACCACACACACTGTACTACACTACAGTACACTAGACTACAGTACACTACACTACACTACAGTACACTACACTAGACTACAGTACACTACAGTACACTACACTACAGTACACTACACTGCAGTACACTACAGTACACTACACTACAGTACACTACAGTACACTACACTACACTACAGTACAGTACACTACACTACACTACAGTACAGTACACTACACTACAGTACAGTACACTACACTACAGTACACTACACTACAGTACACTACAGTACAGTACAGTACACTACAGTACACTACAGTACACTACAGTACAGTACACTACAGTACACTACAGTACACTACAGTACAGTACAGTACACTACAGTACACTACACTACAGTACACTACACTACACTACACTACACTACAGTACACTACAGTACACTACAGTACACTACACTACAGTACACTACAGTACAGTACACTACAGTACACTACACTACAGTACACTACACTACAGTACACTACAGTACACTACACTACACTACACTACACTACACTACAGTACACTACACTACACTACACTACACTACACTACAGTACACTACACTACAGTACACTACAGTACAGTACGCTACACTACAGTACAGTACGCTACACTACACTACACTACACTACACTACACTACACTACAGTACACTACACTACAGTACACTACAGTACACTACACTACAGTACACTACACTACACTACAGTACAGTACACTACACTACAGTACACTACAGTACACTACACTACAGTACACTACACTACAGTACACTACACTACAGTACAGTACACTACAGTACAGTACACTACAGTACACTACAGTACACTACAGTACACGTACACTACAGTACAGTACACTACATACATACAGTACACTACAGTACACTACAGTACACTACAGTACACTACACTACAGTACACTACAGTACACTACAGTACACTACAGTACACTGCAGTACACTACACTACAGTACACTACAGTACAGTACACTACAGTACACTACAGTACACTACACTACAGTACACTGCAGTACACTACAGTACACTACACTACAGTACACTACACTACACTGCAGTACACTACAGTACACTACACTACACTACAGTACACTACACTACAGTACACTGTAGTACACATTAAGCAAAGCATGTTCAGAGTGGGAGTTGACCTTAGATCTCAGTTAGTGATCTCTGGTCTGGGTGGGTTTGCCTGCCCTGGGTTAGGGGTCAGGGTTGAGAGGTCAGGGGTGAGGGGCTAGGGGTTGAGAGGTCAGGGGTGAGGGGTCAAGGGTCAGGGGCCAGGGATGAGGTGAAGGGGGACTGAGCCGGTGTCTTCTGGCTCTCAGCTGGTGTAAGCAGTTCTTCCTGAGGAGGAAGGCGAGAAGGATGGAGAGGAAGTGCGGGCACTGCTACAGGAAGACGTGTCGCGACGAGAGCGGTTGCGTGGACCCGTGTGATGTCTGCAAGCTACGGAACTGGCTGCTCAACTACCACCTGGCCGACACCAACGCCTTCAGCCTCTTCAACGAGTTCCTGGAGATGGGTGTGGCCTCCTGACTCACTGTCCTCTCCTATCTGTCACTGCTGTCCTGTCCTCTCTGTCACTGCTGTCCTCTCTGTCACTGCTGTCCTGTCCTCTCTCTTACTGCTGTCCTCTCTGTCACTGCTGTCCTGTCCTCTCTCTTACTGCTGTCCTCTCCTCTATTACTGCTGTCCTCTCCTCTCTCTTACTGCTGTCCTGTCCTGTCTCTTACTGCTGTCCTGTCCTCTCTCTTCCTGCTGTCCTGTCCTCTCTCTTCCTGCTGTCCTGTCCTCTCTCTTCCTGCTGTCCTCTCCTCTCTCTTACTGCTGTCCTGTCCTCTCTCTTCCTGCTGTCCTGTCCTCTCTCTTCCTGCTGTCCTCTCCTCTCTATCACTGCTGTCCTCTCCTCTCTCTTACTGCTGTCCTCTCCTCTCTCTTACTGCTGTCCTGTCCTCTCTATTACTGCTGTCCTCTCTATTACTGCTGTCCTGTCCTCTCTCTTCCTGCTGTCCTGTCCTCTCTCTTACTGCTGTCCTGTCCTCTCTATCATTGCTGTCCTCTCCTCTCTCTTACTGCTGTCCTGTCCTCTCTCTTCCTGCTGTCCTGTCCTCTCTCTTCCTGCTGTCCTCTCCTCTCTATCACTGCTGTCCTCTCCTCTCTCTTACTGCTGTCCTGTCCTCTCTCTTACTGCTGTCCTCTCCTCTCTATTACTGCTGTCCTCTCTATTACTGCTGTCCTGTCCTCTCTCTTACTGCTGTCCTGTCCTCTCTCTTACTGCTGTCCTCTCTATCACTGCTGTCCTGTCCTCTCTCTTACTGCTGTCCTCTCTGTCACTGCTGTCCTGTCCTCTCTCTTACTGCTGTCCTGTCTCCTCTATTACTGCTGTCCTCTCCTCTCTCTTACTGCTGTCCTGTCCTGTCTCTTACTGCTGTCCTGTCCTCTCTCTTCTCTGCTGTCCTGTCCTCTCTCTTCCTGCTGTTCCTGTCCTCTCTCTTCCTGCTGTCCTCTCCTCTCTCTTACTGCTGTCCTTGTCCTCTCTCTTCCTGCTGTCCTGTCCTCTCTCTTCCTGCTGTCCTCTCCTCTCTATCACTGCTGTCCCTCCTTCTCTACTTTACTGCTGTCCTCTCCTCTCTCTTACTGCTGTCCTGTCCTCTCTATTACTGCTGTCCTCTCTATTACTGCTGTCCTGTCCTCTCTCTTCCTGCTGTCCTGTCCTCTCTCTTTACTGCTGTCCTGTCCTCTCTCTATCATTGCTGTCCTCTCCTCTCTCTTACTGCTGTCCTGTCCTCTCTCTTCCTGCTGTCCTGTCCTCTCTCTTCCTGCTGTCCTCTCCTCTCTATCACTGGCTGTCCTCTCCTCTCTCTTACTGCTGTCCTGTCCTCTCTCTTACTGCTGTCCTCTCCTCTCTATTACTGCTGTCCTCTCTATTACTGCTGTCCTGTCCTCTCTCTTACTGCTGTCCTGTCCTCTCTCTTACTGCTGTCCTCTCTATCACTGCTGTCCTGTCCTCTCTCTTACTGCTGTCCTCTCCTCTATCATACTCTAACACATAGCCTCTGCTGTCCTCTCCCTCCTCTATCATACTATAGACTCTGCTGTCCTCTCCCTCCTCTATCATACTATAAACTCTGCTGTACTCTCCTCTGTTGTCGTCCCCCTCCTCCAGTGGTCCAGTTCAGCTTCACCACCATCTTTGTGGCGGCCTTCCCCCTCGCTCCACTCCTCGCTCTCCTCAACAACATCTTTGAGATCCGTCTGGACGCCATCAAGATGATCAGCCTGGAGCGCCGGCTGGTCCCCAAGAAAACCAACGACATCGGTGAGGCCCTGCTCCAAGAGTCTGTGACTGGGTGACTGGGTGACTGGGTGACTGGGTGACTGGGTGACTGGGTGACTGGGTGAGTGGGTGACTGAGTGACTGGGTGAGTGGGTGACTATCTGACTGTGAGACTGGGTGACTGTGTGTGTGTGTGCGTGCGCGTGTGCGTGAGCCTTTATTCCGTGTGTGTGTGTGTGTGTGTGTGTGTGTGTGTGTGTATGTGTGTGTGTGTGTGTGTGTGTGTGTGTGGTGTGCGTGTGTCGTGTGCGTGTGCGTGAGCCTTTACTCCGTGTGTGTGTGTGTGTGTGTGTGTGTGTGTGTGTGTGTGTGTGTGTGTGTGTGTGTGTGTGTGTGTGCGTGTGCGTGAGCCTTTACTCCATGTGTGTGTGTGTGTGGTTTCCCTGCAGGTATCTGGACCAACGTGCTGGAGGCCATTGGGGTGCTGGCGGTGATCGCCAACGGCCTGGTCATCGGGATCTCCTCAGACTTCATCCCCCGCCTGCTGTACCGCTACTACTACGGGCCCTGTGCTGTCAGCGGGGTCTACACAAAGTACGTTGTGCCAGTTAGCATCTAGCTACTGCTACGGGCCCTGTGCTGTCAGCGGGGTCTACACAAAGTACGTTGTGCCAGTTAGCATCTAGCTACTGCTACGGGGCCTTAGCTAACAACAGTGCCAACACAACGTACATTGTGCCAGTTAGCATCTAGCTACTGCTACGGGGCCTAGCTAACAACAGTGCCAACACAACGTATATCGTGCTAGTTAGCATCTAGCTAGTGCTAAGGGGCCTTAACCAACAACAGTGCCAACAGTACGTTGTGCTAGTTAGCATGTAGCTACGAATTTGGGCCCAGCGCTAACAGCGGTACCAACCTCCACACAAATATTATTTTTTCCCAAAGATCTGCTACCAGTAATATCAGTGTCCTGGTAGACGTAATCACATCGCCTGACTGCGCATTAAGACATTTCTGTGACTATACAGGCCGTCCAAGAGACCTTATTAAAAAAATGAATCATTTAATATCCAAAGATCATTTCAGCAATCTCCGGTGACCCCGTGGGCAATCAGGGGACCCCAGGTGGGTCCCACTGGTTTCACTGGTTCTGTTAAATGGTGCTGCTAACTGGTTCTGTTCACTGGCTCTGCTCACTTCTGTTCACTGGTTCTGTCCACTGGCTCTGCTCACTGGTTCTGTTCACTGGTTCTCCCGGCCCAGCTGCATGCAGGGCTACATCAGGAACACGCTGTCCACGGCCAACCTCAATGAGACGCTGGTCCGGAAGGACTTCATCACCGCCCAGCTGATGACCGACGGCCTCAACGTCACGCAGTGCAGGTCTGTCTCCCACAGTGCAGTGGTGCTCTCTCTGGAGCCACTGCTCTGCTCTCTGTGGAGCCACTGGTCTGCTCTCTGTGGAGCCACTGGTCTGCTCTCTGTGGAGCCACTGCTCTGCTCTCTCTGGAGCCACTGGTCTGCTCTGTGTAGACATACTGGTCTGCTCTCTGTGGAGCCACTGGTCTGCTCTGTGTAGACATACTGGTCTGCTGTAGACCCACTGGTCTGCTCTGTGTAAGGCTACTGGTCTGAGTGCCTGGAGCTATAATGGTAACGCACACCGCAGTTCACTGAAGCTCACTGCGGTGGCGGTCTGTGTGGTTAAGCGCCTTGTTTAGAGTTATAAGTGTGTGTGTGTGTGTGTGTGTGTGTGTGTGTGTGTGTGTGTGTGTGTGTGTGTGTGTGTGTGTGTGTGTGTGTGTGTGTGTGTGTGTGTGTGTGTGTGTGTGTGTGTGTGTGTGTGTGCGCAGCTATAGGGACTACAGGCACCATGAAGACTACACTCTGACCTCCCAGTTCTGGCTCATACTGGCTGTGCGCTTTGCCTTCATCATCCTCTTCGAGGTGAGCCCACATACATACTGAGCACTAATATTAACCATGCATTAACCAACTCTGTCACCATCAAGTCCTTTGTCCTACTTTGGACCCGGTAGCTGTTGTGTGGAAGCACAGTCTGGCATCAGTTCATCCTTTTACTTTTTCCAAAGGGAGTTTCTGATGAGAAAGGCGGTGGTATCAAATTGTTGTTAAGCAGTCTCTGTCAGTAAAATGAGCTTGACATCTCTCTCGATGAAGCGCCAAACCGCCCCAGCGTGGGCACGGGAAAAGAACCTCTGGGGTCCACACAGCCTGTTGGTTCGCTCCCTTTCTGTTGGTTCATTCACTTCCTGTTGTTTAAGGCACTTCCTGTTGGTTCACTCACTTCCTTTCGCCCCACAGCACGTGCTGGTGGTGTGTAAGTTCATCGCCGCCTGGTTCGTGCCCAACAACCCGCTGCAGGTGAAGAACCAGCGACTGGAGGACAAGCAGAAGAGGCTGAAGGAGGAGCTTAAGTAAGAGACGGAGAGAGAGTCAACATATGACATATGGAAGGGTAAAGTGATGAAGAATGCTTTACACTGAACTGTAGTTTATTCAGTATTGAAGCTTACAAACAGGTCAGTATAGAGTGGCCAAGTGATCAAGTATATCGGGGAACAGGGATCACATTTCCCCCCGATGAATTATGAATGATGGAAGCATGAATCCAGATGAACACTCGTCTAGCCCAGCTAATAGAGCCTCAATGAGCCAGAGTGAGAGGTTCAATCCCACTGGGGCCAACACTCTGGGCCTTTCTTAAAAGCTTTGGAGGAGAGGATCAAATGGCATCCATCCATTCATTCATACATTCATCCATTCATATATTCATATGCTACACTTCAGTGCAGGTATTCAGCGGGCCGAGTGTTGGAGAGTTGCGTTGAGGCGTGTTTCTGGTCCCCCCCCCCCCAGGCTGGGTCAGGTGATCTACGTGTTTGCACGTTGATGTCTGTCTGCGTCGTTCATTCTCTTGTTTTCTATTCCAGCCAGAGGAGAAGCAGAACCACAGAGGTGTAACCTGCAGGTGTAAATATCCCACGTCCACGGACGTCCTCACCGTGGCGTCCCGTTGCTGAGCCAGAGAGACGGATTTGGTGAAGGTGGTTGTCGGTTGGGTATTCATTTCTTTCCGCTCCTAACCTGACGTCTTGGATGTTGACCACCGCTCGCTCTGAGCCTGCAGCCTAGGGAACGTTTCTTTTAAAGACTTTTAAGCCAAAGCTCCACGACGTCTTCACACGCTCCTCAGACCTGTCGCCTGGTGGCCACACTCCGCCAGACTCCCATCTACGGGCCAACCTCGGGACGTGGATCCTAACCGCTCGTACCCATGGCACTCGATGACGAGCTGTCTGGAAGGTGGAGCAAACCCTGTTCTGAACATCTCTGGTTCTGCGTTGCTGGAGACCTCTGGACGGGATCTTTAACACACTCTTCTACAGGACCAGAGAGCGCCAGCCTACATATTTATCCCCTTGTTTATTTAAAAAAAAATGTCAAATTAGGTGAGCCACGTATATCTTTACTATGTGCTTAAATCCAAACCAATAGAATGGGCATCCTCTCCTTGTATCTCTTCTGTTTCTTACTTTCATAGTATTTATACGATGTGAACCAGCTGTGTTGTCCTTGATGAACGGCTGTGTCTAAATGCCATACTGTCAGATTTGGCAGTGTTTTTTGTCGCAGAGTGTTGATTCGCCGAGTGTTTTTAAACTATTTCATCGTTGCTTTGAACGAGGGCGAATATAATTCGGACATTTGTAGTCGTTTGATTTCAGCGTTTTTTTGTTCTGTTTGTTTTTTCTAAAGCACTGCCAGCGTTTGACATGTTTTACTGCTCCAGTTGAGATTAAACTTCTGCCAGCACATGCATGTATGGGTCTGTAATGCTTTTATTAAGGAATAATTCAATGTATGGATATGCATATACAACTGCATTGACTCATATTTTAGACACTTATGGTATGATATGGACGTAATTTGTACGAATGCATCAGATAATGTCCTGTAAAAGCATACGATGAGATGCCAGGATGTCTGGGTGTATTACAGCTGAATCCGGGCTGATCCGTTTGGCCACAGGGGGGAGCTACAGGCTACTCATCCGTCACAAATTCAACCACCGTGTTTATGCTGACGTCGTGTGGTGGTTAATAGATCTGCACCTGCCAAGCTCATGACGTTGACCGTTTCATTATAAACCAATGTAATGGTTATATCTGGCCACACCCCGTTTTTAATTGGTGTCTGTTAGACGAGTATTAAATACCTCACTTTCTACTTAAGATGCACAAAACAGGACGTTAGAAAACTCAGAAACTCCTCAAGACGACCCTTGAGGAGATAGGTCATGCTGACAGAGGTCTGATGGGCTCTGGGGATGAGAAGTCACCCCCTAAGTGTCTGCAACATCAACCCTTAAAACAACTGGTGCAACTCTGAATAAGTCACACCAGTGTTGTGTTGAGCGTAACACCGGGGGCTGTGCTCCACAGCAGGAAAAGGGGAGTGTATTCATCCTCCTGTACACCAGCTGAGCCACTTCCCTCCACGTAGCAGTTCTCCATTGTTGTGGCCGTGTGGCCGGGCGCTGATCCCGGCACAGATTACGCTCCTGTGTTCGGCTCCTGGCCCCAAATTCCATCTCTCTCTCCCCGCCCCCCCCCATCCTCCTCCTGCTTCCCCTTGACCAGAGTGACTCACAGCTGTGGCCTCCGCTCAGTCTTCCCCTACCCTCCCCTCCCCTCTCTGTCTCCACCCTCAGCCCCCCCTCCCAACCCTTTTTTTTTCTCTCCCTCCCTCCCTCCCTCCCCTCTCTCTCACCCCTCCCCTCTCTTGTCTCCCCTTGCACTCGGACTCTCCTTTTCCAGAGAAGTCGTTAGCCTGATGGCCGTCTCTCATTAACCCGTCTCAACCCCTCAGTCTCCAGATGCTATCAGCTGAGGTTACATTCTGCCACATAAACCTTTGTGTTTGTGGCCCTTTTCTGTTTTTCCACACTTGTCCCCAAAGTCGTCTTTTTCCCCTCAGGCAGCCGCACCCCAGTCTGTTCACAAGCCTTATTTTTACATTGAGCTGTTACAATTATAATTAGGGCATTCAGCAGACGCTTTTGTCCAAAGCGACTTACATCGGTTAATGCACACATTGAAACACCGACGGCAGGAGTCAAGTTACAGTGAGCTGTTGCGTGTTGGATCGCTGCAGTACTGCAGTATCATGTTAGTTAAAGTTCCCCATAAATTCTGTAAATACTGCCCTCCCACGTGTTCGACGACAGTGTAAACTATTAAAACTATTCACAACAATGAATGTAAAACATTATGCAAAGAAACACTACACGACAGTACGAATTGGATGGATGGATTTCCTTACTCACAAAAAACGTTTGTATGGATGAATGTACATCTTTCTATTTATAAAGATATCTATATCTATATAACTACACAAACTATAGAACATTAATGACAATCAATCATCCCCAAGGTTATTGCTTTTAATGTCACACATTCCGTGAAACATGTACATCTTTACCAGCGTTAGCTTGTTTGAATAAAAAATATATACCAACAGCAGAGATAAAGCCAATTTATAATTATTACAAAACCATCGCATCAATAAAGCGATCAGTTCATCAAACCACAGGGACGGCCAAGGCTGGGTATGACTGTGACTGTGTGCCTGTTGACGTCCAGAAGATATCTCACCCTCGCTGGGTCAGTGATGTTATTATGACCTACTGACCTCCTGCTCTATTGATGCATCGATCAGGTAGTACCTCAATGTAAGGGAACACGCATTTGAAGCCTAAAAAGATTCCCCTTTTGCAAAGGTAAGCCATGAATTATGAACTATGTGTATGTTGTTAACATGTCAATCAAATTACGCAGGAAAAACAACAGAAAACAGATTTGGTCATATTTAACGTCTATGTAAGCAAATACAAAAAAAATGAATGTCAACTTTGTTAAGTGCCTTTTGGAGTTTGAGTGAAAGGAGAGAAATATCCACTGTTAATCGCTATCAGATTATCACACCGCTGTCACTCAGCTCTTGAATTGCGTCAGCGTGTTTTGCCTTCTTCCACCGCGGTCGTATGCATCGTCAGCTCAAAGTCTGCCGTGTGCTGAACATCACGTCATCGTTCTGGGGTGTTCTGCTTCTCGGTGGTCCAGCCCAGGCTCAGTGGGGGGCTTACGGCCAGCTCTTTCACACGCTGCCTTCTGTGAAGTCTCTTCTGGTAAATCCTTTCTGAAACCGTTTAACGAGACAAAGAGGTTTAGTGGACGCGAGGTAAACCCTCCAAAAAGTACAACTGACAAACTAAAAGTAAAGTATGTGATGAATACCGTTAGATTGTGTATTTTTTTATTGGAAGGTAGTAGGTTATGTTTCTATATTAAAATACAGAAGCATGACTGCATGAGAAACAAGTTCAAACTGAGCAGGACAGCTTCTGGAGACATGGTGTGAGCTTTGGGAGGCTAAACCTGGACTCTTCCCACACAACAAACAGAACACTGTTGTTTGCTCTGCCTTGGGGGGGGGCGGGCGGCTGAAGGGCCTTCGCTCAATGGGAAGGGAACACCAGAAGGAGCCAGATGCTTTATGGGAAGAGAACACTATTCACCCCCGCTGACGGGGAGCCGTCAGAAGGCCAGAGGCTCTTTGTGACATTCCCCACATTTCACCGGTCAGACCCAGAGTCAGTGTTCTGGAGGACACGCAACCCACTGAGCCAAACCCTGGGCCACAGAAGACTAGCGCTGTCCTGAGATGTGGGGTTACTTGGAAACAGGCCAGAAAGGAGCAGCCTAACTGAAAATGGACCAATCAGAAGCAGCGGACACAAGATAAACAAGTTCAACAAGGACAGCTATTAGCACCAATGTGAATAACAGCTCATGTTGAACAACAAGTGCAGTATTCTGATTCGGTAAAGACCAGCCGATGTCGTCTACCAGAACACGCTGCTTTGGTCTTCCGCGGGCCGTGCCGACCTGCTGGTCTGTGAAGTGCAGCCAGACGCCTCTCACACGATGGTTCAGAGGCTGGCATGACAGCCTCTGTGGCCTCAGTGTGCTCTGCTGCACGCTCCGCTGGCTGCAGAACGGCTAGCCTTTTATTCTGCACTCATTGACACGTCATGTACGTTAACGATTATCATTCCATACAATGCTTCAAGGGGCTGAGGTCAATGCAGGGGTCCTTGAACCACATCAAGCCTGGTGAATGAGGCTCACAGCTGGACAGACGGACAGCGTGGGGCGAGGTGACCGTGTGTCCACTTCCAGGCAGGGGGACGAGATGGAATTGTAACGGAGATAACATGAGCGGGGATTTCCTCATGACTCATCAATCACTCAACACACAGTGGGGGGTGGGGGGGGGAGAACCTGAACCTTTTGGGACGGACCGTAATACAGGTACCAGCCCAGGACAACATTCAGTAGGAATAGCAGTACTATTTCTAAACCCAGAATGTGGTAGAGCCATGTGGAGCGACTCGGAGAGCCCCTACGCTGGTGGGAGGAGGCCGGAGACAAAGGGAAAACAGATGAGGTCAACGGAGCAAAGGAAAAAAAGGTTGATCAGGAGTGGAAATAGAAAAAACATCTGGCGATGTCTGAGAACGAAACAACAACACCGTCAGCCTGGGTCCACACCCGTTTCATCACATCCTCTCCCTACAGGAAGTGACGGATCACTTCCCCAGCGATGGTCGTTGGGTTGAGTAGCCTAACGAGCACGGACGTACGTCTGATGACTAATGGGTAAACCCACTGGGTGCATTTTATAAGAAGTCAACTCATCTGTTCTGCTTACGAAATGTAGTTGTCATGAGGGTGTTTCTGATTTCCTAATAAAGGAGGTACTAGTCTAAGCAGCTGGGCTTTATCCAGCGGAGCTCCATAGTACGGTGCACGTTTCATCATGTGGCTCAGGAGGTAGAACTGGGTTGGCTGGTGACTGGAAGGTTGTCCCCTCCTAGCTGAGTATCGGGGTGTCCCTGAGCAAGACACCTCACCCGGCCTAACTGCTCGACGAGCTGGCTGTCGCCCTGCATGCTTGACACCACCGTCGGTGGGTGAATGTGGGAATGAATGGGTGAATGCAATATTGTAAAGCGCTTTGAGTGGCCACTGGTTTGAAAGGCGGTGTACAAATGCAGTCCTTTTACCGTTTGCGTACCATTCCATGTTTTTTAATGTCTTCATCAGCGTAGTTATTCTAACGCTCCATCTTTAGATACCTCAGCAACAGGAACCAAACTCAAGCAGGAAACCAGAGTGCGTTGTGAGCAGCGCGCGGTCCTCACTCACCAGCTTGTAATCTTTGTGAAGCTTGTTGTACTGGAACATGTTCAGCAGAACCGTCGACGCCGCCTTGGCCGCCTTCAGTCCACCGGTGCTGAGGACAGAACCAACACACTCAGCCCAGACGGGACGGAACACACACAGAACCAACACACTCAGCTCAGACGGGATGGAACACACACAGAACCAACACACTCAGCTCAGACGGAACGGAACACACAAAGAACCAACACACTCAGCTCAGACGGGACGGAACACACACAGAACCAACACACTCAGCCCAGACGGGACGGAACACACACAGAACCAACACACTCAGCCCAGACGGGACGGAACAGACAGCCACACACAGAACTACAGGGGGACCCAGCAGGGTGCTGAACTGGGTTTAATTGGGCCGAGTGCTACAATCATTTTATCCCCCAGGGAATTGTAAACTGAGTTGTGTTTTCCTGAGCTGTGGAATTTGCTCTTTTTCTTGAGCCCTTTCCTGTCGAGTGGTGGAGGCTGGGGAGGGGTTTCTCAGGGCGCACTCACACTAGGCAAGTTTGCCTGTTCTGTGCTGCAGGAAGATTCATCACGTCGTAATACGATAAAACGTCATCACCAAGCGTCCTCGCCGCCATAACAACAATGGAGAGCAACAACGTGAATGCTGTTGTCGGCCCAAATTTCAAGTAAACACTTGACTTCACTATCGCACCAACGTAAACCCACTCATGAACCGCTTGCCGCCATTGTTTAAAATGATTGTTGTGGGAAAGAAGGGCATGGACCTATAACGAACGAAGGGTCGCGCAAGGACTACGTCATCCAGCTCACGTTGCGTATCCGCGCGTGTGCGAGTGTCATCTCATTAGCATCTGTACTTTGGCCACGACACACCTCTCCCAAGAGTGCCGTGGCCAGGGGGCTGTTCCGTGCTGGAATACGGATGGCCTGGTCACACTAGCCAAACGTTTTAGACTTTAGTACGCAAATGAGCTCGGGCACGGGGCCGCGGCCCTAGTGTGAGTGGCCCCTAAAGAGTCCCTTGGGATTGGGTGATTAAACTACAATAATAACACCCCCCTGGTTTATTACAACTAATCCTTTATAAATTAAAGGACAATTTCGGTGTAAAATGGATCTGGGATATGTTTAATATGATAACGAGTTGGAATGTTCGTTTGGGAGCAAAAAAGCTCATATTAGAGCGATGGGGGCATTTGTTATTTGTTATCTCCTACCTGTTGTCATGCGAGGTCTTGATGGCCAGCAGTTTGGGGATGCCGTCGAAGAAGGTGAGGTCACGGGCGGCCAGCAAGCTGCCGGTCACCAGCTGGTTGAGCGCGCCACAGAGGTTCACCACCACCTCGCTGCCGGGGTCCTTCTGGCGGCCGTCCGCCGGCAGCTTGGCCACCAGAACGTTCACCGAGCTCTTGGCTGGGGGGAGGACAACGGTCAGATCATTAGGATGTGTCAGGTCAGAGGGGGAGGGAGGCAGACCCTACTGGAGGTTGGTATTTTTTAACATTTACATTCACATTCAGGGCGTTTAGCAGACGCTTTTATCCAGAGCGACTTCCAATAAGTACATTTGTCGTAAGAAAGTGAAAGAGGAATATATCTCTGTCGGTACAGTAAGGATGTTCATAGAACCAAGTCAAAGTGCCAAGCACTAACCATCCCTAGGTTAACCCATTCCCCGTATACAACAGAGATAGCTAGGAGAAGACGCTACACGATGCTAAGTACTATTCTTAAGTGCAAGGAGGTACAACATACACTAAGTGCGTTAGAGGGGTGTGTGTGTGGACAATTGAGTCTTGAGTCTTTTTCTGAAGCTGGTGCTAAGGAAAGAGAGGCTGGAGTGAGACCTCTAGAAGGACGAAGTCCTGCTGGTAGAGATGATTGTTATATTTAATGCATGTTGTCATGCTGGCTCCGAGGAAGATCTTGTTGGTTGATTACAGGCGTTACAGATCACAGCTGTTACACCATCCACCACCACCCCCACATAATACACCATCCCGCCCCACCCAGGGTCTTGGGGGGGGGGCGGGTCCTCCTCACCCATGTGGCTCTTGTCGCGGGCGTGGCGGGCCAGGTTGCGGAGCAGGCCGGTCAGCGGCCTCATCTCCACCTCGCTGCGCGTGTCCAGCAGCTCCAGCAGCAGCGGCAGCATGCGCTCCTGCTCCAGGATGACGTAGCTTAGCACGCCGGGCCACTGCACAGGGGGGGGGGGCGGGGGGAGAGTTAAGGGTGAGGGGGAGGTGGTGAGTGTGGTGAGGTGGATGGAGTGAGGGGGGGGTGTGGGGTGAGGACGGGGGGAGAGAGGGAGGGGAGGTTAAGTCGCGGCGGTGTGTGGATGGCGCTGACCTCAGTCAGCGTGGAGGCGACAGAATGTTGGGCTGCGCACCGTCAGTAAACACCATGAGGAGGATGGGACCACGACGGGGAGAGGTCATGTGACCACGCCGGGGAGAGGTCATGTGACCACGCCGGGGGGAGGTCATGT
Source organism: Melanogrammus aeglefinus (assembly GCA_900291075.1). NCBI lineage: Eukaryota > Metazoa > Chordata > Actinopteri > Gadiformes > Gadidae > Melanogrammus > Melanogrammus aeglefinus. Next base: position 250,845 of record OLKM01000246.1, read on the forward strand.
GACCACGCCGGAGAGAGGTCATGTGACCACGCCGGGGAGAGGTCATGTGACCACACCGAGGACCCCCCCCCCTATGCCTACACCACCTCCGCCCACCCAACCTGAAACTACTCCCCCCCCCCCACTCTACCTCCCCCCACCCTCCTCTAGCTCCCCCTGGCCCCCCGGCCCGCAGCCCGTGGCCTGGGTCCAGGTGCCGGTCTCAATGTCCTCACCCGGGACTCTCCGATGGTGATGTTTTGCAGAGCGCCCAGCGCAGCCTCGCGGGTCACAGAGCTGCAGGTGTTGTTCTGCAGCACGGCCTTGTACAGCGCCACCACCTGGGGGTGCCACAGCCACTCGGCCCCCCGCGGCTTCCCCGACACCTCGGAGAACATGGAGGCCATCTCGGGGTCCAGCTGCGGGCCAGGGACGAGAGGAGAAGGGGAAGAGAGAGAAGAGGAACGTCTGGGTCAGAAGAGCCCAGCAGGTCACATAATGAGTCTGTTTCCTGTGCGGTGCTGCACCCTGTCCCTATGAACCCATGACGTGGTCGCTACCTCATCCTCTATCAGAGCTGTGTGCGCCGGTTGCCATGGTGATGCATGACGTCCAACCACTCCAAACCGTTTGCCTTGCTCTGACTTTGCACGAGAAGGCCCCGAGTGTTAACTCGCCACGAGGGACTTTTAACCACGAGTGAAAGAAACAAACTCTCTCCCCGGCCGTCCCGCCGTAGAGCCTGAGCACACATGCCCCAGCGGGGTATTGGCTTCTCTCGGTGTGAGCGAGCAGAAAGCTGATCCTGTTTCCTACTCTGTGTGTAAGAAGACTCCCTCTGTGGAGCCAGCGCTTGGGTTTCTGTGCTCAGCCTCCAGGACTCCTGGGGAGACGCTCACTGGAGCGTCTCCCCAGGAGGAGGCTAACAGGCTCATGCTAAGAGGTAAAGAGTGTTAACCAAAGAACGACGATAAATGTATGTTTTCAATCAACGACTTCTCTCACTCAACGGCATCTCTCACTATTTTTATCTTTTTCCTAGTTTCATCCTTGCTTGTGATGTATAACTCAAAACACTTTCCTTTAGTTTATTCCTTGCGGCACCAAAGTGTATTATTATGTTTATTATGATATGAACTTACTACTTTGAACCATTTTCACAAAGATGTCATCGTAAAACAAACACAGGTCGGCTCTAAACCCTAATTATGGGTCCGCTAGTTCAGGAACCAGGGCACAGGTCCTTAACTCATCCTCACTAGTTCAGTCTGCTAGTTCAGGAACCAGGGCGCTGGTCCTTAACTCATCCTCACTAGTTCAGTCTGCTAGTTCAGGAACCAGGGCGCTGGTCCTTAACTCATCCTCACTAGTTCAGTCTGCTAGTTCAGGAACCAGGGCGCTGGTCCTTAACTCATCCTCACTAGTTCAGTCTGCTAGTTCAGGAACCAGGGCGCTGGTCCTTAACTCATCCTCACTAGTTCAGCCTGCTAGTTCAGGAACCAGGGAACAGGTCCTTAACTCACTAGTTCAGTCTACTAGTTCAGGAACCAGGGCGCTGGTCCTTAACTCATCCTCACTAGTTCAGTCTACTAGTTCAGGAACCAGGGAACAGGTCCTTAACTCACTAGTTCAGCCTGCTAGTTCAGGAACCAGGGAACAGGTCCTTAACTCATCCTCACTAGTTCAGTCTACTAGTTCAGGAACCAGGGAACAGGTCCTTAACTCACTAGTTCAGCCTGCTAGTTCAGGAACCAGGGAACAGGTCCTTAACTCATCCTCACTAGTTCAGTCTGCTAGTTCAGGAACCAGGGAACAGGTCCTTAACTCATCCTCACTAGTTCAGTCTGCTAGTGGCTTTTTTGGCCGGTCACTTCTGGTTGAAAATCTCTAAAATGTTTAGAAATGCACAGCCGCCATCACCGTTGTCTTTGTCACCGTTTTCAGCCAATCACAGATCATATTCAACTGTCAACGCAACGTTTGATTTCGGAAAAGAGTCGGTTGCTACACGTCAACAATGGCAAGTTGTCATAGAAACTGTAAACAAAAGCACAGGGATGCAGCTGTCTCGTTTTTCACCGCCCAAGCACTTCTTCCCAGTGCCTCCCAGCACCAAACCCTTCCCAGTGCCTCCCAGCACCAAACCCTTCCCAGTGCCTCCCAGCACCAAACCCTTCCCAGTGCCAGGAAAACCCCTGTCTGTGGTCACGGGTCCTTAAGAGTCAACAATCAAAACGTGCTCTCTAACCCTAGCTCGCTAACAGTCTCCCCCTCTCACCCGCTGGTCCTTTAACGTGGCCCTCAGCTGGACTCCAGGATGGGGTTCATCAGTATAATCACTGGACTGGGGGCTGCAGTAGTGACATGAAGAGTGCCCCCCCCCCCCGGTCCCCACCTCCTTGAGCTTCTTGCTCTGCAGGGGGAAGCAGCCGATGGCCTGGCCGCCCTTGGCGGCGGCGTTGGCGCGTGACGGTCCCTCCAGGCGCTGGCGGGTGGCGTGGGGCAGCTCGGCGTACAGCTGGTAGGACAGGTTCCTCAGGATGCACATCGTGTTCTCCACCCCCTGCGGAGAACCGGGGGGATGACGGGAGGGGAGGGGTCAATATACTGTGCATGGCCCACCCTAGTGTTAAGAAGTAAATACTCTCAACCCCCCCACCGCCCACTGTCTAACCCACCACCACTACTATCTAACCCCCCACCGCCCACTGTCTAACCCCCCACCGCCCACTGTCTAACCCACCACCACTACTATCTAACCCCCCACCGCCCACTGTCTAACCCCCCACCGCCCACTGTTCTAACCCACCACCACTACTATCTAACCCCCACCGCCCACTGTCTAACCCCCCACCGCCCACTGTCTTAACCCCCCACCGCCCACTGTCTAACACCGCCCACGTCACCAACTACTATCTAACCCCCCACCGCCCACTGTCCTAACCCCCCACCGCCCACTGTCTAACCCCCACCCCCCCACTCTCCATATGTCCTCTCCTGTGTCTCAACTCAAAGCCTGTTTCTCCAATGTTCCTGAACTTCAGGGCATGAACTCATTTCAGAAGGTTTAGTGCGGGGGAGCGCAGCTCCGTGGCTTACTGCCAGGGGATCCCCCTTGTGGAGGAGGGGGAGCCGAGGCTAGGCCGGGGCCCCGGTGGAAGGGGGGCTGAGGGCCGTACCTTAAGGCCGGGGCCCCGGTTGAAGGGGGGCTGAGGGCCATACCTTAAGGCCGGGGCCCCGGTGGAAGGGGGGGCTGAGGGCCATACCTTAAGGCCGGGGCCCCGGTGGAGGAGGGGGAGCTGAGGTGTTACCTTGTCGTTGGCGATGTCCTCCTGCAGGGCGTTCTTGACGTAAGCCACCAGGGAGTCCACCAGCCCCCTCATCTCCCTCATCTTCTGCCTCGTCCTCTCATTCACAGAGCTCAGGTTTCTAAACAACGGGACACGAACACATGATGTCAGCCGTGGGATCACAGCCCACGTTTGGGTTTCTGAGTCTGACGTAATGAACGGCTGGGGGAAGAGATCATTTGTCTTGTGCTGTGGTGAGTGTTTAACAATAGACAGGGTGTTTTTATGAAACCAGTCATTCAACAAAGTTGAACCAAATAAACTGTTTATTTCAGCGATTCAAACACACTCGCGATTACACTCCTTGACTCCTTGGTGGAAGCTCTAAGCCCCCCGGAACCTCCTAAACAAACAGCAACACCACCTATAATCTGATAGTGAAGCAGCAACACCACCTATAATCTGATAGTGAAGCAGCAACACCACCTATAATCTGATAGTGAAGCAGCAACACCACCTATAATCTGATAGTGAAGCAGCAACACCACCTATAATCTGATAGTGAAGCAGCAACACCACCTATAATCTGATAGTGAAGCAGCAACACCACCTATAATCTGATAGTGAAGCAGCAACACCACCTATAATCTGATAGTGAAGCAGCAACACCACCTATAATCCGTCAGTGAGGCGTGGGGTAGCCTTACGGTAGTAGCTCCACTGTCTCAGCTCTGACCATCTGACCTCACCCAGCAGAGCTTCATGGATGGACCTTCAGCCCTCTAACATCATCAATCCCAGCTGCCCCCATCGTATGGAATCCATTACACTTTGCTATGCTATACTATACTGTACAATACTACTCCTTTACTTTACTAAAATAGACCCTGCTGTGCTCTACTCTACTCCTCTGGAGCGGAGCCGGGGTTGCTCCAGGGGTACCGGGGGGTCCCTCTCCCAGGACAGACGTTCAACCTGTACAGATGGGTACCTGAGGCAGCCGGTGGCGTTGTAGAAGATGTCCTCCTCCGAGGGGCTGAGCAGGATGGCGCCGGCGTCCTGCGTGCAGCAGAGCGGCACCAGCACGCGCTCCGTCAGCTCCGGCAGCGCCTCGCGGGACAGCTTCTCCTTCAGGTTCTCCTTGGAGGACAGGTTCCACAGGATGCCTGGAGGCACGGGGGGGGGGGGGGGGGGGCCGTCAGAGAGGAGGAGCTCCAGAGACCAGGAGCTCCGCGGGGGGTAGTTCATCCTGAGGCAGCGCTGGGATTCATTAAGTCCGTCTGTTGACTCGGCAGAGCCTCTTCGAACAAGACGCTCCCAGGTGCGCACGCTTTCCAGGGAAGATTTATACTTTATTGTGTCCCCCACGTCCCCCCTGTTCCCTCCCCTAACCCCCCATCCACATCCCGTCTCCCACCGCCCCCAGCCCCACCCCCCACCCCCGTCAGCGCCCCTCACCCGTGACGTTCTTCCGCAGCTCCTCGTCGGGCTCCCTCAGGGCGTCGACCAGCTTTGCCACGCCCCCCGCCGCGATCAGCGCCGCCTTGTTGTCGGCGTTCTCGTAGATGAGGTTGCGGGCGGCGCCCGACGCAAAGCGCTGCACCTCCTGGTTCTCGCTGGAGAACAGCCGGACCAGAGCCGGGATCCCGCTCAGAGTCCGCACCTGGACAGGTGAGGGGGGGGGAGAGGTGAACATGGGGTCTTATGTCAGGACTGCTAGCGTCTGCTAATCGAAAGCGTCTGCTAACCCAAGCCCTGGATGTAGATGTAGCATTGACTCTGGGCTCACCTGGTTCTTGGCGTCGTTGCTATGGTAACACTGGTGCTGGATGTAGGCGGCTCCCTGCACCTGGATGGACGGGTCGCTCTCCAGGAGGTAGCGGACGGCCGTGGGGACGTTCAGACTCTGCATTCTGCTCGCACACACACACACACACACACACACACACACACACACACACACACACACACACACACACACACACACACACACACACACACACACACGCAGGTTAGCTCAAGCTGTACCGTGTGGTTCGTGTGGTTCGTAACGACCCCAGCGTTGTGTCTCAGGACGTTGAGCGAGGGTCCTAGCTCACGGCTAAAGGGGGCGTGTCCTCACCCTCCCAGCTTGTCCATGCTGTGGTTGGAGGCGCGGTCCAGCAGGTCCACGCCCCGCCCCACGCTCCGCACGCTGTGCACCGAGGCGGCCCGGTACAGGGGCTCCCCGTACTGCTGCTGCTGGGCCCCCCAGCGGCCCCCGGACATGGTGCCCGTCCCAGGCCGGCTGCCCGTCCCGGCCCAGCCCTCTGGGACCCAGCATTTGGCTGGGTGACTCTGGGTGTGCTGCTGCTGGTGGTGGTGCTGGGTCTGGTGGTGGTGCTGGGTCTGGTGGTGGTGCTGGGTCTGCTGTTGCTGCTGCTGCTGCCGGTTGGTGATGCGGCTGATGGTGCGGTGGGAGGGGCCCTTGTAGGTCTGCTGGAAGGCCAGCTCGTCCTGCCAGCTGGCCCCGCCCCCCGACCGGGCCAGGGTCCCACTGAGGCTGCGCCGCATCCCGCACCCCCCGCCGTCCGGCACCTGGTGGGGGACGCCGCTTGGGAGTAGGCACTCCCCCACCAGGACGTCCTCCATGTCCTCCTGGCACAGGGACTTGGAGCGGCGGTTGCGGGGCCACGGGGGCCCCCCGATGGTGTAACTCCCCTGGACCCCCCCGGCGAGGTAGCCCCCGTGGGCGCCCCCGGTCTGGAGGGTGGAGCTGCCCTGGCTGATCCTGAAGCGGCCGTGGTCCGCCTCCACGGCCGAGCGGGAGGAGAAGCAGGCCGAGGGGAGGGGGGCGGTGGCCACCTGGGAGGGAGGGGAGACGGGGGGAGACGGGTCAGAACAGACGGGGTCCTCCTCCAGAGACGCGGTCATGGACTCAGGGTCCCAGAGGGGAACCCTGGGAACGACCCGGAGTTTAAAGCTGGTTTAAAAGGTATGAACTGTAAGATCAGGATCTGAGGAAAACATGGATGAACTCCGCCTTAATCCACCCTTTAGTTGAAAAGAGAACCTTCTTAAACCTCTGAACTGTATCAGCTGTAAATTCATATTATGTGGTGTTGAATTCAATAATTCACTGCAGTAATGACGACCACCTCAGGCTGTGGTCAGATTTTCCCCAGGGTTTCCTGCCCAGTTCCCTTCCTGTTGTTACGAACGACGTAGACCTTTGAATTTGACCCACCGGATGGAAAATCAGAAGCGACTAGAGCTCTAAAACAGATGTTGGTCAAACAAACAGGTAAACTGAGTTATAGCTGTTTTAAGGTACAATCCCAAGATATAAACAAAAAAACAAACTTTACAAAATAATATCTGTACTACCTAAAGCAGTGATGCAGGATGTACCAGAATCAAATCAAACTGTCCAGTGTTTGAATTGGATCTGATTGTACATCAAATTGCTTCAGTATCAGATCTGTAGACATTAATCACCTAAAAGAAATGCCTAACATGGCTCTGTTGGTCGGTGTAGCTACACTGGTCCAACAAAAGGCCACGATTCATACTGATGTCTAGATTTTCCGCTTTATTTCTCCTCCTCCTCCGACGTTGTTACAAAATCGTAGAACACCGTGAAAACTATAAGTAGAAGCATAAAAGTCCATATGAGTCAATTGAAGTTAATGCTAACACAATGCAAATACATGAAGAAAACTCTGTGTGCTTATGCATATTGTAAACAACCGTGAAATGGAATACAGATAAACCAAAAATCACAATTACCGTTTGCGCCTCTTGAACACAGTGTAAATGACTCTGAACATGCACCATGACTTCCTGCTTCCATGTCTGTGTTCCCGCTTCTAATTCCGACCCACAATCCCAAAGTTCACCCTCAAAACAGACCGGGGTCATGTGACCATACACTTTCAAAATAAATGTCCTCATATGAAGGTTTTTAAATCACAAGTGAAATCATAGCATTACATTTTATTTATTACTTATTTATAAATGTAAGCCCCTTTTTACTTCTCTTATCTGTTGTCATGAATTTATATGTCTATTTAACCTTTTTAAACACTTGATAACTTCAATCTATCTTTGTTTCTTTATAACATGAGAACCATAAACCTTACACCATGAACTCTGTCTTACAGACAGTTACAGTCGGCATGATCCACCATCCCAAGCTGGAGATGACGAGGCGTGTACGGCCCCTGGCCCCCACTCCGAGGGCCCGCCGTCACAGACTAAACTGAGCCGTCTAGGGCCCTTGTGAAATTCTGCGGGGATGTGTGAGGCTGGGCACCAACGGGCCACCGGCCATCTGCTCAGAGCTCAGGGCTCAGAGAGGACCGGTGGGCGGGCCACTGTTACTCTACTCTGAGAGGCTGTTCCTCTACTCTGAGAGGCTGTTCCTCTACTCTGAGGAGGCTGTTCCTCTACTCTGAGGAGGCTGTTCCTCTACTCTGAGAGGCTGTTCCTCTACTCTGAGGAGGCTGTTCCTCTACTCTGAGAGGCTGTTCCTCTACTCTGAGGAGGCTGTTCCTCTACTCTGAGAGGCTGTTCCTCTACTCTGAGAGGCTGTTCCTCTACTCTGAGAGGCTGTTCCTCTACTCTGAGGAGGCTGTTCCTCTACTCTGAGAGGCTGTTCCTCTACTCTGAGGAGGCTGTTCCTCTACTCTGAGAGGCTGTTCCTCTACTCTGAGAGGCTGTTCCTCTACTCTGAGAGGCTGTTCCTCTACTCTGAGGAGGCTGTTCCTCTACTCTGAGAGGCTGTTCCTCTACTCTGAGAGGCTGTTCCTCTACTCTGAGAGGCTGTTCCTCTACTCTGAGAGGCTGTTCCTCTACTCTGAGGAGGCTGTTCCTCTACTCTGAGGAGGCTGTTCCTCTACTCTGAGAGGCTGTTCCTCTACTCTGAGAGGCTGTTCCTCTACTCTGAGAGGCTGTTCCTCTACTCTGAGAGGCTGTTCCTCTACTCTGAGGAGGCTGTTCCTCTACTCTGAGAGGCTGTTCCTCTACTCTGAGGAGGCTGTTCCTCTTCTCTGATGGAGCTAGCACCACACATCTCAAATCAAACATCCCACACCACACATCCCAGCCCAGCGAACGGCAGCCGGTTGTTTCCTGTCTTAAAGGCGCGGTTGCAGGGTCCCAAAACAATAGTCCTTTGAAACACAGCGAAGGAAGCCTTTCATCGGCCTCCACCATCGCTGGGCTCCACACCTCCTCAGCTGGATGTGTGTGGGCCCCGATGACCCCCCAGAGACCATATAGACACTGCCCCTCACTGCCTCTTAAAGGAATGTTACGCTCGCTTGGATAATGCAGGAGCCCGCAAAAAGAGAAAGGAATCCAGTCTGCACTCGAGGTGAAGATATTCCACCAGAAAACAAAGTGACACAGTCCTGTTGTGAGACAGATATAAAATAGCAAATGCTGTGAGGGAGTGTTGAAAAAAGGAGTGAGCAATAGGAGTGACCCGTCTGTCACACTCAGAGAACAGGGTGTGTGTCCATGAGCTAAGACTTGAGTACAAACACAGTTTCTCTGCACAATAAAGAGTCAATAAACAGACATTCTTTGAATATTCGTCCCCACTTGTTGGCAACGATACAAAGTGAAAATCCAGAAAAATATTGTTATGTAACACATGCTGTTAGAGTTACAGCATCAAAGTGTGTCTGATGGATGAATGGTTCATTAAACTGAGAGACACAGCTGGATTAGACGGTCTCTGGGTGGATGATAGTGGGTGGTAGTACCAGGGTTAGACAGTCTCTGGGTGCATGAGAGTGGGCGCTGGTGGGTTAGAGAGGGGCTATGGGGGTTAGAGATTGGTGGGTTAGACAGTGGCCGGTGGGGGGGGGGGGAGAGGGGGGGGGTTAGAGAGTGGGGGGTTAGAGTCAGTGGGCTACGGGGGTTAGAGGTGGGGGGTTAGAGAGGGCTAACGGGGGTTAGAGGGGTGGGGGTTAGAGAGTGGGCGGTGGGGGGTTAGAGAGTGGGGGGTCAGAGAGTGCGCTACGGGGGTTAGAGTGGTGGGATAGACAGTGGGCGGTGGGGAGGTTAGAGAGTGGTGGGTTAGACAGTGGGCCGTGGGGGGTTAGAGAGTGGGGGGTTGGAGAGTTGGAGGTGGGGGGTTAGAGCAGTGAGACTCACCGAGAGCACGCGGCTGGGCGTGAGTGTCAGGGAGCGCGAGCTGAAGCCATGGTTGGCGGTGTAGCTCCTCGCAGGCGGCGGGCAGAAATCTGTACCAGAGGAGAGAGAGGAGAGAGGAGAGAGGAGAGAGGAGAGAGGAAGAGAGAGAGGAGAGAGGAGAGAGAGAGGAGAGGAGAGAGAGGAGAGGAGAGGAGGAGAGAGGAGAGGAGAGGAGAGGAGAGAGAGGAGAGGAGACGGTCAGAACTGTGTTGTGAGAGCGGAACCAGCAGGCATGATCCACAGGATCAACCCACTGGCTGACATGTTGTCAACAACTTAATGTTTTCAAAATTTTCGACTCGGCCTGCGATGCCTCCTGCCTGCCACAGCTCAGGATCCGGCCCCACCCGCTATCAGACTATAGTCCTACTATAAATACTGACTTATATCACATTTTATGGACTAGTGAATTTCAAGTCAACTGACACATCTGAGTGACTTGAAGAATGTCACTTACATTTGAACAGTGTACACTGTACACTGTACAGTTTGAATTTCTACAAACAGACAGCACAAACAGACAGGATTATGATCAAGGAATGAGGTACAGTAAAATGTACAGTATGAGGTACAGTAAGGAGGTACAGTTATAAGGTACAGTTGTGGTGCGAGGACGAAGACAAATAGCTGAGTTTTTGCCACTTCATCATAATCATCATGGTTCTTCCGTTAATTGTTGAAGACCAGACCCCCTGTCATGGGGTCCCGGGCTGGAGATGAATCTGGCTGGCTGGGCTCCAGGGACACGAGCAGGAACACTGGGTGAAAGGGGCCCGGCTATCAGTGTAAGGGAGCAGAGACGTTTGAGAGAGGGAAGAGAGACTGTGTGTGTGTGTGTGTGTGTGTGTGTGTGTGTGTGTGTGTGTGTGTGTGTGTGTGTGTGTGTGTGTGTGTGTGTGTGTGTGTGTGTGTGTGTGTGTGTGTGTGTGTGTGTGTGTTGTGTGTGTGTCTGTGTGTGTGTGTGTGTGTGTGTGTGTGTGTGTGTGTGTGTGTGTGTGTGTGTGTGTGTGTTGTGTGTGTGTGTGTGTGTGTGTGTGTGTGTGTGTGTGTGTGTGTGTGTGTGTGGCTGTGTGTGTGTGGGTGTGTGTGTGTGTACATTGTCCAGTAGTGTAGTAGAGGTCAAGAGTGAGGCAGGGAAAAGGGAGGGAGGGTTAGGGGAGGAAGAGGAGGGGAGAGGGGAGGGGGGAGGAGGAGAGGGGGTTGCATGCCTGAGCTCTGACACTCTGCAGAACAACCAGCAGGTCACGGGGATCAAGGGAGGGTCCGGTTGAACACACACACACACACACACACACACACACACACACACTCGCACACACACACTTGCACGTATACATGCATTTACGCATACACACATACACAGACACTACTAATAGATAACGCATACTTTAAACGGACTGACAGTGTGTGAACCAGGGTGAGTTGAGCGCTGGAGTCAATGTTGTGAAACCCGACGCATGAGGCCGAGCAGATACCAGAAGTCTAGAGCACCTCGTCCCTGATTGGTCCATCTAAGATCTGCCTCTATCTGGACAGCTTATCACTGTGGAGAGGGTCCGGGGGTGGGCGTGTCCCTGTGACAGGGTGTGGGTGGTGGGTGGGGGGGGGGGGTCGCCTTCCAGGAATACACGTCTGCACACAGGACATGTCTTTTTATTCTAGATTTCGCTTGAAAACCCGCTGAAAGACAACACGGCTTATCTCCAGTGCAGCCCCCATTGGAGCCAGATGTCTGCTCCCACTGGATTTAGAGTGTACTTTATCCTACACACCTCATAATTCAACCTCTCTCTCTCTCTCTCTCTCTCTCTCTCTCTCTCTCTCTCTCTCTCTCTCTCTCTCTCTCTCTCTCTCTCTCTCTCTCTCTCTCTCTCTCTCTCTCTCTCTCTCTCTCTCTCTCTCTCTCTCTCTCTCTCTCTCTCTCTCTCTCTCTCTCTCTCTCTCCCACCCTCACACACATTCTTTCTTTTACACTAACAGAATCACCACACATTGCTCCTTCATCCACAGAGCACAGTTCTACGTTAACTGGCTGAAACTGGCTTGTGGAACATAGAGCAACCTCACGCTTGTTCAAATGAAATTAAATAACATCTTAACTAGGGACAAGTTAATTATCCGCTTAGCGTTCGTTCACTGCTTGACCTGGTCCGGCTCCGGACAGGCTAGGGGGCTCTGAGTTTAATCCAGCTCTTAATTAAAGGCCAGAGTCTGTCAGCCTCTACTGTAGCGTGTAACGGAGAGAACAACTCAATGAAGCTAACTGATAAGACAAGAGTCCATCGATTCTCCCTGAGTCCATAAAGAGATGAAAACAGAACCACAGTGAATCCCTTCTTTGTCCTACTGGGTTTCTCTCTCCCCGTCCGTCCGTATCCTCTGAACAAGCCGTGCTTGCGCGTTTAAATGGTATGGAACTGTTTATCTCAAGGGAGGAACCAATAACAGCCACACCCTATGCACTAAACCAAAGCCAGCCAAACCCTGGTATTCTGAAAATGAAGCGTTAGAATCTCAATGGTTTTAATTAAATCCAATCCACTTTTATGACTATAATTAAGCACTGATGTCTCTGGTGTCTCCTCATATCTCCCCTCACAGTGCTGGCTTCTGGTTGGGTTAAGCCTCTGGCCTCCATCGCCCTGAGCCATCGTGTGGACTCAAACAGCCCCTCACCGCTCCCCGGCTCACATCTGCCATCTCCACAAACTCCGGATTCCTCCAGAACTCGCTGCTGTGCTCCACCACACGCTGGAGGTCCCCGGGGGCTACACCCACCAGAACTCGTCCCAGTTTAGAGATCCTTGGCTCCTTCTCCTGAACCCCAAGACCAGGTGTTACCCCTTCACCAGAACACCTCCTCTAAGTCACCCCCTGTCGGCATGGCAACTCCATATCAACACCACACCTTGGACCAGATGCCCCCTGCTGTGGTCGCACTGCTAGAAGAAGCCCGCTTAGAGACTAAGAGATCAATTGTTCTTCTCGTCTGCTCTGATGCCACTGCTGAAATATGCGGTTCACATGACAGAGATGGATCGTGCTTCATTCAAGGGATCGAACACACAGGAAGAGCTGATGTTGTTAATCTGCTGTGCTCTGCCAAATGTCACCAACCGATAATATCAACTGGTGTTTTACTGCTACTGCTACGAGTGACTCCAAGTTGTGACGAGATAAAAAAAAACATGTTCGGGTAAAACATAGGAACAGTCTTACCCTCAGAGCCCTGGGACTTATATCAATAGGAAAAGTTAATATTGTTTCTGGCATCTACTGGATCCACATTTAACAGCCCTGTTCCAGATAGTTTTGTCTCCATGTGATTTTTAGAGGGCTGTTACTGAGTCTGCAGAGACTGATGTTAATTAGTTGGCTTTAAATTATACTGCACAATGTTTAAATATTATCGTTCACATAGTCAGAAAGGAGGGTGTTTCATAGTTGGAATTATTTTGTGTGGGTATTTCTAGTATAGTTGATTAGAAAATTCACACAGAAGAAATTTGAAGTTAACATTGCGGTTGAACAAAATCCGGATAATAAAATATAAAGGTTCTGGTGTGTGGGAGTACTGGGTACCAGTCTGCTGTTTCTTGCTGACCTCAGAGACCTGTTTGTACATAGAAAGCCTTGCTCAAGAGAATCAGGCACTCAGGACCGTCCAAAATAGACCACAGACACTCTGATAATCTGCTGTTTGTCGTAATTGGAAAGGAATTCGCCGCATGGTATCAAAGATTAGCAGCAATGAGCTTCAACGTCTGAGGAGTAAGGAGCAGGCAGGTTTCACTTAGCAATGCAGCGCCTTTTAGACATAAATCATTTCAATCTTTGCACTTATTTACGCAAGGTTCCCCCAATGATGAGAACACCCAGAGCAGTTGTGAAACAAAACAGTAAAACAACTAAAAGTTACAACTACAGTGTTGTAGCTTTGTTGTTGTCTTCAAACGAGGACAGGGTTGGCACTATGAGAACGACTTTGGTCTCAGACCCAAAGTCAACCGTCAACAAGCGTTTACAGGCGGACATTTTCCCTGCTGCCCCTCTGTGCTGGGAAGGTCTGGCCCCGCCCCCAGCGACCTGAAAAGGATTGCTACGGTAACCCTCCTGGTTGCTAGGCAAACTGTTTTATCATGGGGGCCCCCACCGGCGGCAGGCTGCTTGATGAAGGGCCTGGTCCACCGCTGTAGCTTTGCATTCCTTAAACCCGCATCATTGTGATTGGTTGAAAGGCGGTTCTGGTTTTCTTGTTTTCCATTTGCCATTAGAATCTCTCGTTCATTTGCATCGCAGCAGGGAGAGAGTAGCACGGTAGCTTCTCTACCGTCACGGCTAATCCCTTCCTGATGCTAACGTGTAAACTCAGCCACAGCCAACGGTTTGATGGACTGTCCAACGTACCAACCACATTGATACCTATGAAGGCTTTAATCCTATTCTCTAATATCGAAATCCTCCGTCGTCTAAAACAACACATCAGAAACCACGAACATCTAAACGACGGAGAGCAGCACAGCGTGAGGAGCAAACCCTCTCCGTCTCTGACAGGGACAGCTACACACGGGGTCATCCAACTCAGGAGGATGCAAGCCAGAGGAAATGTGATGAACAAACGGTGGATTGGAAGGCGGCCAAAACAACCGCCTCCGAGGCCAACATGTGGGCTGCGGCCCCGCGGGCTGCGGCCCCAGCGGCGGCTGGCCGTTGTCTCATGAGTTTAGACCGTCTGGAGGAGGAAGATGGAGCGGACATCTTCAGCCAAGGTTCTAGCTGGGTGTTGGAGTTTGGAGAGTGAGGCTCCTCTCGCTGGGTGTTGGTGTTTGGAGGGTGAAGCTCCTCTAGAGCCAAACAGTGTGAAGCCCCTCCCACTGAGAAGGCGGGAGACGGGCAGAATTAAAAAAAAAACCTAAATAACAGACTTCTGTCCACTCTGACTGGAGGGGGGGCACTGTGTGATGCGGTAGCGTAGCTTGGCTGGCTAGGAGGTGTGAATGGGAGGGGTTCATTTTGAGTGGGAGGGGTTTATTTTGAGTGGGAGGGGTTTATGTTGAGTGGGAGGGGTTTATGTTGAGTGGGAGGGGTTTATGTGGAGTGGGAGGGGTTTGTGTTGAGTGGGAGGGGTTTATGTTGAGTGGGAGGGGTTTATGTTGAGTGGGAGGGGTTTATGTTGAGTGGGAGGGGTTTGTGTTGAGTGGGAGGGGTTTATGTTGAGTGGGAGGGGTTTATGTTGAGTGGGAGGGGTTTGTGTTGAGTGGGAGGGGTTTATGTTGAGTGGGAGGGGTTTATATTGAGTGGGATGGGTTTGTGTTGAGTGGGAGGGGTTTGTGTTGAGTGGGAGGGGTTTATGTTGAGTGGGAGGGGTTTATGTTGAGTGGGAGGGGTTTATGTTGAGTGGGAGTGAAGTCACTATTGATCAGCATTGACTACAGATCAATGTAGTCAGTGTAATTTTGAGTTTACGAGCCATTTGCAATGTTACACATTGTAACTTTAATCTTCAACTCAACAAGTATAACTGATTATAATAGATATTATCAAATGTTTATGCACTGGGTAGACAGTCTCGGTAAACAGAGGTAGGACATATAATCAGGAACTGATGGCTTGAGATCCTTTGTAAACAGGGACACTGGGAACTACACCAGAGTTGGCGTCATAACTTCCCCTCACAGCTTCCTGTCTGTTGCTCTGCTAGTCCAGAACCTCAACAACATCTCTCCACCTTACTCTTTGGTCTTACTTCTTAAACCCAGTCCAGATAATGACCAATCCACGTGTCTTCCTTCTCTTTGTTAAGATGGGATGATCTGGTTTGGTGAAACACGAATGAATAAATAGTAGGACGGCTACTGTTGGTTTTGGCCTTGTGGAGTGACGTGGTACTTCTCAGAGTTGGGGTATTCTGAACATTAGATGTTCCTCACCATGGACTTTTACCAATACTGGCAGGGAATAATTCTGCCATGCAAGACAACTACACCAAACAGCCTTGAGTACAATAGCTGCTGTTGAAATTCTCTGACCTTTCAAAAATGACTAATCTCCAATTAATGTCGACCTCCAGCAAAACCGAAGTTCAGACTTAGAAGAATCCAAAAGATTAGGAAGAATAGAGCATCAGGAAACCCTTAGTTTGGAGTCTTCTCAACAATAAACCGTTATGTTGTTTTTGAGTCGCCCATCAGGCTTTATGCTAGCAGAACTATTGAGGAATGTGCTTGGAGCTGAGTTACTTTATCTCAGTCCGTGTGGGCGTGTTTCGATTTGTAAATGTGTAAAATAATCTATAAATGCAGAATTCATCTGTGAATGTGAAATAGAATCTGCAATGGGTTTAGAATCCGTGTTTTGTTTTATGTTTAATAGGATTTTAATGTGTCCTACCTCCATCGGTCAATGTGTAGATACAACTGTTATTCTTATGAATGAACCGCTGCAGAGTCGAAGCAAGTACTGCTCCAAAAGCCATATCTCCCTAAAATGAACATCATAATTATATCAGAAGACTCATCGCTGTTTGAGAAGTTGAACCTCTCCTCACCTGTTGAGCCGTTAAGTCGAGGGATGGAGGAGCACTTCTTCTCAGCCAGTCGCATGCGGACTTGCTCCTGCACCCTGCGGGCCCGGGTCCCCGCGGCGTCCCCATACGGCCCGTCGGAGATCTGCAGGTCGGACGGGACGCCGTAGGACGTGCGGGACGAGTTGGGTTGCAAGGCGGACAGGAAGCAGCCGTCCGCCGCCCGCACAGCGACGCTCATCTTGGAGAGGCAAGTTTAAAGTTAGAGAAGACGAACACCTCGAAGTCTGACTGGAACTACGAATCCCGATGAAGATGAACGCGTTCAGAGCAGAAACATCCAGAAGAACAACAACAACAAAACAAGCGTCGACTGTTCGCCTTGGAGGGGGAAGAGTGATCAGAACGAGCTGAGCTCCCCCACCGCGTCTGAGGCTGTGCGCCGTTAGATCAGCAGGACTGAAGGAAGAGACCGGGACCGGACCTTTAGACGCTCCGAGGAGGAGGAGGGGGGGGGGGGGGGCAGGAGGCGGGTCTTCCGACGCTCAGCCATTCACCTGTTGCTCGCAGGACGATATCAGTCAGAGATCCAGATCGTCCAGGAATAGTTCTGACTGAATGATAATGACGTCATGTGGGTTGATTCTGACTAAGTGTACATTGCATCTTGTGGGTTGGGTTCCTGTCTTTACGCATAGCGCGCGTGATGGGGACAGGGGCGTGACAGACAGATACACCCCGGGTCGAGTGACAGTTGACGGACAGATACACCCCGGGTGACAGCTTTGTCCGTCAACAGATGTGTCAGCAGGGAGGGTGCGGTTGGTTGGCCATATATTTAATACTCATTAATTGAATCCCCTAGGCTACTTGATAGAGTTCCTGTCTCTGTTCATTGATGTTCTTGCACAAGGCCGTTTGTAAAACCAGTAGGTCCTACATCATAAGTAATTTAAGACTGGAGGACTAAATACTAGACCTGACGTGTTATGTTTCGATTAATCCCTTATCTTATTTACGTATTTAGGCCTACGTATATTTATCTTTCCAATTTGACCAAATGTTGTCTTTACATTTTTACTTGATATTGCTATGAGTTTTCCTATTCCACCGCAGTCTGAGCCACCTATTCGCTTTATTGAAGCTGCTTTTAGGTTAGGAGGCTAAAGGCCGATCTAGTTCATGTGTTCACCTATCAACCCACACCTTTATCACCTACGCAATCTAAATCAGAAGTAGGTAGCCTACTCTAATAATAGGCTACATTATCCCAAAATCTATTGTAGAATTTTGGTTTGCTTGTTAGTGTCTTTCTGTGTTCACAATTCTTAGTGCGGGGACAGGCCAGTGCCTCTCCAACTGACACAAGGTGTTGTTTCCAACCATCCTTCATTTGTTATGTCCCAACAGGACGAACCAACCTGGCCGTCTGGGACATAGCCCGGCCGGACCATGTTCCTTATCAAGGGAGACACTGCATCTGTAATTTTGTTATTCACGCTTTCTTCTCTATAATACTGCTCCAAACGTTTGGTTCGAGAAGAAGAGTGATCGACAGCCAAGGAGCACGTCTGGAGACTGCTCCTCGATCGCCTACACGATTATTCAACCTAAATCTATATCTTGTTGTATTACATCCTGGAATAAACCATCTATTCGATCCTCTGATCCAACCTTTCAAGCTGCTTTGATTTCCACTTCAAGAAATAGGCCTACACGAATATACACGACGCAGAGTTTTGAAATAAGCTGAAATCTAACACTATTTAACAACGACACCTTCCGTGACCTTCAAGGTGTCAATAGGTAATTTCGGGATTGAACCACACTCAATTTTTTCTGCGGGGACTTCCGTCCAGTTCAGTGATGACCAGCAGGAGACTCCCGGTCGGGTTCCAGTAAGAGGTCGTGACCCCTCCGTCACTGACCTTCATCCGATGGGTCACAATGTGTTGGTGTCATCAAAAAAGGAGATTCATATTCTCGTTATTTTCTCCTGTATTCCTCCCTAACCCTTATCTCTAGTGCCTCGGTATTATAGAACTGTCCATATTCTCTCAGATGTAGGCCTATTGATTCCTTTGTAATTTACCAAAGTATGTTTGTTTCAGTTTTGAGTAAATTTCAGATGCATAATTTACTGATAGGCCTACATTAACTCAATAAAATGGATGTTTTATGTCGGCATTCAAAAGATAAATAATATAGGTCCTAGATCATGCATTCCTATCAGATGGGCAAACATCTTCAATGGAAACAGCTGAAAACGAAGCGGTATGAAACTAAAACTGTGATTCTGAAGAAAGTTTAAATGATATCGAAATTCCGTTTAGATATTATGGAAGATGCGAGTTTGATTTGTTAAATGGTTTGAACGAAGATAAACGGTGGAAAATTGATTTAGTTACGTTCCTTCTACTTCTCCGATGGACTCCCATATTAAAAAAGATTAGTCCTATATTGTAGAAGCGCGCGATTCCAAGCTATTCTGAATATTTTAAAATTTGAATGGAGTCTCTAGGTGGAAAATTGAGGAAGGAGACAGGTCCCAAAATTTGTCGAGATTAATAAAGAAATTTAGAAAGAAAGAAAGAAGAAGAAGAACGATAGTTGAGCGCTGCATGCAGCGCTCAACTAATAACTCATACTGCAGTGATCTCAGTAGGGGTCACTGTTCAACTAGTTTACAAGCAGAAACTTTTAAAACGCAACATGTTTTTAACTCCAGCATGTAATTATACGGCGGTGGGGTTACAACTGAAATAAAATAAATGGAATTAAATTGAGGCCCTACAACGGTGCTGCTAACGGTGGACGCATCACAACAGGTGTGTACTCAAAACACATCGGAGGAACCCAGCAGTCTATAAAACGGATCTATGGTTCATGGTCCCAATAAGAATCACCTTCAAGAGACCATAATAATATATCAGTCAACCTATTCATGTAAATTAGCCACGCAACAAAGCAAGGTAAACAATTTATTGTGTAAAGAAAAATATTCAAAGTTGATCTGTCTGAGATGTGTAGTATAAAGTAATTATGTGTGGTCCTCATGTATAGATTGAAACGGACTGGTGGCAGGCCGGTACCAAGGCTCATGTAAACCCGCCTTTCCTGTTTCCTGTGAGCCAGCATCCTGTCTGCCGCTCGGCTGATTACAGGCTGCTCAAGCCCTTGCTGAAGGGCTGTGGAAGAAGTGTTGGGTTGTTAGGGTATCCACTCACAACTCTAGGGACGGGAGATCTACAGGAGCTGAACATTTAAGGGGAGTGACCACAGATATGATATCAAGGTCGATTATTGGGTCAACATCTGTTAGATTATGAGGACAACTTCTGGTTGATTATGGTGACAACATCTGGTAGATTATGTGGACAACATCTGGCAGACTATAACAACATCTGGTCGATTATGGGGACAACTTCTGGTCGATTATGGTGACAACATCTGGTAGATTATGTGGAAAACATCTGGCAGACTATAACAACATCTGGTCGATTGGACAACATCCGGTCGATTATAGTGACAACATCCGGTCGATTATAGTGACAATATCTGGTAGATTATGGGGACAAGGTCATTATGGTGAGTCTGACAATATCTGGTAGATTATGAGGCATCATCAGGTAGACTATAGTGACAACATCTGGTAGATTATGGGGACAAGGTCATTATGGTGAGTCTGACAATATCTGGTAGATTATGAGGCATCATCTGGTAGACTATAGTGACCACATCTGGTAGATTATGTAACATCCCATACATCAGGGCTGAGTGTGTGATTGTCTCACTCTGTTTGGTTTTCTATTTTTATTTTTATTCTGGAAGAAACATTTTCCCTTCTGGAACAAATAAAGGTCTTGAATCTTGAAACAATTATAATAAACTTCTTCCCGAGAAAAACAAATTTCAGAGAAACAGAAAACGCTGCCAAGAGTTCAGATGTTCCGATGTTAGATGATGAGATGTCCAGATGTTCAGCTTGCGAACGCTGACCGGTCCAGTCGACCGAGCGAGAGGAGGTCCGCTCGCAGGCCGGTGAGTTTACTCCTCTCACCTGTTTCAGGCCGCAGCGTAACGCAGACGGACGCTGAGCGATGTCCTAACAATGCTTATGTCAATCTTGGCCGTGGGCTCTCAAACTGCGGGTCGTGGCCCCTCAGTCGGTCGCTCCGAGGGCCTCAGGGGATGACGCTAAATCCTATAAACTTCACATGGGGGGTGGGTAGGATAATCGCAAATTGGACCTCCAGCGCCCTCATAGGTCCTTATTTGCGGCACAGACATTGGGTGGGGTTTGTTTATTGCTATGGGTGGGTTAGCGTTGCTGTTACTGAGTTGTTGTTCCCGACACAGTCACCGGGACGTTTATGTTGGTTAGTTATGTTGAGTGCGTTTTGGTGGGTCATGTGTGTCCGTTCAATAAAGGCCACTCTCGTAGTCGTGCGGTGTAAAGGGGCGCGAGAGTTGCATAACTGCTTAACCTGGGCTCCCGTGTCTTCCTTCCCGCGCTGCTCGCCACAGTTCGAGGACGAAAAAGGGGAAGACTTGTTGATTAACAATTTAGTTAATTTTTTATTACGTCACTTTTTTAACTGCAAAATATCTGTTGTATGCCCGGGCCAGGAGATCCAACAGAAGGCTCTGGAAGCCCTGGCCCATAGGCCTACTTTAAAGTCTATATACCGGTAGGTTAACTGTGTGGACATGCTTGTATCGTCCACAGGTTCTTGGGAGTCAAAGGATAATTGCATTTGCACGGGAGTGTGTCGGGACCTCAAAGGCATTCCTCCCGAGCGGGTTCATCTGGATCCTATCGTCCGCGGTGGAGGAGTCCAGGTGGGTCAGACCCGGTCCGCTCTGGTACAGACCGGATCCGAGCGGCTCTCGCTGGGTCTCCTCAGCAGCATGCAGAGGCCTTCTCTCAGCAGCATGACTGTGGTTGGACGTCTGGATTCACGCAGCTCCTAATGTGGAATGAAGAGAGATCTAGGAGGGCCGGGTCATTGACTCATGATCTATTCAAACATGTAGAACTCAGAACTCTATTGTGTTTATGTCTTCATAGTTGATCAGGTTGCGCCTTACAATAAGGTTAGACTAATTGACCATTCATTAACATAAATTGTAGTTATGCAACTGTAATAAGCATTATCTAATAGAGTTAACAGTGAACTAATAGTCAAGTAATCCTTTACTAATGGTGTTCATAACTAATGTAGGGTTAACCCTATTTAATAATGCATACATTAACACCTAAGCTACTAACCCAAAAACCTATTCTAATGATGTATAATAATGCTTTTTACTGCATTAACTTAATGTTAATTAAGTTAGTCGATGTACCCTTATCGTAAAGCGTTACCGGTTATCAGTTCAGTGATCAACTATTTTGTACTATCACCACTTATTTAGTCTTTGTTATTACCGTTTGACTAATCAAAAGTATTATTATTATCATAATAAACTTCACTTCTCCGATACCTTTCTTTAATTTTTTTCTTTCTTTTGTAACTTTTTGCCACTCTCTTTATAATCTCAGTGAACACAGCCTGCGGTTTATTAAGGTTCTCCTTCTGTTCTAATAAGGACCACCAGGCTGAATCAAAAACACTTTTATTGAATATGAACTCAAGGGCCTGTTTCCACCTAGAACATCCCAACATACAAACTTTAGCACGGGCGGAAAAAAAGATAGGAAGACAACTCGATTATTTGTAAAATACATTTAATCCCTTAATATTTGGGCACACCGAAGAGGAGAGAAGGCTTGCAGGTGCGGTGCCAAATGCAGCGCGCTGAGGTCGCTGTCACCACGCTGTGCAACATAAGGCGCACCTGGGTCCATCACTGGCAGTTTACTGAGTCAACCTAGGGTTCACTCTGGGGCAGGACCGTGTGATGGACTCCTCCGCCTGGACCTCCAACCACACGTTCAGGACACAAGAGTATATCTATCACCGAGGACCGCTTGGTGACAGTCGGACCTCCACTGCAGAGGCACCGTCACCATAACCCTTCGAAGCGTATTAGACAAAGTGATCACAATAAAAAGGCATACATTGTCTTAGCACAGTCTTCATGGTTTTAATTAGTAGAATCGTACAGATCTGTACATGTTACAAGACATATTTTCGCTTATATCTCACCATAGCTTTAACAAGTTAGCAAGACACGGCTGTCGTGCGGAGACGATAACAGAAATAGTTCTGGTTACGCGGAAGGTGTGGGAGGATGCGTGTTAGATATTACAGTTGTGTGTGCCAGTGCGTGTAGGAGGGAGCGGAGCGAGCAACTCAATGCTTGTTTTGTTGTTGCCTCAATTGCAGGAATTCGCATCTATGGGTGGACTGGCTCTGAACATTTTTGCAACCCGAATCCCCCCCAGACCGTTTGGACTAAATAAAACTAATAACAGAGGTCAACCCAAAGCTGGCAGTGGAGCACGCCTGACCTCTACTGGTGAGCCGTGAATACTGCAGCAGGGTAGGACCCCGATGAAATTAGAGTAGCTCTCGCAGGTTCCAGCGTTACACGCACGAGAGTCTATAGCCCAACGATGTGGCGACCTTAAATTAAGTGATCTGCGCCATCGAATGATAAGAGGACCCAATGACAGGGCGTGGAACGGCCCTGGATGACCCGCGATGAAGTCGGGCCTGTCGCTGCGTCCATAGCGATCGCTACGGCCGTCCTAGACATGCTAATCAGGGGGGGTTCCCTTCCTGTGTGGTTTAAGCACAGGGTGAGGGTAAACTGTGTTACGTATTATAAACCTGGGGAATGGGGATCACACGGCTCAGAGCCAGGCACCCCGGGGTGCGTCTCTAACGTCTCCTCGCGTCCCGACGCACTGTGAGGTGACTGGATGGTAAGAATGGTCTGTAAGGCAGGGAGGTCTTCATATGCGTGTGTGTGTCGTGTCTGCGCATTTGTATGCATGTATACATGCGTGTGTGTGTGTTTGTATGTATGCATACGTGTGTGTCTGTGTGTGCACGTGCGTGCTAGGGATGCTAGCTGCAGTCGCTAGGCCTGCATCGCGGTTCTATCATGAAGCTAGCGGCAGTAGCTATGCCTGAATCGCGGTTCTATCATGATGCTGACTGCAGTAGGTCGGCCTGCATCGCGGTTCTGTGATGTCTAGCCAGGCTACCAGCTCTCAAGCTTAGTGGTTGGTCAAGGCAAAGCAAACAAGCATCAACACTATAGAGGAGTCTAGTACAACAACCATGCTTATGCAGTCATAAAGCACTGCTATCATATATATTTATATACAGTTTATACATAAAACAGTGGAAAAAAGAGGAATTCTCTACGTTCAAGCGGATAAAAAGTACAGACTTCAGCGTGAACACGGTGAAGGTCAGAGGGAAGAAAAAACTAAAGAAAAGTGAAGCTTTGCATTCGGTTGAACTTGTGGGGCCTGTGGTGTGGTGCGTGTGTGTGTTTCTGTACTGTGTGTGTGTGTGTGTGTGTGTGTGTGTGTGTGTGTGTGTGTGTGTGTGTGTGTGTGTGTGTGTGTGTGTGTGTGTGTGTGTGTGTGTGTGTGTGTGTGTGCACGTGGGTTGAAGGACAGCACTGGTCAAATACAAAACAGCATCTTCGACTAAGGAGAAGAGGAGCAGCGGTGGCGGGATACAGACGCCCCCCCCACTCCTCCTCCTCCTCCTGACTACAGATCCAGCAAGCAGTTACACAATACAGCCACCAGGGGTAGCAGAGAGAGGAATGGGGGAGAGGAGCAGTTACACAATACAGCCACCAGGGGCAGCAGAGAGAGGAATGGGGGAGAGGAGCAGTGACACAATACAGCCACTCGGGGGAGGAGAGAGAGGAATGGGGGAGAGGAGCAGTTACACAATACAGCCACTGGGGGGAGGAGGAGGGAGGGGTAACAGAGAGGGAGGGGGAGAGAGCGGGAGGGGGGGGGAGAGAGAGAGGGATGGTGAGCAGTGAAGGGAGATACAGAGAGGAGGAGGAGGAGGACATAAAGGGTTCCTTCCATCATATCTTGGGGGTGCCCCCCTGGTGCTCTAGTACACGGGGCTGTTGCGGATCCCACAGCATAGAACCATGCTGAAGATCATCTCAAAGATCTGAGGGAGAGAGAGAGAGAGAGAGATACAGACAGACGGACGGACGGACAGCGAGAAAGAAACGGAGGGAGAGCGAGGAGAAAGGAAAGATGTTGGGTTATTTTCCATATTTAATAAGGTCATGTATTCAATTGATTAGTGGTCATCCCGTTTAACCAAGACCCAAACACTCACGATGATCACGGCGACGGCCAGGGCGGCGATGCCAATCAGGTAGATCTTATCAGTGAACAGCTCCTCGATCCTGGTGTGACAGTTCTGTCAGGGAAAGGTAAAGATGACCACAACATCACCACGACAGCTTTTGCAACCAGCTTACCCTCCACAGCCCCCCCCCCGAATGATCGCCTCATTCAGACCATGGACGGCTAAACGCACGGCTAGCCTTTGTTGGAGCCCCACGTCACCATGTGACAACCATCGCCCGCCCTCTCTGATACCTAGGGCTCAGGGCAGGCCTCTCATTGGCTGTCTGCGTTGTAAGTCCCAGTGTTTGGCCGACCGCTGAGCGATCGTCATCCATCACATTGGAAAAGGAGGTTTGTTTTCACAAAGGGTCAATTGTCACAGAAGTACTGTTCCCGGCGTACGGCCTTTTGATTGGTCGTTCTTGCATGTCAATCAGGACCGCCTACTTGTCAGGTACGGTACCAGGACGGTAACTCCTCACTCGGGGGGGGGTCAGACTCACGGTGAAGGTGGTGGCCTGGGGGCAGATGGAGGTGATCCCCAGCTTGTCTGACAGTGAGGTGAGCACAGAGGTGAGCCGTTCTTTACCGCAGCAGTCCAGCTGGAGAGGAGGAATATAGGGTATATTTATATATACGTACACATTTTTATACATCATATTTATTAAAATAGCATATCAATACAAAAGATCTAGTGATATAAATATATATTGTATGTGTGTAATATATATGTACTACATATTTATTTATTGTAAAGTTACATATATTAGGGGCATAGCGCAGGGGACGGCGTGACGCAGGGGCTAGCGTGACGTAGGGGCTAGTTTAGGGGCTAGCGTGACGTAGAGCTAACGTAGGGGCTAGTGTGACGTAGGGCTTAGTGTGGGAGCTAGCGTGACGTAGGGGCTAGTTTAGGGGCTAGCGTGACGTAGAGCTAACGTAGGGGCTAGTGTGACGTAGGGCTTAGTGTGGGGGCTAGTGTGACGTAGGGGCTAGTTTAGGGGCTAGCGTGACATAGAACTAACGTAGGGGCTAGTGTGACGTAGGGCTTAGTGTGGGGGCTAGTGTGACGTAGGGGCTAGCGTGACGTAGGGGCTAGTGTGGGGGCTAGCGTAGGGGCTAGTGTGGGGGCTAGCGTTAGGGCTAGTGTGACGTAGGGGCTAGTGTGACTTAGGGGCTAGTGTGACGTAGGGGCTAGCGTGACGTAGGGGCTAGCTTGACGTAGGGGCTAGTGTAGGGGCTAGCGTTGGGGCTAGTGTGACGTAGGGGCTAGTGTGACTTAGGGGCTAGTGTGACGTAGGGGCTAGCATGACGTAGGGGCTAGCGTGACCTAGCGTAGCTTAGCATACCGTCTCGTGGAAGCCCCTGAGCACGGAGGTGGCGGCCTCTTTCTTATCGGCCGTCACGGTGTCGGAGATCGCCTTGTCGTAAATCGAGTCGTAGAAGTTGATCATCTCCTTCGTCACCTGGCGGGCACAGTCACATGACACATCACACAACAGTGACACACCATACCACAGTCACATGCTAATGTCACATGACATTGTGTCGGGAGCGAATCCGGTTGTTAAAGCGAAATAACCCGATGGATAATTCTGCTTATAACACAGCTTTAAGAAGTTTTAATTAAGAAGTTAATCGTCACAAAGATAATATTAAAAAAAAGTTATCTGTTCGCTTCTATGGTTGAAGATCTGTAGCCATAGTAACGGTCTGTCATCACAGCTGCGTTCTTCCCTTCAGCAGTGACACACAGTGCAATGTCCTGACCAACAGAATCCAGTATTCAGCCCAGAGGTCGTAATAAGACCAAATCATTTGGGTCGGATTACTTTTTACTCAGTGTAGAACAAGGCCTGGACAGACTGGGAGGTGGCTGTTTCTGGAACTTCTAATTCCGTTTCAAGATGTTCGCTGACTGGAGCACTGACAGACGTGGTGCTGGTTTATGGTGAAAGAGTGAGTGAGTGAGCAAGTGAGTGTGTCTCACCATGTCTTTATGCATGTACCAGAGATGCTGGTTTATAGTGAGTGAGAGAGTGAGAGAGTGAATGGTGGGAGAGTTAGAGAGTGAGTCTTACTGTGTCCTTGTGCATGTACCTGTGATGCTGGGTTACAGTGAGTGAGTGAGTGAGTGAGTGAGAGAGTGAATGGTGAGTGAGAGAGTGAGTCTTACTGTGTCCTTGTGCATGTACCCGTGATGCTGGGTTACGGTGAGAGAGTGAATGGTGAGAGAGTGAATGGTGAGAGAGTGCATCTTACTGTGTCCTTGTGCATGTAGCCCCAGATGCCCGCAGCCACCTCGCAGGCGAACAGGATCACCAGGCAGGCGAAGAACTGCAGAGGACCACAGACAAAGATCATCAGACAAGCTCAGCGCTTCAAACCACCGCTCTTAACCTTTACTCTCCCCCAGTGAACAATTCAATGAGACAAATGGGAGTTTCCTTTGCTGGTGGATTCTTACATGGTACCGTTATTATGTTTTGTATTGATGTACGTTTTTTAACTATCAAATATCAAGAAGAATTGATTTTCCGCTAACACACTTTAAATCAGAAAGTTTATGTTTTTGTAATTTAATGTTTAAATTACGACTTTAATCTGAATGCAACAACTGTATGCAAAGTTTTTAATTAAATAATAGCTATTGTCTTTCTCAATGTATCTGAGCGCAATACAACAGACAAAGATTGTTGTTACTCACAGTTCCCAGAAGGCATTGCGATTCCTGGATGGCGCCATAGCAACCGAGGAAGCCTACAACCATCATCACGGCTCCCACAGCAATCAGGATGTAGACGCCTAGAACGAGAAGTCAAAGGTCAGCTATTACTGAGGTGGTGGGGGCCCCGTGTGTGTGTGTGTGTGTGTGTGTGTGTGTGTGTGTGTGTGTGTGTGTGTGTGTGTGTGTGTGTGTGTGTGTGTGTGTGTGTGTGTGTGTGTGTGTGTGTGTGTGTGGGTGTTTCAAGTATTTTTTTAAATTTCGTAAAGTTTGTGGGGAGACACAGGAATTCTACAGCATAACTTAATGTATTGTGTAATCAAATACATACACAAGATAGGATACAAGATATATATACACGCATAAGATAAGATAAATATGAAAGTAAAGAAATAATCGCACAAATCCAATATGAGGCCATAAAACCGAGACTGCAAGTTTGACAGACGAAGTATAGAGATGTTCTTTAGATTTGTTTACCTTTAACAGACGAAGACGCCTGATTATACAACATTCTGAGTGTGTGTGCTTGTTTATGGGGAAGACTACAACATCTGGGACATAGCTCAGAATCAGTCATTTCATTCTTATTTACACTTGCATTCTCGACTCCATTTTATCTTCTGAGCAAAATAGCAATGTATTGCCAGCAGGGGGCACCACACCGTACATGCGTTGCCAGCCTCCCTGCTCCCCTTCTGAACGCGGTCAGGGGCCTGTACGGTGAGAGCCCCCGAAACAGTTCTCTGGATTGTTTCACTTTTGTTTCTGGTTTAGAATACTGCCACCGGGAACCGGGACCTTCCACGAAGCCTTCACACCTGTAATGTCACGGCAGGGTGCGACAGACAGGGAGCGCCCACGAGGCTTCTGGGTAAAGTAGTTCTTTAGGCTGGGTACCCCCCAGCCCCTTCTGCAGGGCGAAATGTATTGCTCTTGAGAAGAGCAATACATTTATTTCTGCGTCCGATACGTTTTTGCGGGAGCCAATCACCAAGCTGGCAATCCCCCTGGCGCACTATTGGCTGGTTTAACACAATGACGACAGGGAAGCTATGGCGAGCAGCCAATTGCGTACAGAGTCAGTTGAACTAGGCCCGTTGATCTTGTGCTGAAGAAAATGACGGCAGCTTCCCCAGACCAACGTGCAATCTACGATCGAGCTTGGTCTGGCAACAGCCAAGCTAGTAGTTCTTAGTCATAGCACTATACTCAATGCACCCTTTTTCTTTATGAGAAACAAGCTATTTGGAATCAACCAATGAATGTTGTCCGAGCCAGCCAAGCGGGGGAGAGGAGTGATAATACGACGTCGTAAGTCTCGGGGAAAATGTTCGGAGTGCCAGCCAAACGCTACCAGGAGAAATGCCTTGGATACGAGGGCGTCAGGCAGCTCCACCCCTCACTGGAAGGGGGACGCAGCCCGCCTCTCTCCCCCGACGCCCCTCTATCGGATGATTCTATTTACCTGTCTCCCTCCTTCCCTCCCTCCCTACCCCTCCCTCCCTCCCCCTGCCTCCCTCCCCCTGCCTCCCTCCTTCTCCCTCCCCCTGCCTCCCTCCTCCCCCTGCCATCCCCCTACCTCCCTCCCCCTGCATCCCCCCCTCCTCCCTCCCTCCTCCCTCCCCCCCCACACCCATCCTCCCCCCCCCTCCCCCTCCCCCCTGTGTTGCTGGGGCCCCGGCCCCGGTAGCATAATGTAATCGAGGCCCTAACTTGATTGTGAACCACTAACTGGTCGCCGCCCATCGCTGAGGCTCTGCTCCGCTATTCCCTGCATCAACGGCCTGCAACCCCCCCCCCCACACACACACACACACACACACACGCGCCTATACGCACTGT
Source organism: Melanogrammus aeglefinus (assembly GCA_900291075.1). NCBI lineage: Eukaryota > Metazoa > Chordata > Actinopteri > Gadiformes > Gadidae > Melanogrammus > Melanogrammus aeglefinus. The sequence continues at coordinate 279,680 of OLKM01000246.1, forward strand.
ACACACACATGGGCCTGCGTACACTCACACTCACATGCACACGCACGTAAATACACACTGATGCACAAACACATTTGGCTACACACATACACACACCCAAACAAACGCATACAGACACACACACACACATGCACATTATCACACGCACTTACAAACACACACAACAATACAGCCACACACAACACAGAAATACACACACTCGTGTACAAAGATTTTGTGATGCCACGCCTTTTCTTTGCCATAAGTAAATATCTTCATTAGAGTCCCCCCCCAGCCGCCCACTGATCTGGGGGGGGGGGGGGGGGTGGATATACAAATTGATATTTTGGCGACTGACCAAGTGCTGGTCGCTCTCCACCACTTTGTGGACGGAAGCCAAGACCACCATCCCTCCCCCTCCCCCCCATTCTCTCTCTCTCCCTCTCCCTCTCCCCCCTCTCTCTCTCTCTCTCTCTCTCTCTCTCTCTCTCTCCCTCTCTTCCCCCTCTCTCTCTCTCTCTCTCTCTCTGTCTCTCTCTCTCTCTCTCTCTCTCTCTCTCTCTCTCTCTCTCTCTCTCTCTCTCTCTCTCTCTCTCTCTCTCTCTCTCTCTCTCTCTCTCTCTCTCTCCTCTCTCTCTCTCTCTCTCTCTTCTCTCTCTCTCTCTCTCTCTCTCTCTCTCTCTCTCTCTCTCTCTCTCTCTCTCTCTCTTACCCCACCAGACCTATCAATTCCCATAAATGACATCATCGGACAGACTGTTGCTTAGGGTTGGGGGGGTAGAGGGGCAGTGGGACAAATGGCCACGCCTTCCCCCCCTCCCTCCCCACACAGATTGCCCCTCCCAGCCTCCTTCGATGCCGTTTGCTCCTTTAATCATATTATCTTCCTCCTGCTCCTCCTCCTTCTGCTCCTTCTCCTTCATCCAATACTTTGGATGAAATAGCACAATTATTTGGTAATTAAGAAATTAGACCATTTGTAAGTGTTTTAAATTTGCCTGGAGAGAATTACATCTTTCTAAAATCAAAAAATGATAAAAATGTTTCTCCATCTTTTTAACCTATTCTATTTCAATGTTGACCGGTAGGGTCATCGCAACACCACATCTTTTTAACGACTAAATCAGGTCAATGAAAATTGTATAAATAGTGTGTTACAACAGAAGTAGAGGCTCCAAGGTTTTAGGTCTAAAATACAGCAGATAGTTAAACTTCTGTCAAACATTAACTCTGCTGTTGCACAGAGAAGTGAAGCCTGCTTCACCCAGAGCTACGACAGCAGAACCCCGTCTTGTGTTTCCATATGAAACCCCGAGACGCCAACTGGCTGAGGGGGGGGGGGGGGGGGGTGAACGATGAGGAGAACCAGTTGTTCATTAACGCTGACTTTATCCTCCTATTAAACAAGATGAATGCTGAACGCCCCCTCCCAGCCTCCTAACACCCAGGAACAGACGGAGGAGTCGTCTCTGATGTTTCCATGTCGTGTAGGAAGTTAAAGCAAGTCACCATTAAGTACCAGAATCACACTTTATAGTTGAGGGAAGTGAAGTATCTATGGGGGGGGGGGTGGGGGGTGGTCCACCTTCACCGCCACAAAGAAGGAAGACAATGACTTCCTGAGTTCTTAGTTTACCCAACAATAGAGAAACGGCCCGGCAGACCCGGTCCCCACACAGGACACATAAAGATCAGGAGGGCCGATAGGAAGGACAGGTTTGATTATGTGGAACAACAAGAGGAATGGGACGGCTTTGGAGCGCTGTGAAGCGACGGGAACGCGGACACAGATGTGCAGAGGGGGGGGGGGGGGGGGGGGGGGGGAGCGGGAGAGGAGGGGAGAAGGAGAGGGGCAGGCGACGAGATGGAGGAGGAGGAGCTGAGCAGACGCTAGACGGCGGTAATCGCAACCAGCAGATGAGGAAGCGGACGACAGTGACAGTGAAATTAGGAACAAAAGAGTAGTGGGAGCTGGAGGAGAGGAGAGGAATCCTTGTGTGAGGGAGGGAGAGGAGGAGGAGAGGAGGGAGGAGGAGGAGGGGAGGCGCTAGACGGCGGTAATCGCAACCAGATGAGGAGCGGACGACAGTGGAAAGAAATTAGCAAATGAGCGAAGGAGAGGAAAAATCCTTGGTGAGGGAGGAGGAGGAGGAGGAGAGGAGGAGGAGGGATAGGGGGAGGAGGGAGGGATGTTTGTAGCGGGGAAGGGAGGGACTAAAGGTCGAACTATGTGTTTTTTCTCTCCCTGACCACATGCTTTCCCTCCCGCCCTCTCTGGTGGAGAGAGAGAGAGGCTTCATGTGATTGGCAGGATGTAATCATTAAGACTGTGTGGCGGGCAGAAAGGCCCCCCCCCCCCCCCCCCTCCCTCGCTGGGCCCGTCTGGGTGGGGTTCGTCTGTGGGAGGCTGGGGATTGTTTGTGGGCAGAGCAGGCGGAGCCTCAGCCTCCCCCGAGTAAACAAGCGCCCCTCTTAGCTGCCGCTCAGATGGAAAACAAGCTTCCCCCTCAGCCCTTCTCGACCCTGGATGTGGAGCACTCAAACGTTTGAGACGCAGACGTTTGTAGATATCGTTTTCTGGTCAAACATGTGAGATGAAGACGTGTCTGAGTGCCGATGTTTATCTGTTTCTAAAGGTCCAGAATCCCGCACACTCTGGTTGGTCTCTCCTCCAACTCCTTGTCTCTCCTCCTCCGACTGCCTGTCTCTCCTCCGACTGCCTGTCTTCCCTCTGACTCCCTGTCTCTCCTCAGACTGCCTGTCTCTCCTCCGACTGCCTGTCTCTCCTCTGACTCCCTGCCCCTTGTCTCTCTCTGACTCTCTCTTCTCCTCCTTCCCCTTTCTTCTGGGTTTCTCCAGAGCCGCTGTTTTGTTTCCAGGTTTCCTTGAGAAACACTTTCCTCTTCTCGACCTTCCCTGGTGACTCAGACAGGCTGCGGGCGGAGAGAGACCAGACCCACTGGCTCTGAGGACCAGCAGAGAGACCAGACCAGCAGAGACCAGACCCACTGGCTTTGAGGACCAGCAGAGAGACCAGACTAGGGATGGGCACGGTTATTCAAGTATTCGATTATTCGAAATGACGTGGGTATTCGTCTTTAGCTGTAGCCAAGTTAATTAAATATATTCATTAGCTATATTAATTACATATTTTTCATTAAACGTGTATACTAATGCCATTTAATACTTGGAATACATGTCCATACCGGCAACCTCCGTTCCAGCAGAGTCTTTTCCACGGCGTGTAAATCGCCTCCACACCGCCTAACCCCGAGCACGGAGATATACTCATTTTTTTTTAACAAGAATGAGTGATGCAGTGGGAGGGCTTATGTGTTATGTTACCTGGAAATTTTTTAGACACACTGTATTTCCGTCTTATACGCAATATATTTTTGTTGGTGTTCTGTTATATGCGCATCATGTGTGATGTGAGGCAGGCCCATGCGCTCCAAGCCCACCACTACTTACTTATATTTTTTGCTGTTGTGCTTCAGTTACTTGAATCTATTCAGTTTGTGCCTTAAATTTACTTTAATCTAATTTCAGTTTGTGCCTTTAGTATGCCATACTGTTCATTCATATTCTTGTCAAAAATGATGGTTTCGTTTCAACTTGTTTCGATTCAGCATACTGACTTTGAGAGTTTTTTTCCTTCTAAAATGCTCAATAAATTGAACAAATTGGATTTGATTTCCTTATTTATGTGACTTATAGATGGAAAACAAATACATTTGTTTAGTGAAGGCCAGATCACGGAAGAACTTCAGGCTACATTATGAGGGAGCTACACTTTTTTTTTTTTTTACTAAAAATTCTTTTTATCGGATATTCGAATATACTGATATGCCTTCAAATGCCCATCCCTAGACCACACCAGCAGAGTCCAGACCAGCACAGAGTCCAGACCCACTAAGGACCAGAGTCCAGGCTCCACCAGCCCCACCCAGTTTGGGGTCATGTGACTCTCGTCCCCCTTTTCTTCTGTTTCTTGGCAGCCATGTGCGATGTATGTAAAGAAAATGTCACGCCACTTCAGCAATGCGCACTTCTAGCAGCTAGGAGACATGTCACACACAACAGAGATCAAAGAGGAGCTGCACTACCCTTCGACAAAGTTGGATATTAGATTGGAATGTTTTAATCAGTTGGAAATCTTCGAAAACAGAAAATTGTATGATTGTGTGTGTGTGTGTGTGTGTGTGTGTGTGTGTGTGTGTGTGTGTGTGTGTGTGTGTGTGTGTGTGTGTGTGTGTGTGTGTGTGTGTGTGTGTGTGTGTGTGTGTGTGTGTGTGTGCGCGTGCGTGTCACACCGCGTGCCGCCACATGGTTGTGACTCACAGTCTCCGTCTGGTGCCACCCGGATGGGCCCCTGAGAGCCACAGGAGGACCAGAGAAAACACTACAAACAGCCCCCCCATTAAACACTCTCTCTCCTTCAAAACACAAGAAGAGCCTCCTGACTTCACAACACATCGAAGACGGACGTCACGAAGCTTCGCCCCGGGGACGAGGGAGACAGGAAGGTTCAGGGGAGTTCATTCACACGGCCGATCTGTGAGTCATCAAGAACAGTTTTTTTTCTGCATTCCAACGTAATCTTCCTTCATTTCAACACATCTTCCAGCCCCACCCACATCACTCGCGGTCATTCAAAAAGTGGGAAGGAATTATTACACTGACCCACTTTGATAATCCTCAACACACTTACACACACACACACACACACACACACACACACACACACACACACACACACACACACACACACACACACACACACACACACACACACACACACACACACACACACACACACACACACACACACACACACACGCACACATCCCCAACACACAAATGCACAAAATGATACCCAAAAAGGAACAGCGAACCAAAGTGAACCCTGGGAACAATAGTGGGAGCATTCCCAGTGATGGAGAACTTCCTGCTTTATCACAAAGACCCCTACACCACCCAGTACACCACCTACAGTACACCACCCAGTACACCACCTAGTACACCACCTACAGTACACCACCCAGTACACCACCTAGTACACCACCTAAAGTACACCACCTAGTACACCACCTACAGTACACCACCTAGTACACCACCCAGTACACCACCTAGTACACCACCCAGTACACCACCCAGTACACCACCTAGTACACCACCCAGTTCACCACCTACAGTAAACCACCCAGTACACCACCTAGTACACAACCTAGTACACCACCCAGTACACCACCTAGTACACCACCCAGTACACCACCTAGTACACCACCCATGACACCACCTACAGTACACCACCCAGTACACCACCTACAGTACACCACCCAGTACACCACCTACAGTAAACCACCCAGTACACCAACCAGTACACCACCTAGTACACCAACCAGCAAGGGCGGACTGGGACAAAAATTCAGCCCTGGCGTTTTCTGTCCAGACCAGCCCACTACTTGATCAGCACTAGAGGTGGGACGAGACGGATGGGAAGAACCCTGCATGTACTTAAAACAATTGAATCAAGGACATACATCCGAATAATAGTACAGCACTGCTAATAGCAGTTGTTGCTTTTTTTGTTTTGTGTCTCTTGTGCTGCTGACAAGAAAGAACAGGTTAACAACAGTTAACAGACCTCCTGTGGTCGCTGCATCTCCAACCCCCTATCTACATGTCTACAAAACCCTTGTTACATATCACAACGCTAAATTCTCTCTTGCAGTTTTTAGTCTGTGACTGTGAAAATCATTTGGTATTAGCCAGACAGTTACGGAGTACATTTACTTGAGTACAGTACTTAAGTACAATTTTGAGGGATCTGTACTTTACTCGAGTATCATTTTTGGGGAGTACTCATGACTTTACTCATGTAAATTTGAGAGGCAAATATTGTACTCTTTACTCCGCTACATTTCTATCCATAACCGTGAGTACCCGTTACTTCTTCTAAAAAATAAAAGGAGAAAAGAAAAATCTCGGAAACCCTCAATTTGTTGTTTCCCTCTCAAACGTGATTGGATTGTGCAGGCTCCACTGATTTGGACAGCCTTTAGCCTAACAGCAATCACCTTCGCTTTCCGCCAAAGTCAACTCCATGGTCAGATTTAGATGAGAGACGAAACTATGGAGGAAACAATGGATGAAGACGCACCAGGTCCATCCCGGGAATGTGCCAACCCGTGGCCCCGCCTCGCCAGACTATTGACATTTTCTGAACAAGTTAATGATAGTTTTCGCTTCAAGTGTTTGCTGTGTTTGCCATAAGAGAACTTCCTCACCGCCTACAAAAATTCATCCTTCAACTTGCGGAACACATGTCAAGGCGTACATTGTAATAAACTTCCTTGCATTTCTAAGCTAGATTCTAGCTACAGAAAAGTGCACTAAATGATTGGCTTAGCTAGCTGCGATAATCCAGCTTTTTACATTCTCGGTTACGTTTGAGTAGTCGAAGCCACATGCACCCGCCAATTTGCCAGCAGCCATGGTTGTAGCTAGCCATTCGGACGGCTAACTTTGGCCTGACAATTAGTTACCATAAGCAGAGGCAAGCTAATCATGTAATATAGATAATCAACTGAAGACCTTTCAGATTCATGTTTTGACATGCCCCTGACAAATAGGGAGATCATACAATGTATCGTTTCTCGAGTACGAAAGGTCTTTTTTACCATAAAAATGTACAAGCTTATTGGTTCAGTCGTAGGCTATGCTAGTTGCAAGCAGGGCATTTCAGCTCACTTATTTCACCAGAGCGAATAACTAGAGCTAACCCTACAGTTTAGTCTAAGGGGCTATTTGGCTTCTTTCTTTTTTTTTAACAGTTCAGCTGGCCAAGACAGCAATATATAAAACGGTCAGGTTCAGAGGTGTGTCAGAACATTGCTATATTGCCTTCTTTGCTGGTTTAGATTGATGAAAAAACAGAGAAACTAACACATACATAGGTCCTACAATTGTTAGCTGAATTTTCTTTTCTGATATTACATTTTTATGTAAGCTGAGCATTTGTTTTCATGTTCTTGAGTATACTGTTATAATGTATACTATTGTGCTATTGCCTTGTGGGCAAGTGAGAAATGTTAAATAAAGCAACATGGTAAAAAGATTAAAATGACTTGATTTTACATTCCTACATTCTCCAAGGTATTAACATTTTTCATAACTCCATGTAGGATGTGAACTATACGTAAGGGATAATGTATAGTTCGGAGGTTGTTATGGAGAAATAAACCCCGACAGGTTGTATTCCATACAACCTGAAGGGGTTTATTTCTCCATAACAACCGACTAACTATACATTATCCCGCTTATTACACGGCTTTACGAGTGAAATAAATAATAAACAATAGATAATAACCCACAATGATTCAGCAGCGACAAGGATTCGTCGGTAAAGTTTTTATTTAGTAGCATATTTATATTGAATTGGGCGTTGTTGTCCTGTGATATGGGACGTGTAGGCCTACGTGACAAGGATTGATCGGTAAAGTTTCTATTTACATGACGCTGTCCCTAGTAACGGTCTGTTATACATGACGACGGTCCGTTATACAGAAATAACAGACCGCAGAACGCAGCGCTGGACCAATCAGAGAGCAGCATTCAATAGAGCCGTGTAATAAATACATTTAAGCACTGTGGCAGTAGTAATGCAATATTTAGAAAATGTACTCTTGTACTCTTGATACTCAAGTACTTAAACAAGTAGGCCTACTTAGTACTTTTACTTAAGTAGACATCGGACTGTAGTACTTATAGTACTTGAGGATAATTTAGCAAGGGGTATCTGTACTTTACTCAAGTAAAGTGTACTCTCTCCGCATCTGGTGTTAGCCCAGCAATAGTTAAAACCAGACTCTGACAATAATAACAAAATATCCTGACAAATAATCTAAACAGAAACATATTACAGACAGTAGCAGCATTAGAGCTGAAACTTATTTGTTTTAACAGTGACTCAGTCATTATTAAACCATAAATAGAGAATTGAATGTTTTTTATGTGTAGCTGCGAGACAAAGTCTAAGACATGAGACATAAGGTCTGAATAGATATGCATATATCTATTCAGATTAGCCATTAGACTTTTTCACACAGCTATAGATAAAAACTATTAAAATCATCCGCAGCCAGCCAGCTACACTCCTCACCAAATTCATGACTTGCAAGAAACAGAAAACAGAACTTGTACGGTACTCAGTATTTGTGTACTGAGTGACAAGTATATGTAGCCATGTAGCCTTTTTGTGATGTAGTGACACTGCATAACTGTTAATGGAATTTAAAAGATATGCAGATGTTTGAAATCAAATTATTTCCTATAGGTTTACTTGTATTTTGTGCTAAAATTCAAAGTATCTCATCTGTATTTACAATACAGCTTGATTCTGCATCTCTATTTACAGCTTATCAGTCCATTTCAATGTTTACTGTTGCTATGGCAACAAGAGACTGCTGACGTTAGCAGCTGTTAGCTAGCTTAGCTAAATCACCTGAACAATAATAACCCATAATATCACAATTCGGCGTATTTAAACAAAATCAACCACAACAGTCGCAGCCCTTCAACTCTGGGCTAATATGTTGTCACAAGTATGCAATTAATTAGGTCACATCACATTCAATGTAAAAAAAACGTTTTCTACTTTGTTTTGGACATGTCTCAAAATGTAGCCTAGCTAGCCCCAGGCTAACGTTACTTAGCATATATGCCTGCAGCCTCCACTCGCTCGTCTCCTGGCGAAGCAGCACTTGCTGGGGTGTTGACCCCGGCACCAAATAGGTCTGTCAATTTTAAACATTTAGCTGCTTCCACCTCCAGAGACTTCAGCATTTTAAGTCGCAGATTTTCAGCGCCACCCGGGCGTTTCTTACGCTTATCCATTTTCAGCTCCTGTCATGACTCCCACGACTCCGGCCCACACCATGAGGTCCCGCCCACCCTGGTTTGTGTTGTGATTGACAGCACTGTCAAGGCTCTCTGAGCCTATCAGCCCATGATTGATTGACAATGACAAACATAGACCAATAATATGTGTCGATACTGGCCACACACTGCTAGTCCTCTGTAGCCAATTGGCCGGCCCAATTCGAGGGAATTTAGAGAGAGAGAAAAAAACAAAACATAGCGGACCGGACCGGCCCACATTGGGTCAACGGCCAGATGGCCAGTCCAACCCTGCCACCCAGTACACCAACCAACTAACCCTAGTTGAGGGAATCCAACATGAAGCCAAGATCCTCGTCATCCTCGTCCTCCTCTTTCTCTTTCTCTGTTTAACGTCAATATTTAGACCCGCGGTTCTCAACACTAACATTATCCAGCCCAGCGCCTTTCCCCCAGATCAGGTTACTGTCCCCGTAGAACATGGACCAGGACTACCCCGTCACCCCCAGCCTTTCTACCCCCTCACCCCCAGCATCTAGTCGTCCAGCAGACGCTCTCCTGCATGCAAGGGGTTAAGGGAGGATGGCTCTTTGTCATCACAGAGGGGGGAGGCCCTCCTCACAGAGGGGGGAGGTCCTCACCCAGCCCAGGACGGCCTGTGTCCCACCAGGGGGGGGCCTGAGACCTTCGTTCCCCAGCGAAGGTTCCTGAACTGCCCTGCCTCGGCTGGGGCCGGCCTTGGCGGCTCCACTCGAAACACCAGCGGTCTTGGATACTTTTCAACTGCGCTCACATCTGGATGTGGTTGTGCTCACTCCCCCTGATCCACGGCCTCTCTGCTCGGCAAGGACAATAGGGGGGGAGATACTCCTGAGGAGCAGCTGTTTGTACCGAGCGTTGGGGTGCATGAGGTGGGGCGAGAAGCAGCTTCCTGTACACAGCGGGCGCTGGGAGGATTGATAATAGCACAATGTACTCTTTGACCGAAGTGGAAAGCAAAGTGCCTGGAAATGTCTGGAATGCAACTGGAAACATATTATAACACTTTTACTACAGATGATGTGCTACACTTTACATGAGGGTGCATTCATTAACCAATAATTAACATCAGTTAAAGCGTAAATATGCATTTAGTAATGGTGTTTATTTTACTTCTGGCGCGTGTAACTGGAGGGTGCAGGTGGGTTCAGTTTGCAAAGGTGCGGCGCGGATCGCGTTTCCACCGCCTAAAGTGCTTCTGGTGTAGTGTGCTTTGTAAAAGGCAAAATAAAGCTGTGTTTATTGAAGAAAACGTCCCGCAAAAGTTTGCCGTCTTTCTTGGACGGCCTACATTGTTGCTCTTTGTTCATTGTGCGCGTTCTTCTTTTTCCTTGGATTTATGAGCAGGCTACACTGTGTCGGGCTGCTATGAGGTCACGATGCTTACGTAGCTCCCACAGCTATCGCCATGCAGCTTAGACCCCGCCCTACGACAAACCGTAACTGAGCTGGGCTGTATCGCACCCTCGATACTGGGCTGAGGGGGGGCGGGGTCCAAAGCGTACCCTTCGGTGGAAAAGCGCCATAATGCTGAGTTCATGTTAGCTAAGTATTGATGTGAAAACAGACGAAGGCCAACTGCCTGCTTCCTCATTCAATGGACAGTTTATTCGATTTTTTTTTTCTAGTTTCGACATAATTAAGAAATATTTTACGGAAAAAGGAACAGCAACAGCTAGGCAGATGGTATTACAGCATGTTTACGTACCCTGGTCATCCACATGGAGGTGGACTCATTGATTCATGGACTCATTCCTCAGAGCAAGGTTGAAACAAACAGCATTCCTCAGACCTCCAGCAAACTGAATGGTCAATTCATTGGCTAACTTGAGGCAGAGATACGTGACAACATGCCAATAGAAGTCCATCTGTTTTAGAAGAGTTCTTAAAAAAAGAACAAAACAGTTACATTTTTTATTAAGTTTAGGGTTTTAATTAAATTAGATATTGAAAGGCTTTTTATATTTCTACCCAAACTGAAACTCAATTAAATCTCAAACGCCATTCAACTGATTCTGAAACAAGTATGAATGCTTTTGCATAAACCGTTTAGCTTCAATCAATACATTCCAATGAATAATAATGCTGATCGATCAATCAGTCGGTCCATATAATTTATTCATGTGTATTGCGTTACTCTTCACTGCCACAACCAATTCCCCTGATACTCAACCACATCCGTCTCCCACACCCTACACCAGAGTATATGGTCATGTTCTGTGTTGAATATGCCCTCCACATCGTACAGAAAACAGCTTTTGCAACTTTGGATTGTTCTGCAACAACTACTTTAGACATACTTAATTATGTCTCCATGTCTAGTCCCCTAAATGTGGAAATTTGACTTTTGTAACATTTGGCAATTTTGCAGTTGGCATGGCCACTCCTTTAATGTGGAAAGAACCCGATGCACACACAGGCTCTTTTGTAAAGCAGATACAGATACTTACCGCAGAGAAAACAAATGATATGAAGCTGAGTCTCCTCTAAATAAGAGCAATGGTGCTTAACTGGCCATTTGCTAATTTAAATACAATGTTTTAGCCTACAGACTAAACATTAGTGACTTTTCCATTAGGCAAACTGAATATGGAGAGAGAGGAGAGGAAGTGAGAGGAGAGGTGACGAGAGGAGAGGAGAGGAGAGGAGAGGAGAGGGAGAGGAGAGGAGAGGAGAGGAGAGGAGAGGGAGAGAGGAGAGGAGAGGGGAGGAGAGGGAGGGAGGAGAGGAGAGCGAGAGGAGAGGAGAGAGAGAGAGGGAGAGGAGCGGAGAGGAGAGGAGAGGGAGAGGAGGAGGAGAGGAGAGGAGGGAGAGGAGAGGAGAGGAGAGGAGAGGAGAGGAGAGGAGAGGAGAGGAGAGGAGAGGAGAGGAGAGGAGAGGAGAGAAGCGGAGAGGAGAGGAGAGGAGTGGTACTTACTAATGTAGAAGGTGCTGGGGGCCTGGGCTTCTTCAAACTTGATGTCCAGTAGCTTGCTGGTCTTTGTGTCGTGTCTCAGCCATAGGGCCACGCCCAGAATGATCCCCCCAGCAAGCTGAAAAACACAATCATGTCTCATCTGTAAGAGGTGTGCCCATAACGCTAAAGGTGCAGTCATAACGCTAACGGTGCATTCAGATGCACAATCACATTATTGTTACACAATGGATTTAATCTGAATTATCAATACTTATATTGCGGCTGAAATATTACTACTCTTACAACAGATTTATACCACAGATTATAATGTTTAGATGAACGCATATAAGAGTTTTGTATTCATAAAATAACTAATCGGCCAACATCCGTTTTGGCCGATGCAAAAGCTATGAAAGAAGTGAATAGTGATTTTATTCGCAGTTTAATCATTCCCTTTCTAATGAGGACATGGTCAAATTAATATAATTTAACCTTTCAAAAATATTTTGAGGATTAGGTTTAGTCTTTTTTTGAACTCATAAAATCATCAGAATCTCTCCCTCCCTCCCTTTCTGTCTCTTCCCTCCCTCCCTCCCTCCCTCTCTGTCGCCCTTCCTCCCTCTGGCCCGCCCTCTCTGTCTCCCTCCCTCCCTTTCTCTCTCTCCCTCCCTCTCTGTCTCCCTCCCTCGCTAAGGTCCATTCCAGTGCAGAGACAACCCGCTGCCTAGCAACAAGATCAACAGTGTCACTGCCAAGAGGTGAGGCCCCTAGCACCGGCATTCTTCAGGGCCCCCCCCAACACACAGACGCACGGACGCACACGCACACACACACACTCACACATACACACACACATAAGCACACACACACAAACACATGCACACACACATCCTGTAACTAAACATACTATAAAAAACCACCCAGACTTGTTGCCATGGGGATTACCGCAGAGTTTATACTGATCCCAAAAAAAATAGAAACCCGAATCGAGGCAGCAGACGAGCCTGGGAGACAGATCCTGACGGCTTTATACCGTCAGGACGGTCTAATGTTAATGGCTGTGACAAACGGCGAAAAGCCGGGGGCCCCGTCCAGCCGGGGGCCCCGTCCAGCCGGGGGCCTGCACTCCGTTGTACTCAAGACAAAAGAGCAGGGGGCTCACATTTAGACCCTTCTCCTTCTGGACCCCCCCACTCCCTCACCCTGCGGCGGGGGGGGGGGCGGTGTCTGGGCTCAGAGTGGCTCTCTGCGTATGACGAATGAAGGACATGGCAGGAAGTCATTCCACCGTTGTTTATGTAAACAATGGACCCATCGCAACAATACCTGCTTGGGGGACTTCCAAAGTACTTTGTTGGTGCGCTAACTTCCACTTCCATTTTATCATAGTTGTTTTATTTATCTGTAGCTCTGTTTCCTATTTGTTTGACCTGGAATTATTGGTTTTATCAATCTGCTGAGCGTTTTGCACTGCTCTCTGTTTGGACTTCTAGTTTCTCTTTAAGTTAGAGCTGGTTCTGTGGAGCAGGGAGGTGATTGGTCCTGATCTCAGACCCTACTCTGGTCTGGTTATTTTTAAACTCCCATCATTGGGGTAAAATCCCCTCGTCTAGAATCGACCAAGTATAATGTCTGCAGCCTGGCTCAGCGGCTCTCGTTGGACGGTCCCAAACCAAAACCAAAACTAAGCAACAGCTGAGAAAGACAGCTGTAAACATATACTTAGACTAGTATTTCGTGCAAGACATTTCTTTCACAGATCCTTATTTGGCAGAAAATAACCCCCAACGCTCAGGTGATAGAATTGATCCTAAATTAGCCCTGTCGCCCCACACTGAGACGACAAAACGCTCCAATCAGCCTCTGTGTGCGGCTGCACGTCTGTTGATGGACACGGACAGAAGGACACACACTAACAGACACACAACCTAAAGCATTACAACCGAACCAGTCTTTACCCCTCAGCTGTTGGGCCACTGGCCTCCCTCTGCCTCCCTCCCTCCCACTCTCTTTCTCCCATTCTCTCGCTCTCGCACACACACACACACACACACACACACACACACACACACACACACACAAACACACACACACACTGAGACACACACACGTACATATCTCTCACACACACACACACACACACACACACGCAGACACACACATACAAATGCAGACACACACACACACACACACACACACACACACACACACACACACACACTGAGACACACACACACATACATATACACACTGCACCTGAGGACGGCAGATGGAAAGGGTCAGGTGTTGGTAGGATGGCCCTTATTGGCTGGTTCAAGTTGCTGTTATGCCCAATAAGCAGTCACGGTGTCATATAGTGCGGCTGACTCAGGGCAAGGAAGGACATGTAGGAAGCAGTCTTAGATGCTGTGATCATGTACGGACGGGGCCTGGGGGGCACTGGAGAATGACTTTACTCTGACCTGAGCTCAATGCTACGTCACGCCTTCTTTAAAAAGGGGCTTTGTGTATTCTGAATGTGGAGGTCATTTATGAATGAACTCATTAAACTGATTATCCCAGAGTGGGGGTCATGGTGGGGAGGAGGGGGGGGGGGGTCATGGTGCTGGGGTCAGGGGTCTCGGTGGGGTCCGGCCTGTTGGAGCATGGTTCCTGTGGGCTCCCCCTGGACTGAGCGGCGGGCGTTGAGGTGTTTGGCCAACTGGAGCCTGGGAGGGGGGGCTATTCCTGCTGCTGCCGCGCATGGCGGTTGTAGAATGTTCTGACACGCTAGCAGTGGACGGGGGGGGGGCGTAGGAGTTTGGCCATGGAGCCTGGGAGGGGGGGGGATGGGCTCTATCACATATATACACCACTCTGGTCTGCCTGGTCGGATAGCATGCTCATACACACACACACACACACACAACACGCACACACACACATTCATGCAGACAAACACACATTCACACAGACGCACACAACACACACACAGTCCCAGTTCCCGCCCTTTTCCCCCCTCCCCGGTGACCCCTGACCCCAGACCCTCTGAATGCCGGCTCTGATTTATGACGGTGGGGGGGGGGCTGGCCTCCTCAGAGCCCCCCCTTCAACGCCCCCCCCCCAGGACCGGGTTCCTCCTAAGTGGTTCCCGGGCTCTTGGGGAGGGGTCCCCAGAGAGGGGGGGTCTGGCGCTGAGGGGCCGTTGGCTCAGACCACCCACCGGAGCGGGATGCTGCCTTTTAGTTGTTATCTACGTGTGGATTTAGGCAGATGGCCTGCACAAACCGTTCGGTAACTGAACCGTTCCTCATGCTTTAGTCCACGACGTGCTTCATGAAGATCCTCTTTGTCCTTCAGACCAACGGCCCCCCCAGGAGAAGACGACCCAGGGAGGACCCGACATGGGCCTGGGAAGGTTGCTAGTTCAAGTGTCGAGGTGTCCCTGAGCAAGATACCTCACCCTGACTGCTCCTGACCAGCTGGCTGTCGCCCTGCGTGGCTGACACACCGCCGTCGGTGTGTGAATGTGTGTATGAAGAATGGCTGAATGTGAGGCGGTATTCTAAACCACTGGTTAGTAAAGTGCTGTATATATGCAGTCCGTTCACCAGCTACTCAGAAGGAGCGTCCAGCTGGACCAGCATGATGAGGACCTGGTCCTACCAGACCATCGTACTTCATTTCCTTTGTACAGAAGGTCTGGAACTGCCCAATTGACAAACCTTCACTCCCTTGGAGGCGGGTGTCTGTAGAGGTTTTAAAATGATTGGATCTGCCCAGTGTCACTCTGGATCTGCCATAACCAATCGCATAGCGTTTGGTCGTGACGTATGTCATGCGACCGGGACCGGCTCCTTCCCCACTAACGGGGCCAGCTGGAAAATCAAACTTTTCCCGAACCCGGTGGGGAGAAGCGCCACAACATCACGGCCACCGACAAAACTCGGCAAAGCTTGTTCTTGCTCCGGCTTTGATTGATCGGTTTTCGGCAGCGATCCCACACCAGACCGAATAGCTTTCGTTCTTTCGTATCCTTCTCCGTTGTCTTCCTCTGGCTACATCTGAAACTGGCGCGTGACCTAGACATCATCGTTCGCAGCCACTCCCCCTGTTCGCTGATTGGACCGCCAGAAATCTGGTTTCCATGGAACACATTCATAGTAGGCAGACCCAGACCTAGTACTGAAGTGAAATGAAAACTGAGCAGAAGAAGATTTGTGGGCGGTACTAGGCTAGACGTGTGTAGCCTACGGTCTCATCCACCGCAGAGGTCGAGACCACAATCCTTCCGTTCCGTTTAGTTTGAGAAACTTCCTGTCTTAGCCCAAAGTCGCTCGCTTTCACTAAGGGCTGCATCTGTCATGTCTGCTCACACACTGGTTCCCAGTTCACCCAGTTCCATCTTAAGGAGAGTAGGCAAACAAGCCAGACCCAACTTGTTCCCGGTTCACCCAGTCCAACCTTTAGGGGCGCAGGCCAGCCAGCCCAAGCTGAACAGGAGTCACTGGTTTTTGTTTTCAGCAACATAAACAGGCAATCAGGCACCAACATGAGTCAAGTCAAAACTCCCCATTTAAATCTATGACATCATCCTCCTCCTCCGGCCCTGGAGCCAGGCCCCACCCAGGAAAAGGGGGTGATTAACCAAACACATATCTCCTCCTCCCCCGGAGCCAATAGGCTGCTTATGGGTTGTCCAGCGTCACACACTCAAGTGTCCACTTAGGAACCTATTACCATCCACTCCCGCGTTGGACGCACAGCGCAAACACATCAATTGTTATATTGGTCAAATCCTGTAACACAAGAGTCTGTCTCATAGTAGAGCATGCGGGCGTATTATTAAGGTAACCCCCCCAGACCTCAACCCTCACAGGGACCACATTCATACATTTAATCTTCTTCTTTTTCTGATATATATTTTCTTACTATATATTATATTACATCATCAGGAAACATATTAATGTTTCCTGATGATTAGCCATTATCCACTCTGTGTGTGTGTGTGTGTGTGTGTGTGTGTGTGTGTGTGTGTGTGTGTGTGTGTGTGTGTGTGTGTGTGTGTGTGTGTGTGTGTGTGTGTGTGTGTGTGTGTGTGTGTGTGTGTGTGTGTGTGTGTGTAACAAGGTTGTAACCGGGCGGCCCTTAGCGTCGCGGTCTGCACTCAGAGTTTCCATTCAGCGCCTCTCAGTGCGGACCTCGACTCCAACACTGGGAATCGCAGAGATCCGCCAACCGCAAGGAGGAAAATGTGATGAACGCTGCGTGCGCACACAAACGCACGCACACGCACGCGCACGCACGCACACACACGCGCACACACACTCAAGAGTATGGCAGATATGATTAACTCCTCTGCCATGCAATTCTACTTTTTGAGATGTTGTATCGTTGAATCCAATGGTAGATAGATCGATAAACCACGACATATAAACATCGACACATAAACATCGACAGATAAACATCGCCAGGTTTCGATACGATGGGCCCAATTTACTACAATCTTAAAATATTACGTTCCGCGCCGCCATAGGAGCTTTGGTTCAGCGTGGTCAGAGCTCTTCAGAGGAGATAAAAGGGTGAATACGCATGGTGCCCACACGGGCCTGCAGTCCACATGTAAACAACACACTCCACTTGTGAGGCCAAGTATCAACATAAACGATTCAACCAAAGAGTTCCTCTAATCCCGAAGTACGCGAAACCACATAATGCCCGCGGGTGCTGAACCCCGCCGTGCGCCCCGCAGCGCCGCGCGTGAAAAAAAATTAATCGGGTCTTACCCAGAAGACGAAATTGAAGAAGAAGAGGAGGTATTTAATACATTTGGTGCAGCCTTCCACTCCCATGGTTCGCGGTTCGAGGGGTGCTTCGACGGGTAAACAGAGAGACCGAGAGACGCTGGTTCAGGAGGATAGATTGTAACGGAGCGCAACTCTTTGTGGGTCCCGAGTTATGCTTGAAGAGGGAGGCAACACCCAACTTCTCCCCCGCCCCTTAAAGATAGATGGGAGCAGCCCGCCTGACAACACAATACGCAAACCTAACGGCCGATCCTGCCCGACGTCTCTGCTCCCCCTGCGGTTGAAACATATACTGGCTGCAGCCTGTACACGACATGGACACCCACTTCCAACTGCTCTACATGGTTTTATTCAAGCGATGATTTGAGTTAATTGTGTCCATTTTTAAACATCGATATAGTGAGACATTTTTCATGATAAATAATTTTCCATGTACCTTGGTAAACGATACATTGTTACCATGTAATGGAAAGAACATCAATGAAGAACTAACAAGCTAGCCCAACAGGGTTAGGGTTGGGGTAGTGGTTAGGGTTAGGGTTAGGGTTACGGTTACGGTTACGGTTACGGTTAGGGCTAGGTTTAGGTATTGAAAGATAAGAGATTGAAACTTTCCCACGCCCGGGTATAAACCAGGCCTCCCCAGAGCTGCCTTGTTCGCGGCAATGGGAAGACGGGATTGAGTGACGTAGCAGTTGAGTGACGTGCAGCCAGGTCCTTCTCTGCGGTTGGAATGGAAAGCAGGGTGTCCGGTACAACAGCACGCCCCCGCGGTCAGACCCTGAACCACAACTTCTTAAAGGAGCAGTGACAACATAGAGATGCTGTTGAAAAGACATAAACACCACGGAGACTGGTCATGTGTTTATTCTCTTATAAATAATGTTTACAGGAGTCAGGGGAGCAAAATATGTGTGTGTGTGTGTGTGTGTGTGTGTGCGTGCGTGCGTGCGTGCGTGCGTGGGTGTGCGTGCGTGTGTGTGTGTGTGTGTGTGTGTGCGTGCGTGCGTGCGTGCGTGCGTGCGTGGGTGTGCGTGCGTGCGTGCGTGCGTCAAGTCATTATACAAACATACAGAGTAGAGAAAAAGTAACAAAATTAGATAGTTGTGGTTCGCTCCTCCCTGCAGTCGGTAAGCTGACACAATGTCCGAAGGAAGAGGCTGTTGCTCAGAGGTTCTGTAAAGATTCTAATGTTGTTAACACATTTGGGCACGCTCAAATGGGCACACCTTCAATTCAGGGGATCAGTCAATGAATCAGTCAAAAATCAGAAATTAGGAATCAATAAATAATGACCATTACCTCAGCATCACGGATGTAAAGTTGAAACCTTTTGAATTTCCCTGAAGAAGCATTCCCAAGGGATCAATAAAGTGTCAATCTTGTTTTTGTTTTTGTCGGTGTGTGTGTGTGTGTGTGTGTGTGTGTGTGTGTGTGTGTGTGTGTGTGTGTGTGTGTGTGTGTGTGTGTGTGTGTGTGTGTGTGTGTGTGTGTGTGTGTGT
>OLKM01000246.1:303782-311104 GCA_900291075.1 Melanogrammus aeglefinus
TCCTCTCCTCCTTCCTCCTCCTCCTCCTCCTCCTCCAGAGAGTGGCCCTCTCCTCTCTGTTCTTCATCCTGATCTCCATCACCACCTTCTGCCTGGAGACCCACGAGGCCTTCAACCCCGTCCGCAACGTCACCACGGTGGACCCGGTGGACAACGTGACGCGGACCTCCCTGGAGTCGGAGACGGTGGTGTACCTCACCTACATCGAGGGCGTGTGCGTCCTCTGGTTCACCTTCGAGTTCCTGATGCGCGTCATCTTCTGCCCCAGCAAGCTGGACTTCATCAGGAACACCCTGAACATCATCGACTTCGTGGCCATCCTGCCCTTCTACCTGGAGCTGGCCCTGAGCGGCCTGTCCTCCAAGGCCGCCAAGGACGTGCTGAGCTTCCTGCGCGTGGTGCGCTTCGTGCGCATCCTGCGCATCTTCAAGCTGACGCGCCACTTTGTGGGGCTGCGCGTGCTGGGCCACACGCTGCACGCCAGCACCAACGAGTTCCTGCTGCTCATCATCTTCATGGCGCTGGGGGTGCTGATCTTCGCCACCATGATCTACTACGCCGAGCGCCTGGGCACCGACCCCAACGACCCCGACGCCCCCGAATCGCACTTCAAGAACATCCCCATCGGCTTCTGGTGGGCGGTGGTCACCATGACCACGCTGGGCTACGGGGACATGTACCCCCAGACCTGGTCGGGCATGCTGGTGGGGGCTCTGTGCGCGCTGGCCGGGGTGCTCACCATCGCCATGCCCGTGCCCGTCATCGTCAACAACTTCGGGATGTACTACTCGCTGGCCATGGCCAAGCAGAAGCTGCCCAAGAGGAAGAACAAACACATCCCGCGGGCCCTCCAGCCCGGCTCCCCGGACTACTGCCACTCGGGCCGGACCTCGCCCCACGGCAGCCTGCGCAGCGAGCTGGCCGGGCCCCTGGAGACGGACCCCCCTGACATCCCCACGCCAGGTGGGTCTCTGGACGGAGATGTGATGAACACATGAATAGTCAGTTCATTGGACGTGTGTGTACATAGTGGGCGTCCCGGGTGTTCCCTTCATTGGTTGGCATCGAGGCGTTTAGGCGTGCCCGCGCTGGTTTGATCATCCTCACTCCTGTGCCTCCTGTTGTCATGGCTACGGTGTCTTAGCAACACAGGGCAGAATCCTGGCCGGGCCAAGGTGCGGCAGCAGGCTGCTCTGGCGGTGAAACAGCCGACGCTTTGGTGCTCTGTCGCCGTGGTAACGGACGGTCACCTCAGGGGGTCGGTCCCACTGTGCCACCATTTGTTAATTCATCATACTGTGGCGCTGGCAGCCGCACGTAGCGCGTAGCACGTAGCACGCAGCTGCAGTGATCTATGAACTAGCGTTGGGGTTCCTGTACCTTCAGCCCAAACAGACTGCAGGCTGCAGGGAGCCGGAGAACGTGACGCTGGTTGCGTAACAACCATTAACCGAGTGCTCCCCGTAGATTTCACCAGCACAGGAAATGTGCAGGGGAATAACATGTGTGTAGTGTACAAACACACATGCCTACACTAATACACACACACACACACGCACGCACGCACGCACGCACGCACGCACGCACGCACGCACGCGCACGCACGCACGCACACGCACGCACGCACGCACGCACGCACGCACGCACGCACGCACGCACACACACACACACACACACACACACACACACACACACACAGGGCTGTCTCAGGGATTTACAATATGCATGGTACTGCTCACCACTGCTCAGTTTCCCGTCTCTCTTAAAGGGACACAGAGCCATATTTTAGGCTAAAAATATCCAAGATATATGTAGTCATATGCATGTGTCATATTGTGATGTTAATCTAAAAACAATGTGAAAGGGCTCTCCTGGCCAGACCCCTCTGTCGCTGTGACCCCTCTGTCGGTGTGACCCCTCTGTCGGTGTGACCCCTCTGTCGGTGTGACCCTCTTTGTTGGTGTGACCCCTTTGTTAGTGTGACTCCCTTTGTCGGTGTGACCCCTCTGTCGGTGTGACCCCTCTGTCGGTGTGACCCCTTTGTTAGTGTGACCCCCTTTGTCGGTGTGACCTCTTTGTTGGTGTGACCCCTTCGTTGGTGTGACCCCTCTGTCGGTGTGACCCCTCTGTTGTTGTGACCCGTGACCCCTCTGTTGGTGTGACCCCTCTCCAGTGGTCCCCACTCCGTACCTGAAGCTGAACGGGGAGACGTCAAAGGCGGCCTTGGCCCACGAGGACTGCCCCGACATCGACCAGGCCATGTCCACGGAGGAGGGCGCCGTCTTCAGCCCCGCCCAGGAACACGCCGACCACCCCTGCTTCCTGCTGCTCCCGGCTAGTCCCGCCTCCTCTGGGGGCAGGGCAAAGAGAGGTAGACCTCCGCGTGCACGAGGCCCCCGCTCACAGGCCAACGCTCGCTCTGCTTAACCCGTCAGACGGAGGCTAGTTATCATTAGTGAGGCTAGTTAGGATGGACCCGGTCCCGACACGGTCCCGACCCGGTCTGGACCCGGTCTGGACCCGGTCTCGACCCGGTCTGTACCCGGTCTGGACCCGGTCTGGACCCGGTCTGGACCCGGTCTGGACCCGGCCTGAGTTCAGGTCCACTCCGTCAGGCCTCATGTCTTCGTGACTAAACCGCCTGTTTTCATTCATCTTGAAGGCCGGACACCAGGAGTAGAAGAGCAGGACAGTTCTTAGTAACGTACAGGCAGACAGACAGACAGACAGACAGGCAGGCAGACAGACAGACAGACAGACAGACAGGCAGACAGACAGACAGACAGACAGACAGACAGACAGACAGACAGACGGACAGACAGACAGACAGACAGACAGACAGACAGACAGACAGACAGGCAGACTGACCACAGGCAGTGGTCAGCTCTCAGGGAGATGCTGTTCACATATCAGCAATTGATGTTAGGATTTAAAACGCAGATTGAATCCAGTTGATCGTTTTGTTGACACTTGTTTAGTTTGAGACCTTTACTCACCGTCTTGTTCATCTGTTTTATTTCCAATGCATTTTATAATCTCTATTTCCTGTCACTCTAGTTTCCATCACCTCCACCACTGACTCCTCCCCCCCCCCCCCCCCCCCCCCCCCGTGCCCCCCTCTCCATCCCTGGTTGTCTACAGACAGGCAACCTAACTCTGCCTACTTTCTGTTGTTTCTTTGTGGTTGTTATTTTCCCCTCACTCCCGTCGGCCCGTGGTCTTTCTGTTCCTCTCCATGTCCTCCTCACTCTCTCCCCCACACTCCCTCTCCCCCTGGGGCTGTGTCCCCTGGGGCTGTGGTCCTGGGTCTAGGTTCAGAGGGTCTTCTCCCAGCATTGCTATCCTCTGCTGCAGATCGTCTGGTTGGTCCAGGCCAAGTCCTTCATGTGATGCTGGTCGACCAATCAGACGATCGCAGCTGGCCTCTAGCAGTCTAGACGGCGTCAACTGACCCATGATAAGTCTCAGGGCAGCTAACCCAATCGGAAGCCCTGAAGTGCTTCTGTACTCCGGATCCAAGCTGTTCACATTCAGCTTTGCTTTTTATGTTTTAACCAATCAGATTAAGGCAACGATAAGCGTCACATCTCCCCTCTTAGTTAGCGTTAGCATAGCGTGCTGGGAGGCTAAGCCATGCTAGCCCAGGTCGCTCCTCCAGGGAGCCTTTCGCCCCCCAGCTAGGAAGGGTCTCCCCTGCAGGACCGATGTAGCACCTGCAGCCATGGTGGACCGAGCTACCCTGAGCTCAGCTCTGACCTAGGATCAGGGGTCCTTCCGTTTTATTATCTACAGACAGCAGATGTCACTCATTCACTGTTCCCCTGGGTGATGTGAGTCAGTGGATTCAGAGGGGCCGGGGCTGAGGGGGGGGGGGGGGGGGGTTCCTGGGAGTTCCACCTTTGCCTTGCCATTTCCTCTCAGGGCCAGTACAGTGAGACCCACCAGAACTCCCTGTTGTGCTATCGACGCCGTGCAATGCAGACATTTAAAACGAGCTGATTGTCTCACCTGCTGCTTGCATATTGCATTTCATTTCATTTCATACTAACACCTCATCAGCCACATAGCAAACACACACACACACACACACAAACACTGAGACTCTCAGACAGAAATGTGCTATAAAGATATCGGAGACAAAGATGGGTTGCTGAGAAAGACTGGTAGGTTGGCATCGCTGTGTTTATCTGTGTAGGCATGTGCCAGGTCTTTGCTTCCTGCATGTCACATGATGTGACATGCAGGAGGGAGGATGGACTGACCTCTTGTAGGCCTCCTCCGAGCCTCCTCTGAGCCTTCTCCAGCTGCCAAAAGACCAGCCCAGTACAAGATGGTCAAATATTTGACCAAACTTCAGTCACAGCGTCCTCTAGATTCTAAGGGTGAAATACCACAAATGGTGGTACACACTGGTGGTTCCACAAGCAAGTCAAGCAAGCAAGTGCATTATGGGAAAAAAATAAACATGACAGTGGGATAACAATTGCAACCTACAACTTAAAGATTCCGATACTTTGACTCCAGTAAAACCACACGGTTAATTCTGTTTGTGTTCCTGTTGTTAAACCACATGGACGTCGTCAGGACTCTGTTGGCTAGAATGTCTAGAAGTTCCTCATTCATAGACTCTGCTGTCCTTTTAGAGCGCTGACGCTTGACCCGCCCCCCCCCCCCCCCCATTTTCACCTTCAGCACCGTCAGCTACTTCCTGTCTGGCACATTGGTACTTCCTGTTTCTGCTTGTGAAGTCTCCCTAAAGCTCTTTCAGCGCTTTGTTGTTGCCTCAGCATTTTCTGTCTGTTGTGGCCGAGTTATCTCTGGGACGAGTCGCGTGACGCTATGTTGTCGTCAATTCTGTCTTGCTTTGTCCCCCGAGCAGTGTCCCGCTACCCCGTCTGTCTCTCTCTCTCTGTCTGCCTCTCTGTCTGTCTCTCTCTCTGTCTCTCCATCTGTCTCTCTGTCTGTCTCTCTGTCTGTCTCTCTGTCTCTTTCTCTGTCTCAGTCTCTCCGTCTGTCTCTCTCTCTTTCTCTCCGTCTGTCTCTGTCTCTGTCTCTCCGTCTGTCTCTCTCTCCATCTGTCTCTCTCTCTGTCTCTCCGTCTGTCTCTCTGTCTCTTTCTCTCTCTCTCTCTCTTTCTCTGTCTCTCCGTCTGTCTCCTCTGTCTCTCTGTCTGTCCCTCCATCTGTCCGGCCCGTCTGTCTCTCTGTCTGTCTCTCTCTCTGTCTCTCCGTCTGTCCGGCCCGTCTGTCCGGTTTCCTTCTCAAAGCCCCGCCCTTTGAACCTTCCCCTCTGAACAATAGCCCTGCACCCCTTTAATGGCCGCGGGGGGACTCACTTTTCTTGGGACTCATTTGTAAGTGTGTGTTAGTGTCAGCGTTTCCCCCTGACCCCATCAAACCAGGACAAGGACATGTTCTCTTTGTGTGAGAAGTCATTCTCCAATGGAGGGAAGCTCTCAAATCTGGGTGCCTTTGTCCATCTTTCTCTTCCTTGCTCTTTGTCTCTTCACTCTGTTGTCCTTCAATTCTTCACACACACCAGCTCTCTCTCTCTCTCTCTCTCTCTCTCTCTCTCTCTCTCTCTCTCTCTCTCTCTCTCTCTCTCTCTCTCTCTCTCTCTCTCTCTCTCTCTCTCTCTCTCTCTCTCTCTCTCTCTCTCTCTCTCTCTCTCTCTCTCTCTCTCTCTCTCTCTCTCTCTCTCTCTCTTCTCTCTCTCGCTCTCTCTCTCTCTCTCTCTCCTCTCTCTTCTCTCCTCTCTCTCTCTCTCTCTCTCTCTCTCTCTCTCTTCCTCTCTCCCCATCCCTCCTCTCCTATCCTGAGAATGTGACGGGCGTGGTTGATGCAGCTATGATCTCTGTCCCCGCCCTTTCCCAGATGCTTGGGATTTTGACACTGTCCGATTTAAATACAATAAGCCGACTGAAGTTCTGCGTGTGACCTGAAGTCAGGACTAGGCCAAGTCCTTTTCCCGCTCTCTCATACCTCAAGCGAGGATAGATGCAGCCCTCCTCCACAGACTCCTCCCACATTGGAGCGTCAACAACAGGGTGTTTAGGGTTCCTTGACGGTTCCTCCGGTCCAGATGTTGTGTGAATGTCTCTTGAGAACACGACCGTGTGAGCAGGCTCCGCCGAGTCAGTACAGGAGGAAGACGGGTCAGAGGTTGGAAGGAGGAGCTACCATCCAGGAGGTCTGTGAGGGGGTGCTGAACTGGGTTCAGTGTTAGTGTTGAGGGTGTTACTTCACAGCCGCCGGCGCGCGTTCTGCTGGTATCTAGCGTATGTTGCACGGTGTACCCCCCCCTTCACCATGGCACTAATGCTGCTACGATCGGTACGACCACTGCTTTTCTTTATATGAATCCTCCTTCTTTGCACACAATCCATGTAGCTATCTGATGATATGGTGTCAAAGATCAGTATTGAATGAATTTAATATTTTTCTTGTTTGTTGTTTGATTCGATCTTTGTTTACTTGAATTTGATTATTTGGTTTTATACATTGTCATTCTGATCAGCAATCATGTTTTGGACAATTAGTGCAACGCCTGTCCTTTATTTTAGTCTCTCTTGTTTGTTTTTAGTTTTTCATGAGACAATTACATTGTTGTTACTGCCATGGTATGAAGATGAACCAATATTGTTTAATTGATTCACTGATTTTCTTATTTATTTATAATTAATTTATGGTATCATTTTTATCCATGCTTCCAATGTCAATGTAAATGATTATACAATATATATTTTGTATAATCTTTGTATTTTTGTAATTTTTTTTACCCAAAAACACTCACAAACCACGAGCACCTCATAACGCAAAGAGACCCCACGATGTGCTCTGAACTGTAAATTTAAAGATCAGAAGCTCTCACGGTATTGTAAATCAAACACATGCACATTGATATGCAACGTGGAACTGAAAGAAAACAGATAAGAGACCAGAGACCGTCCTGAAATTTGCATGAAATAAACTGTTTGTACGAAAGTAGGATTTCTGCTTCTTTTTGTTCGTTTAACGAAAGAATCGCGCACCTTGAATGCCCCTCCTTCTCCCTCTGTTGAGCTCCTTTGTTTTTTAGCAACCTGTGAGATGACCTTTGACCTTTGGCTCTGAGGTGAAGGGTCGTAGCAGGATCCCGGCGACCGACCAGGGCTGCATGGCGGAATGCATCTGCAGCATGGGCCGATGACGATGATGATGATGATGATGATGATATTTACTGACTCATTCCACCGAGGGAAACGCAGGTTCATGCATGCTTTGCCAGAGCATTCTCCGTAAGATGTTTGGCACTCGCCACCACCTCCACCCCCACACCTCACC
>OLKM01000246.1:311842-412479 GCA_900291075.1 Melanogrammus aeglefinus
TCCTCTCACCCCCCTCCACCTCATTTTCCTCCCCTCTCTCATCCGTACCCCCTATCTCCCCCTCCCTCTCCTCTTCCCCCTCCTCCTCCTGTCCTCCTCTCCTCCTCTCCTCTCCTCCTCTCCTCCCCTGTCCTCTCTCCTCCTCCCTCCTCTCCTCCCCTTTCTCCTCCCCCTCTCCCCCTCTCCTCCCCCAGGCTCTAAGCGGCGGGGGCGGACCAAACGGGAGAAGCAGTCGGTGTGTGTGATGAACCAAGGCGTGCCCACCACCCTCTGTCGCGGCCACACCCTGCCCTCCCCCCCTCCCAAAGCGCCGTAGTGGGGGCATGAAGTAAGTCTGTGGGGGCAACGGACCCCGTAGGAGCCCCCCCCCCCCCCCTGTGGGTCTCTCCCTGTGTGTGTGTGTGTGTGTGTGTGTGTCCGTCGCTGTGTGCCATTTAAAACTCATTTGCATAACGGGGCAAGAGACCGTGCGCCGAACAAAAATGAAATATGAATATGGACAAACAGGGATTTACAATACATAATATGGATGATATTCTAGCATCGGTAAAAGATATAAGCAATGACTGACAGAGTGTTACTGCTGGCCGGGACCGTGTTGCTCCCACTAGTGTGTAGCGGCCGGACACATGGAGGTGTGTGTGGGAGGTCGCAGACGGAATTCTTGTTTATGTGTGTGTGTGAGTAACTTTGTTTGTGTGCGTTTCTGTTTGCATGGGTGTGTTTGCGTCTGTGTGTAGGTGTCTATGGGTTAATGTGTGTGTATGTGTGTGCACGTACGTGTATGTGTGCACACAATCAACCCCTCCAGCTTCCATCTCTGCCCCGGACGCTGTGTCTGTCCTCGTTGTGAGAGGCCGAGTGTGATGCTCCATCCTGTCTGTTGGCATGGAGCCGGTCCTCCAGCACCTCCTGTGGAACGCAGCCGGCACGCCGTTGGCTAGTTCTTCTAAAACAAGGAGATATAGGAGGGGCCTTGGGAAGGAGCGCTGTGATTGGTCGGTTTCAGGGTAGCA
Source organism: Melanogrammus aeglefinus (assembly GCA_900291075.1). NCBI lineage: Eukaryota > Metazoa > Chordata > Actinopteri > Gadiformes > Gadidae > Melanogrammus > Melanogrammus aeglefinus. The sequence goes on from OLKM01000246.1 coordinate 312,859, forward strand.
TGGAGTCTTTTTGAAACTATCACAATGTATGCGTCGATAGACTTTCCTCTATTAGCATGGTTATTTATAAATTATGTACATTTATACTTTACACGAAATGTAATATTTACATTTTATTGGAAGAATGTCACCTCTGTGTTTTGTAAGTGTCCTATGTCCCCCGCTAGACGTAGGACTGAAGGACCAGCTGTTTAGCGAGTACGTTGTGCCATATTCAATCTTTACCCACGAGGAGAAGCTGCTCTGACCAGCTCAGGCAGTCCTTGAGATGGTCAGGGGGGGGACTCTCCTCTCTCTTGTGCATGATGTCAGGTGATGTGTCTATGCAAGGTATGATTCATGAGTTAGCTTTAAGAAGTGAGCGTTTGAGTGTTCTTGAATTGCATTACTGCTTGATCTGACTGAGAACACTTCACATTGGAGCCAGAGGCACGATGCCCTCGGAGGAGTCTAGGGCTAACAGCAATATCACCACAAACAAGGTTTTTATATGACCTATTTAATATGGATTCATATTTTCATGAATTAACATTTGGTATTCCTGGTAAGGGCAGGTTTGGCTTTTTTTAGCCCTTTATCGATCTATCTTTCTGTCGATCTATCTAGTTATCTATCTTTCCATCAATCTAACAATCTATCCATCTACCTTTCTATCAATATTTATATCTATCTACCTATCTATCTATCTATCTATCTAGCGATACTAATCTCTGCTTTTCTCTTAAATTATAATTTAAGAGAAAATTTTAAATTTCTTTCCCCTGAAGAAGCCCGATCACATCTGTTGAAACAAAAGAATCACGGACGCATGTCTGGTCATGATTGTTGAGGCAATTGTGTCTCTTTTATTTTGTGTGTTGTAGTTTTACAATTGAAATTGAAATCAACAATTGAAATGAAAAATAAAGTATGCATCTATATTGTTGTTCATACACGTTGTCCTCTTTTCTGTGACCCCCCCTACCTAAGGATTAGTGTTACCTCCTAAATCCTCCTGGGTCGTGAAGGGGGGGCGTGTTTGTTCAACTTGCTGGACCCTCTCTCTCCTAGCAGACACTGTCCCGGCCAACAGTAGTGTCAGGTCTAATGCTGAGGACAGAAGGTTTCACTAGGATGCTGGCATTTAGGATCATGATGCCAGTCCTGTCCTTTAAGGGGTGTGCATGTGAGAGAGAGGGAGAGAGAGAGAGAGAGAGGGAGAGAGAGAGAGAGAGAGAGAGAGAGAGAGAGAGAGAGAGAGAGAGAGAGAGAGAGAGAGAGAGAGAGAGAGAGAGAGAGAGAGAGAGAGAGAGAGAGAGAGAGAGAGAGAGAGAGAGAGAGAGAGAGAGAGAGAGAGAGAGAGAAGAGAGAGAGAGAGAGAGAGAGAGAGAGGAGAGAGAGAGAGAGAGAGAGAGAGAGAGAGAGAGAGAGAGAGAGAGAGAGAGAGAGAGAGAGAGAGAGAGAGAGAGAAAGAAGGAAAGAGAGAAAAAGAGAAAGAGAGAGGCAAAGGCAGACAGAGGGAGTAAAGAAAAGAGGGAAGAGGTGAGAAAGGGGGCATGAAGAACGTTTTTATCACTAATAGTTGGTGAAGCAGCCACCTAGTTTCGTCAGGTTACCATGACTACACACTGAGCCAAGGACCCACGATTCAGAGGACCCACTAGCCAGCAAATCATTTATTTATGATCTATTTATTCATTTATTATTATTATTATTATTATTATTATTATTATTATTATTATTATTATTATTATTATTATTATTATTATTATTATTATTATGTATTGATTCAGTTATTTATTTATCGATTTATTTATTTTGTTTATTTTTATCATCTCAGAGGTATTTAAAACTCTGATGAATGGACTGGATTCTGGTGAAATGGCCTGCTTGGAGGATTATAGGTTTAATGATTAAATGAGGGTAAGATGGACCTCACGTTATGGACATTACAGGTCATGATGTTGAACAGCTGCTTTGGAATAGTTTAATAGACAGGAAGGATGAATAAAGCAACAAGCTTCTACAATAGCATTACAACTGCAAAATGTGGTTTCACGTTGGCCTAAACTTTGTAGGTCTATAGAACAGTACATGCTACAGATGATACACAAAGACACATTACAGAAGCTACTCTATGAAGCCCAGTTACCATAACTACCGTCTGATGCTCAACCAACTGAAGCTCTAAAATCAAAAGGGACACCAGCATCAAGCTGTTGTGTTTATGTTCTCATCATCATCTCATCCAACACGTTCATCGGTACGACGACAACCACAACACTCATCTTACACCAGCCACCAGGATACCCCCCCAGCCCCATGACCCCGCCCACACCCACCTCCATGACCCCGCCCCCCAGCCCCATGACCCCGCCCACACCCACCTCCATGACCCGGCCCCCCAGCCCCATGACCCCGCCCACACCCACCTCCATGACCCCGCCCCCTACCTCCATGACCCCGCCCATGATGCAACTCACCCCCATGACCCCGCCCCTCCTCAGACCCCGCCCCCTGACCCCTCTCCAGACCCCGCCCCCACTTCAGACACCGTGGTGCACTGTGAGGCGGTTCAAGGCGTCGCCCACAATGTCCAGTTCGTGCCGGAGGTCCTCCACCACGGTGGTGATGCTGCTGGTGTCCTTCAGCACGTCCACGCTCTGCGTGTACGGGTTGTAGCGCACCGTGAACGGCCGCCGGATCGTCTTGGCGAACTCCCTAAGGAGACACATTAACATTAACAATTACATATAGGGCGTTAAGCAGACGCTTTTATCCAAAGCTACTTACAATAAATGTCAGGGATCATATATCAGTCCCTCAAGAAAAATGCAGCGTTTTTTTGTGATTGGCCAAAAATCCTTAATTATGCGGCACGTTTTCTTAAAAAATGCAATAACATATACGGCATATTTATGCAATTATATGCTATGAAAATGCGAGAACTTGCGAAAAATGCAGCTTTTGCGTAATTACGTCACTTCATAACGTTCCCATGGCAACGGGGAAATGGCTGCTCTTGTGTGAAGTAAACGCAACATTTTTCAAATTCCTGCTAAGATATATGTTTTTTGCAACGAAAATGCGTGGATTATGAAATCATGCAAGCCCCGCATATTTTGCGCGGAATTCTGCAATTTATGAGGTGAAAGTGCGGCATATTGGGAAAAAGGCGGCCACCGCATGATATGTGGTTTTCGGCTGATTATGCGTTGAATTATGCGATCGCATAATGGCGTTTTTCTGGAGGGACTGATATATCAACCAAGTGCTAAGCATTAACAATCACTAGGTTAACCCATTCCCTGTATACACTGTTTTCCTTTTGATTGGTTGAGCAAAACACTGATCTTCTTCCGATTGGTTATTCTAAACCCTGATCTCCTTCTGATTGGTTGATCTTAACCCTGATCCCCTTCTGATTGGTTGAATCTAAAGTCCTTGCTAGGAGTAGCAGGCGACGGACTCTTCTGGTTCTATCTCACATGAGCTTCACTAGGACAACGAGGTGAAGGTCATTCTGAGTTCTTCAGGGCGTCGTTGCTGTCACCACCGTCTGGACGGCGCGCGGCTCACCTCATCTTAGCCTTGGCCTCCTCGAAGCTCTCGGACACAAAGTACACGTCTTGGAAGGTGGTGATGATGCACTCCTGGTTGCAGGTCACCGCGGGGTCGAAGGTCAGGATGTGAGCGTTTCCAGAGAGCGCATGCTGAGGCAGAAACAGAGTCCACCCGACAGGTTAACATCCATTACACACTAATTATATTATCGTATTATTATAAATGGGTGCTCAGTCGTATATTTATATATTGAAATGAAAAGTTGTTCATTTACCCTTTTTCAGTGGCTTATAATAATTATTATATATTTGTTTCCTTCTCCTTTATTGTATTATAATAATGGGGAGTTAAACAATACAGATGCTTAATCATAATGTACCAAACTCAGCCTCAACTGCACATTAGCCTCAGCTGCCTCTGTTTTAACCCGAGGCCCTCGTCAACCTTTAGAGGGCAGCAGACGCCCTTCTGTTCACCGCTGTGTGCGGTGCTCTGTACCCCCAGTGTGTTCACTGGTGCTCTGTAAGCCCAGTCCGTTCACTGGTGTGTTCAGAGTCTCAAACCCCCAGTCTGCTCCCTGGTTTAGGGGGTGCTCTCTGGTCTGGGTCTCAGACCCCCAGTCTGCTCACTGGTTTAGGGGGTGCTCTCTGGTCTGGGTCTCAGACCCCCAGTCTGCTCCTTGGTTTAGGGGGTGCTCTCTGGTCTGGGTCTCAGGCCCCCAGTCTGCTCCCTGGTTTAGGGGGTGCTCTCTGGTCTGGGTCTCAGACCCCCAGTCTGCTCCCTGGTTTAGGGGGTGCTCTCTGGTCTGGGTCTCAGACCTCCAGTCTGCTCCCTGGTTTAGGGGGTGCTCTCTGGTCTGGGTCTCAGGCCCCCAGTCTGCTCCTTGGTTTAGGGGGTGCTCTCTGGTCTGGGTCTCAGGCCCCCAGTCTGCTCCTTGGTTTAGGGGGTGCTCTCTGGTCTGGGTCTCAGACCTCCAGTCTGCTCACTGGTTTTAGGGGGTGCTCTCTGGTCCTGGGTCTTCAGGCCCCCAGTCTGCTCCCCTGGTTTAGGGGGTGCTCTCTGGTCTGGGTCTCAGACCTCCAGTCTGCTCACTGGTTTTAGGGGGTGCTCTCTGGTCTGGGTCTCAGACCTCCAGTCTGCTCACTGGTTTTAGGGGGTGCTCTCTGGTCTGGGTCTCAGGCCCCCAGTCTGCTCCTTGGTTTAGGGGGTGCTCTCTGGTCTGGGTCTCAGGCCCCCAGTCTGCTCCTTGGTTTAGGGGGTGCTCTCTGGTCTGGGTCTCAGACCTCCAGTCTGCTCCTTGGTTTAGGGGGTGCTCTCTGGTCTGGGTCTCAGGCCCCCAGTCTGCTCCTTGGTTTAGGGGGTGCTCTCTGGTCTGGGTCTCAGCCGGCTCACCTTCAGCTCGCTGATGGAGGACAGCAGGCCGGCGCCGTACGCCCTCAGCCTGCCTTCCTGTTTACAGAGACCGAACTCCACGGTGAAGAAGTAACACTGCAGGAGGGGGTGGAGGGGGTCACGGGGCATACGTTAGTGACTGAGGGGGAAGGGGAAGGAGGCCTGGGTTTAGTCGCAGGTCATTTAGCGCAAGGTTTCATCCCTGGCTCCTTAGCCGTCATGGACAGTTTGTTAAAGTGTGCAGTGTACACTTTATTAGAGTATACATTTTATTAGTGTACAATGTAGAAAGAGTGTAGTGTAAAATAAATGCAGACTTAGCGATAACTGCAGTGTAAAGAGTCTAGCGTATAAACGATGTAAAGTTACTCATTCGGGCATAGTGTACACTTTAGACTGAGTGTGCAGTGAGCAAAGTGTGTAAAGTGTTTAGGATAGTGAGCAGTGAAGACAGTGGAGAGTGACCGATGAGGGGACAGTGTTAAGGACAGTGGGTGATGACATCAGTCGGGGGTCCGCACCGTGGCCAGTTTCTGCACAGCCTCGTCGGAGGCCCCGAGTGAGGCCAGCCCGATCTCCTGGGAGAACTGGGCGAAGCTCGGCTCGGCCAGCAGGGGGACGTGGCCCAGGAGCTCATGGCACGTGTCTCTGTGGGCAGACACACACATGGCATGCACACGCACACAAAACACACACAAACACAGACACACACACACACACCCAGACAGACACACACACTCACGGCATGCACACGCACACAAAACACACACAAACACAGACACAGACACACACACACACACACACACAGACACAGACACACAAACACACACACACGGTATGCACACGCACACAAAACACACACAAACACAGACACACACACACACAGACACACACACACAGCATGCACACGCACACAAAACACACACAAACACAGACACACACACACACGGCATGCACACGCACAAAAAAACACACACAAACACAGACACACAGAAAAACGCACACAGACACACACACGCACACACACACACACACACAAACAGACACACACAAACAGACACGCACACACACATGCACACATGTACAAACACACACATGCACACATGTGCACGCACACAGACACACACACACACACACACACGCACACATACATGTACACGCAAACACACGCACACGCACACGTGCGCACACACGCACATGCACCCACACATGCCCACACACACAAGGGATCATATATCATATATTCACAACTTGAAATTGGTATCTGTGTGAACCTGTAAGGTAATCAATAATCAGAATAAGTTGTGTTTATGTGTGTGTCCTCCCCCTGTGTGTGTGTGTACTCACGGCTCCGGGGTGTACAGGGGGTCCGAGCTGTGCCGGACGTACTGGGTGCAGTGGAAGACCCTGAAGGCCAGGCCGGCCAGGAAGTCCCTGGGGGAGAGGTACCCCGCCACCGGCCGGACAGTGAACCCCGAGCGCTCTGCGGCATGGGACACGGACACACACGCCAACACAGCGCACATATTAACACAGACCAACACACTTAAACACAGACACACACGTCAACACATACAGATGCACACGCTTAAACACAGACGCACACACATGAACACAGACAGACGCACACGTCAACATGGACACATACGCGTCAACACAGACGCACGCGTCAACACGGACGCACACGCCAACACACACAGCGCACACGCGTCAACACAGAGCGCAGAAAGGTCAACACAGAAGCACACACGTCAACACACACAGACGCACACAGCGCATACAACTCAACGCACGCAGCACACACACACAGGGGCAGGCATCACAGCCCACTCAGACACACACACCTAAACACACTCAGACACATGCACGTAAACACACACAGACACATTCATGTAAACACACACAGATGCATTCGCGTAAACACAGCAGCACACACACGTCAACACACGTCAACACATAGCACAACCACGTCAACACACAGAGTATAGAGCACAAGGATTTAGACTTGTTTTCATAAACATATATATATATATATATATATATATATATATATATATATATATATATATATATATATATATATATATATATATATATATATATATATATATATATATATATATATATATACATAAATCATTGTGCTCTACTACCCTGAAACCCAGGTCTGGCCTGTCTATTTATCGGTAGGACCTTCCCAGCCGTACCCTTGAGGAAGCGGGAGATGTCCTCCAGCTGGGGGATGTTGTCCTCCCTGTAGTTGCAGTACTTGGTCAACAGGGGGAGGTTCTTCAGGTACTCTCTGCAGGCATGGCTGGGGTACAGCTTGTTGAGCTCCCTGAACACCACCCCCCACGTCCGCACCTCCTCCTCCGTGAACTCGATGCGCGGGATCGGTTCTCCGCTGGAACGGGAACACGAGTGTTTAAATAAAACAGGACTTTAGTGGGAAGAAGGAATATAATAGCAGAGTGCTACATGGTAACGTGTATCCTGATATCAACAAGTGTCATTGATTATTTTATGTGTTATTTCATATATTGCACATTTCCCACTGATGCCAGCTGAAGGTTAACTACTTACTGTTTGTAGCACATGGCCAGATCAGCGAAAAATTTCCGTCGCTGACGATACAGATTGTCTTTGAAACCCTGTGAAAGAAAATCCCAAAAGTCACTCGTTAATTGTACTGAGGCAGGGTAGGTATTAAGGATAAGGAAGAGTGTATGGTGGAGCTACCCTCCGAGCCCCTCCACATGGAGGTACGTACCGGGTGGTCTGCATCCAGCTCTGATCCGTACATCAGCACCCGGTTGGCACACAGATCCAGATCTGAGATCTTCTGGGGGAACCAGGGGATGTCCTCTGTTTCTGAAACCGGGTGCAGTACAGTGTTTAGAACGGTGTGTATTGCAGTGTGTGTCACTATGTGTAGTAGTGTGTGTTACAGTGTTTATTGTAGTGCATATCTCAGTGTGTATCAGTGTGCGTATCGCTGTGTATTAGTGTGTATTGCAGTGTGTATTGACGCGCGCAGATGACCCCCCCATAGTAGCCTACAAGGTCAACACAACTGCAGATGCTGTGCATGCTTTGAAAGAAATGCCCCCTGATGTCCATGGCCTGTTTGATCAGGTAGAGACACTAGTGAGATTGTTGATGGGGGTGCCCATAGCATCTGCTGAGGCAGAGCGCAGTTTTAGTGGGTTACGCAGATTGAAGACATGGTTGCGATCAACCATGACGCAAAAAAGACTCAATGGCATTGCTGTGTGCCATATTCACCAAGAGAGGCTTGACAGACAAAAAATGCCCAGCGGTATGTTCAGGGTAATGAAAGGAGGAGAGATGTTTTTGGGTCCTTCAGTGAGTCTGCTTAGACAGTACATTTGTTTGGCTTTTTGTTCATTTATGTCAATATGTTGTTTACACTTCTGAGTGTATACACAAATGTTTAAATAAAACATAGTTTGCATAAGGCATGAAGTTTCTGTGGGTGATTGGCATTCCAGACAAATAACAGTTTCATATGGCTAGTGTTGATCAAGTAGGCCGTTGTTTAACAATGTTCAATGTTGTTTATCCATGATTTCAAATAAGAATTCTCCAATGGCTTTTTGGTGCAAACCATTGGCCCGTAAAGTAACTACTTCAGCGCTAGTTAAAGCCCAGATTACACAAAAATAACTTATTGAGTTGAAGTCATTTGCTGACAGCTTTGTCCCCCCCAGTTCATAACCCCATCTGCACCCTGCATATCATAATAATCACAGTGTGTAGAAGTGTGTATGTAACAGTGTGTACTACATTGTTTAGTGTGGTGTGTATCACAGTGCATTGTAGTGTGTATGACAGTTTGTATGACAGTGTTTAGTCCAGTGTGTGTTGAGGTGTGCCTCGCAGTGTGTTTTGCAGTGTGTAGTCCAGTGTGTGTCACAGTGTGTAGTTCAGTGTGCACTACCATGGTGACCACTGTGTTGGGAGATATTAAGGCATTTATCGTAAACAATAATTTGGCCTTGTCTCAAACTCATCAGCCTTTCCTGAGCCAGGCAGTCTGAGCTGGTCAACAGGGTGAATTCATGGCATTTTTCTTTTACCTTCCTCCAGCACGCCGCTTTCGTCTGGCGGGTCCATCTCAACAATGTTGGTGTGTTTCCGCAGTAAGTGGGTCAGCTCCTTGAGCTGCTCGTTGTTGCTGTCGCAATCCACAAAGATCTCAAAGTCTGAATTCCTGCGCTTGGATTTGCGGGACTCGATGTGGACCAGGTTGACGTGTTTGTCCTGCACAGATGTGACACAAAACATGCATGTAACGGCGGCCCTGGGTGCTGGTGTGCGGCGGAGCGGCTGACAGATATGAGTGACGACGGCTCGACTCTGGGGGATTGTCACATGGAGTTGGAGGAGATGGAATGGATGAGTTTAACATTTGCGTAATTACTTGGAACAGTTTGAGCGCCTTCACCAGGCCCCCGACCTCGTTCTTCAGGGAGAACACGATGGCCGCCCGGCCCTTGGCGGAGCCGTTGGGGCAGCCTGGGGAGGGGCTCCGCGTCTTGTTGTCTTTGTTTTCCTCGATTTTACCGAACGTCACTTTGTTTATCTGGGAGAGAGAAACGGGATTAGGCCGTACACAGGACGAAGGTGTCAGAAACAGATCAGATGCACGGTTTTCCGTATAAAGAAAGGAAAACACACAAGGGGATAACTAGCATTTGCAAAGTACATTTGTTAGTTTACATTTGTTGTAAAAACGCATTTCAGCTGCTGTTTAAAAAAAATAAATTTAAGGGCAAGAGTTCAGTACAAAATTAAAGATCGGGTTCTTACTTTGTCCGAACAAAATAAATGCTATAATAATATCTTAATATATCATTTTTGAATATATATTTGTAGGATCTTTTCATGTCTTTGTGAGGAAGACAGTGGGTCAAAGAAGAGAGAGGGAGTTACTAATAGCATCAGACCACCGGTGACATCGAACCCGGGTCGCTGCGAGACCCATCACCTCTGTGGTCCGAGCCCACAGGCACCGTCACTAACACACGACCAGACCCTCTTACACCTCAAGTTATTCAAACAGAAAATAAGCATGCAGCTCTCCGCTCCCCAAGGCCAGGAGTGGAACCACGTGACGCTAATCCCCTCTGGAGAACGGCTTTCCCAGCCCCCCGGTCGTGCGAGCCCCAGGGTGCTTGACCCGCGGGCCCCCTAGGGTCCTGCGCGTGCCTCCTCAGGCCGGTTCCTCTCCTGCATGGACCGAGGTGTGCGCGGCCATCTCATTGAAGAAGGAGGCAGCTTTGATGACAGCGTCCCTCTAATCCCGGTGGCCGACGAGGGATTAGACCTGGGTCTTAGCAACAACACCTGGGCTGCATTCCGCTCTTAGCCGGTGGACGCACACGATGTCTGACGTGCACCATGAGGGTTTCGATCAATGGACAACATTTTTATGGAAATGAATTTGCAAACATTTTTGATCGGTTCCTTCTTGCATTTTAGGTAAAAAAAAATGAAGAAATCAGCATAGTCAAAGGGATACGATTGATATGCATATTATTACACAATAACAATACATACATTTCAGGGATGAGTAACTTATTTCATCGAGCAAAATGATTATTGGATGTACCCTCATCCAGATTTAGGTGGCCCAGCCTGTGAGTCACACACAGACGTCCACAGCCCGGTTGGGGCAATGAAACAACAGCCCGGCCACTAGAGTCACCAGTCTTCAACCGCGGGTACCACTCCAAAAGAGTGACCAAGTAAAAATCACTCCTCACATGACCTGATTTCAAACAAGAAGAGAATAAACCAAGAACATGACTCAATCATTTTGTCCCTAATTCCATTTAGTCCCCGTGTGTCCAGGGGTCCGAGGGGACTCCTAAAGGAACCCACACCTGCCCCGAGGGCCCCCCCCCCCCCCCCCCCCCCCCGGCTCCTCACCTCGTTGTGGATCTGCTTGTCTTCGTACCCCGTGTTCACCGAGTCGAAGGACCGGCCCCGCCGGGGCAGGGGCCCCTCGGGCTTCTGAGGGAACATGGCCGCTGGACGGACCTGATAGGAGACTGGAGGTGGCCGCTGAGGGACTGAGGGGGAGGCACGCGTCGGATGGTCTGAGCGCTGGCCGAGCGTGGATCTGTGGGGCTCCGGATTGATCGTCTAGTTTGCGAGGCAGCGAATCACGCTGTGCTATTTATCAGTCCAAGGTGGGGGGGGGGGGGGGGGGGTGGAGGTGTAGTGAGGAGGGAGTAAAGCGCCTGGGAAGGGAAGGGCGAGAGCGAGGGAGAGAGAGAGAGAGGGGGGAGAAAGCCGGTGAGGGAGGAGGAGGAGGAGGGTGCATACACCTCACGCAGGGGGAGATTAGGAAGAGGGTCATGATTAGCATCATGTCTGCAGAATCACATGGCCTGACACACACACACACACACACACACAGAAGCCGCCGACACACACAATAACACAAAGTGCGCACACACACACACATGCACACACATACACACAAACACGTACACTCACATCACACAAACATGTACAGACACGCACACACAAACCACACACTCACATGTGCACACACACTGATGGTTATTGGTGGTGCAGACACGTATCTATCCATTCTGGATTTTTTTTTTTTCCTCCCCATCCCAACTCTTCCACATCCTGTTCTCCAAAGCTATCCGTCTCTCACCCTTTGTCTCTCTCACCCCTCATTATGCCGTTTATAGAAACCTGATTGTGTGAGCGCTGAGCGACGACCAGAGAATAGGCTGCAGAATCAACAGAGAAAGGAAGGTCAGTCGGAAGCTACGAAACCTACAGGTCCATCTCTGGAGGCTGAGTGCAGTCAGCTGGAGACAGCAGCAACACTAACCTGAGTTCACCCTGGTGCTGGTCTGAGACAGAAGTCCCATTTGGTAAATGGTAAATGGACTGCATTTATACAGCCCTTTACTAACCAGTGGCTACTCAAAGTGCTTTACAATATATGATAACATTCAGCCATTCTCATGAACACATGAGGGGCTGGGTCAACAACGCAGGGCGACAGCCAGCTCGTCAGGAGCAGTTAGGATGAGGTGCCTTGCTCAGGGACACCTTGACACTCAGCTAGGAGTTAAACTAGCAGCCTTCTGGTTCCCAGCTCTACCTCCCGAGCCTGAGTTCATCCTGGTGCTGGTGAACCCTGATCTCCCAGCCGTGCTGAGGCGTGTTGTGGGGTGTCTCTCCTTGGGGGTGGGGGGGGGGGGGCTGGGTAATAGCTACAGGATGGTGAATGTGCTAATGATCGCATGGTTCAGTGAATGATTAAGCTTTATTGAGGAACACTTACTATCAAGCATTGAATAATTGGTGCCAATAAGAGAGCCTTTCCTGTGAGGAAGGAGTAAAGGGTGAATCACAGCTTTCCTCGAACTGCTGAGTGGGTTTTCGCTCAGTTGGAGTGAAAACATCCTTTGTATGCAGAAAGACGAGGTGTTGAAGATGAGAGATCGTGTTGTGAGTGGAGGTCAGTGTATTAGATATTCATAGCTAGCCCACAGCTTCACTGCTGGAGCGTCAATTGGTTTGTATCGGGGAGTCTGTGCTGTCTGGTTGAACCGTCTTTTTTGGTTTATTTTAAGATTTATTTTTGCACTTTAATGCTTTATTATAGAGTGAGATAGAGGGGAGGACATTCAGCAAATGACCACGTGCAGGACTGAAACCCGGGTCTCTGTGTTTTTGGACTGAGCCTATATGGTACGCGCTCTACCCGGTGAGCCACCGGGGCGCTCCCTAGTTGAACCGTCTTGATAAAAGCCCCCCATGGCCCTTTGTACTGCCTTCCAAAGCAAACCATTTGAGGTGGTTAAGTCACGTTGACTTTTTTTTGTCAATTTTATCTGATAGGAACAATTTCAATGTAGGATATTCGCTTTATTCCTTCTTTGCGTTGTCGCTGCGACCTGTCAGTTGAACAGAATCAAACAAAAGACAGATTTCCGCAGATGCTTTGTATCCACACAGATGTGGCGATTCAGTGTTAAACATGTATCCCCCCCCCGCCCCGGCACTCGTAGCTGAATGAACAGCTGACCCTGTGCAGCAGTACGAGTTGTTCCACGTCCATATGGTCGTCTCCATCTTGCTGCATTACGGTCTCCAGAGCATCGGGGCTTCATGTCTCCTGGCTCACAGACCTCCCGGTCTCCTAAATTAGATCTAGTGTGCATATTCAAACACGGTTAGAAGGCAGCCTGCCCATCCATTACCCGGTGTCAGAGGACTCCCTCCTGCTGCAACGCCCGGCCCCATCCGCCTACTGCGCCGCCACATCCTGAAACACGTAATGAATAGCGAGCGCGGAGCCCGTCCCATCTGCTCTGTGTTACCTATAATCAGCGTGCCCACAACGCAAAGTACCCCGGCCCACTGAGGATCTAATGGCCCCCATCAGCCTCTGTCCCGGCCGGGCCCAATGACCACATCATCGCATGCATCTATTCTATAATGGCTGCTTCCTGGTGGTCCTGAAATCAACTTTCAGATGAAGAGGTATGTAACATATGGTCAAATATGAAATATCGCCTGTCACACTTTAACTATGTGTGTCTCTATCTATCTGTCTATTGTTGGGAAAAATAGTCTGCCTAGTTGCTTGAGCAGATAAACTGAGACGGAGAAGAGATAAAATTGTCGGCACGAGGGCCTCGGATTTATTTAGTAAGGTGAAAAAGGTTATACTGAGTTATACTGAGTTATAGAGCGTAAGAGATCGATGGAGCGAAAATGTCTAGAGCCGTGCTAGTGGAAATGCGCCATTATGGCGCATTTCCACTAGCACGGCTCGGCTCGGTACGGCTCGGCTCGGCGCGCTATTTGCGTGTTTCCACTAGCACGCAGTACCTGCAACCGGGTACATTTTTGGTATCACCTCACCTCAGTTCCAAGCGAGCCGAAGCGTTACTAAAACGTGACGTCAGCCGACTGCCTTCCACTGATTGGCCGATGAGTGTCGTCACTGGAAGCGTCATAACCGCGCGCCTTTTCAATAGTGTTTTGTCTCGCGGCCCGGAGTCTTCTCTGGCTCTCTTCTCTTGCCTTCTGTGCGACAAAAAGCCACAGGGTGAGCAGCAACACGATCGCCTCCATGTCCTCCATGCTGTCCTCCTCTGATGTTGTTGTTGTTGTTGTTGTTGTTCTGGTCTTCCGGATTTGTACGTTGCTCGGCGCCGTGTAAATGATGTCACAGCGGTTCCGCGCAGCCGTGTTATGACGACCCCGCCCACGTCGAGGAGGCACCAGTTGTAATGGAAACACAACCAAACCGAGCCGAGCCGAGCCGTGCCGAGCCGTATCGAGCCGAGCCGTGCTAGTGGAAATGCGCCATAAGTCCCTAACAGCGCTGAGGTCGTCCGGAGCTTCGCCTCTGTAGAGGTTCTGCTTCAAAAGAGCGTAATGTCCTTCTGGGTGTATCAGTCTTATGTGTTTTCTTTGTATGTTGCGAATTGTGTGTTGCGAGTTGTGTGTGTCAAGGGCTGGCGTGGGGGTTTCTCGAGAGCACCTGCCTGGCCTTGAGCACCCCGGGCTGCGGCCGAGTGTTATCAGCAGATAGATTGGGATGAGCATGTGAATTGCGTGGGCATCGGCCCCTAACGTTGGGACATGTGGTCTTCACCATGGGCCTTAACGTGTGCTTATATCTGTACTGTATATGTGGTGTGTTTGTTAGGTTATTTTGGCCATCACTATCAAACTATCTTTATATTTCTCTATCTCTCTGTATCTCTGTCTGTCTGTCTGTCTGTCTGTCTGATAACGTCCTCATTTGTTTTCTTATGAGGCAGACATTTTGATGAAAATCCGAATGAAACGTGTAAAATACATTGACTTGTCTTTGAGCATTTCTGTAGCTAATGTTTTGAAGATGAGAACGTTGCCTGGATCCACTGGACAGGGACTGACCAGGACCCGTTAGAGCAGGAGGTATCTGGTGCCAGACAGTTCCTGCGTGGAGGAACGAGGACAGTGTTCAACACCTCAGACCTCCTCAGCACTGCAGTGTGTCCGTGTGCGTCTGACTGTGTGATGTTTCTGACCGATGTGTGTTTGTGTAGTCACTGAATTGAACCCCGTCCCTCCTGTGTCCAGGCGGGGGCCCCCAGCCCACCAGGGCTAGGCTCCTGTGATTAGAAAGGTGGGATTAGGGGACAGTTTTACAGATCCACTTCATCTGTGTTCATCTCTCCCATGAGGCTGAGCCGGAGGCCTCAGCCCTTTCTCCTCCTCCTCCTCCTCCTCCCTGACCTTCACACTGTTCCTCGTCAAACACAGAGAACTCATCATCTGATGATGCCACTATTCTGAACTTTTGAACCTTTGACAAAATTTTTGATTTATTTGAAAATAAAATAGCAATGATAAAGGTTTTTGACATGACTTAATTACTTATACCAAATATGTTTTAAGATTGAGTTAACACTAGCCCTAACCCTAATGTCGAACTACAACTAACAAGTTGCTAAAAGTCACAGAGAATTAGCATTGATGTTGTCACTTTATTATATGCAATATGAATTATAGTGCATTTCTTTCAGCTGAAACCAAAGCATAGGCTGCGTGGAGTTTGGAGTTCATACGAATTGAAAGCAGGTATTAATTTGGTTCATAAATAAACATAAAAAAGGCCTTCATACAATGTTCCATATAGCATAGACAAATACATACGTAAATACAGCGTATACATACAAATAAATATCAAACAAATGAATCTGGTGCGTATGGATAAGGGCAGACAAAATGAGGCTGCTCAATATTTTGTTAAAAAGTAATCTTAGCAGGAGGCAGGGCGCCAAACCTGGGGTCGTTATCAAAGGCGTCATACGTCATACAATTAGCTAAATACCGCTCG
This sequence comes from Melanogrammus aeglefinus, assembly GCA_900291075.1. Taxonomy (NCBI): domain Eukaryota; kingdom Metazoa; phylum Chordata; class Actinopteri; order Gadiformes; family Gadidae; genus Melanogrammus; species Melanogrammus aeglefinus. The sequence continues at coordinate 328,694 of OLKM01000246.1, forward strand.
CAGGCGGTATTACTGTAATCGTGGATAGTCCACAGCAGGCGCTCTGTGCTTTGGCTTATTAAAGCAACTGTGCGTTCCAGGTTGCGCTCTGAAACTCATGATGCTGGCAAATGGCAAGCGTCCTAATCAGGTTGTCAATTACACATTTTCAATTGTTTTATAAATCACACAAACACGCGCTCTCTCTCTCTCTCTCTCTCTCTCTCTCTCTCTCTCTCTCTCTCTCTCTCTCTCTCTCTCTCTCTCTCTCTCTCTCTCTCTCTCTCTCTCTCTCTCTCTCTCTCTCTCTCTCTCTCTCTCTCTCTCTCTCTCTCTCTCTCCTCTCTCTCTCACACACTACTCACACACCCACACACACACACACACACACACACACACACACACACACACACACACACACACACACACACACACACACACACACACACACACACACACACACACACTAAAACACATCGGCCTACATTTAATCACTTTACCATATAAATTACTTTATTACGTGACTACACTGTCTGGCACAGAAAAAAACAGCAACGCCTGTTTATAGCATAGTATAAAGAGTGCAAATTATCCAAACGTTCATATTTTTCCACTAAAGGACACCTTGCCCACAATGTTTGGAAAGAACTGCATGACGCCACTGCCATGTTACACGTTAGTGACGCAATGCCGCCTCCGCGCGGCGCGTCCGAGTCCCGAGCGCCTCCCACCGCGACTCTGACGCGCTAGCCTTCTCCTAGCCTAGCTAGCCGTCTCATAGCCTAGCCTAGCAGCCTCCTAGCCTAGCCTAGCCGTCTCCTAGCCTAGCTAGCCGTCTCCTAGCCTAGCCTAGCTAGCCGTCTCCTAGCCTAGCCTAGCTAGCCGTCTCCTAGCCTAGCCTAGCCGTCTCCTAGCCTAGTCAGGGCAGCCCCACTGTCACAGCAGAAACTTTTCATCCCATCACCTCCAGTGTGTTCGGACCTCACAGTGAAACCACACTCCCAACAAGATGCCTGCGGTCTCCAAGGGGGACGGGATGCGAGGCCTTGCCGTGTTCATCTCTGACATCAGGAACTGTGAGTGGTGACTTTTATCCTCTTTATGTTGTCCCCTGTTCACCCGTCCCGGGGTTCGGGCTGTCAGCTGGGCGGGTAGCATTAGCCGCCTCGCCGCCTTGCAGCCGACCGCCGACATGTCACGGAACAGAAACTCCGATCTTTCACAGCTTTTGTTTCCACAGAGTCAGACTAGTGACGGTAGAGAGCAGCAGTCAACAACCACTCAGTAAACGAGCTGTTTCGGGGAGTTAGCGGCGGGCCTGTAGCTAGCGTCCTGCCAAAGGGCGTGGGCCGAGTCTCCCACCAGGAACTACACCACGTACAACTTGTCTTAAACATAACTCTCAGAACTTTTACTCATCAATACGAGTTACTTATTACTTGCGTGGACCAATATCTCCCACCAGGAGCTAAACCATGTCTCTAGCTATAACTAATAACTTTCAAAATCCATAGGGGTTACTTTATTGTGGGGACCATGTCTCCCACTGAACCATGTCTAAACCATCTCTAACAATGTATAACTCATAACTTTACTTAAGCCAGAGTTATTACTTGTTCATTTCTCCTACCAGGAACGCCCCCGTTGTCCAAACCATGTTTCTCTCCAGCTATAACTGTAATAACTTCCCTAATCCATATGTTGAGTGAAACCTTAATACACAAATGGGTTCTGGTGTTTCCCCAGTGCTACTAAGATAACAAACCACTCAGCCTGTTAAGTTTAATGATTCATTTAAGTTGAACTCTTTTATATTTGCTATGTTTTTTAACTATAATTCTTGCATGTAAAGTCGCATAGTTCACCTTGTAATAACCACTAATAACCACTTGGAGAATGGAAGATGTGTAATGTTGCCATGTTTATGTGTTGGGAAACACAAGCTGTAATCATGTAACTTGTTGGCCCACCAGCCACAGAACCAAAACTGAACCTCAATCCAGTATGCGTTGTTGATGTCATCACACCAAGTCTCATAATCGGTGTGTGGTGTGTTTTACATCTTTACAGGTAAAAGCAAAGAGGCCGAGATCAAAAGGATAAATAAAGAACTGGCGAATATCCGCTCTAAATTTAAAGGTATGTTGATGATTTAACTCTGTTTTGATTAATATCAAGAAACATATTAAACTGTTGTCTAATGTGTCGGATCTTTGAGCGGATGAGTCTTTTGTTTGTTGGAAATGTGTTTGATGCAAGTCTGATAGCTTCAGTGCAGCCCTGTGTGTGTGTGTGTGTGTGTGTGTGTGTGTGTGTGTGTGTGTGTGTGTGTGTGTGTGTGTGTGTGTGTGTGTGTGTGTGTGTGTGTGTGTGTGTGTGTGTGTGTGTGTGTGTGTGTGTGCGTTTCTGCCTTTATTCCCTCTTCTTCATGACATCTTCCTCTTCCTAACAGCTGTACTTCCTGTTGACATTCTATCCCCCAATCGCAAATCTAGTTTGCATAATCCAATAGTTGAAGATACGATCATCGAGACTAGTTGACGTTAGACAGTACCTATTGTGTGTCTGTTGGTTATAGGGAGCTTGTGTTGTTGGTGTACATTCAGGACAAGGGTCCTTTAGCAGGTGTTTGCGTTGACCTTCCAGTGCTGGCTGGAGATGGTGTTCTTCGACGTACAGAGGGTCCTCTGCACCTGTTGCATGGGGCCTATATTTAGTCTGCTGCCAGAGGAAGCTGTCTGCTGGGCCATGCCAATGTTTTGCTCATTCTCCTTAATCCCCCCCCCCCCCCCCACAGATCCTTTATCCTCATACAAGATTTACATTTACATTTACATTTACATTGAGGGCATTTAGCCGACGCTTTTGCCCAAAGCGACTTACATAAGTCTGTCAGAAGAAGGTAAACAATATATCTCTGTCTGTACAGCAAGGATGTTCATAGAACTAAGTGCCAAGCACTAACCATCACTAGGTTAACCCATTCCCCGTATACAACAAAGATAGCTAGGATAAGATGTAATACACTGCTCAGTACTATTTTTAAGTGCAAGGACGTACAACATGAGATATGTGCGTACATTAAGTGCATGCAAGATTGTTTTTTATAAAAATGTTCTTATGATCAATGTGCTTATTGTAAGTCGCTTTGGCTAAAAGCGTCTGCTTAATTGCCCGAATGTTAATGTAAACGTACGTGGATCAAACCACGTTAGAGATAATGAACCCCAGGGACAGTGAGGGTCGAGAGCTGAGCCCCGTGATGCAAATCGCTGTCAGCCGGTGACTCACTGGAGCGGTGAACTCTCAAATGTGCATATGTCCTCGTGATGAAGGTGTATGCAATGCCTCCGTGCTGCAGTCCCCCTCTCTGTGAGGTCCATGACAGACTGTGGTTGTGGATGGGGTATGACTATGTCCTCAGTTGACCTGCTTTGGTCAGAGAGTCAGGGAATGGAGGCTGCTCCTCAGTTTCAACATCACAAATGTGGGCCGCATGTGGTGGATGAGAAGTCTTTGTTATTGTAGCGGGTGTGTTGATACCCTGAAGCTAGCATTGTATTACATGCCCCAAAGCATGATTGGGGACTGTATTGTCCTATTGTATCATGTATCAAGTCATGTGTGTGTGTGTGTGTGTGTGTGTGTGTGTGTGTGTGTGTGTGTGTGTGTGTGTGTGTGTGTGTGTGTGTGTGTGTGTGTGTGTGTGTGTGTGTGTGTGTGTGTGTGTGTGTCTCACAGGAGACAAGGCTCTGGACGGCTACAGCAAGAAGAAGTATGTGTGTAAGCTGCTCTTCATCTTCCTCCTGGGACACGACATCGACTTCGGCCACATGGAGGCGGTCAACCTGCTCAGCTCCAACAAGTACACCGAGAAGCAGATTGTGAGCGACAGAACACGTGTCACGGGCCCTCACCCCCGTCACATACACATGTATAGGTGGAACGAGCTCCCTGCTGGTGTCAGGACCGCACAGTCGCTCAACAACTTCCACAAAAGTCTCAAGACTCACCTGTTCAGATGTCACCTTGACTCTGCATAGCCGCCCTTTTTTTGCTAGTGCTGGGCACGTGGTTGTACCCACAACGATGTATTGTTCCTCTTTCTTCTGACAAATGGGCTTATTGTAAGTCGCTCTGGATAGAAGCGTCTGCTAAATTCCCTCAATGTAAACGGGTGCCCTATCCACAGCGACGAGCCCACCGCTGAGTGCTCCCCGTCTCTCCTCCAGGGCTACCTGTTCATCTCCGTGCTGGTCAACTCCAACAGCGACCTGATTCGCCTCATCAACAACGGCATCAAGAACGACCTGGCCAGCCGGAACCCCACGCACATGAACCTGTCCCTGCACTGCATCGCCAACGTGGGGAGCCGCGAGATGGCCGAGGCCTTCGCCGCCGACATCCCCCGCATCCTGGTGGCCGGGTAGGAGTCACCCCCCCCCCCCCCCGCCCCACGAGTGTTCACGGACACGTCGGCCTACCGGAGCCTTTAGCTTCGGTTGCAAATGGACTGTATTTATACAGCGCTTTTCTAACCAGCGGCCGCTCAAAGCGCTTTACACTATTGCCTAACATTCACCCATTCATGCACACATTCACACCTCGACGGCGCAGTCAGCCACGCAGGGCGACAAGCCAGCTCGACGAGAGCATTCAGGGTGGAGGTGTCTCCCTCAGGGACACCTCGATACAAGCTAGGAGAAGATGGGGATCAAACCGGGCAACCTTCAGGTTACCAGCTAACAGGCTCTACCGTTTCGACCGCTTGTCTCCCTTGTTGTCTGACCACAGTTTTCTGTATCGATCCGGAGACAATGATGGACACGTTCTTTGTTGGCACATGTGGGACAAGCTATCGAAGCCTTTCCCTTTCATGGTCTGAGGGGCGCTATTTAGACTAGCTGCTAGTAAACAGAACCAATGATATGCGCTTTGTCTCTGTTGTCCCGATAAGGGGAGCATGTAGTGACTGGTTGTGTCAACGGTTTTGTTAACCCAATCCTCCCTCTGTCTGAACTAAAGATATAATCTGGATAAATGCCTGAGAACCGGCTAAGATGTGTGTTATACACACAGCTACAAACGGCAGGAGGGTGTGTTACTAAATGCCAGGTGGAGCAGACGGTGGAACATTTTAGGGTGAACCGCTGCTTTAAGGTAACTATGTGGCTCATGTGACTGTCTGACCCATTGGACGGCCCACACACATTTCCCACGTGATTCTTCCCCTTGAGGGGGTCTGGCAGGAAGGGTTCTGCTGACTGGGTGTATTCCACACTGGAGGAGGGAACTTAAAAACAGGAGAGTTTGGCTTCTTTGAAACCACTCGGTTCTGGTTTGTCTGCGGACAGCAGAACATTACATCTGCTGTCGTAGTAGATCTAATTTACTCAACCCCACATGAGCCTGCATAACACATTTTTATACAGTTGCAGCTTTTGTTCTAGTGATTTATTGTGGAAGTGTAATACAGTATAATGATATGGGTATTGATCGTTCTGACGGTACAGATCAGATCCCCCTGAGAACGATCCAACAATGCCTTGATCAATAACTTCCGGAGAGTCATACTTCATTCTTGATGTCAGACTCTGCGTATTACTAGATACTGCAACAACAAAGCTTGGCTACGACGTCTTCTGAAGATGAATGGTAGGACATCAGGGACGGAGGTGACCTGGTGCTCTCTGCTCTCCAGGGACACCATGGACAGCGTGAAGCAGAGTGCAGCGCTGTGTCTGCTGCGTCTCAACAGGACCTCCCCAGATCTGGTCCCCATGGGGGAGTGGACCGCCCGCGTGGTGCACCTGCTCAACGACCAGCACCTGGTAACACCTAGACCCTAACCCTAATGGGTCTACTCATGTGGTGGAAACAACATGGTCTTGATTAAAGCTCAACCTGAAAGTAAAGCTGATTATGATGTTCTTAACTAGTCCTCGAGTTATTCACTATTCCTTGTGTCGTCCTCGAGTGGTTAGGTTATTAACTAGTCCTTGTAGGTTCTTTCGTCCCGGGAGGGGGGTTGAGTTACTATCTTGTTACTAACTAGTCCTCCTCTCCAGGGGGTGGTGACGTCAGCCACCAGCCTCATCACCACTCTGGCCCAGAAGAGTCCAGACGACTTCAAGACCTCCGTGTCCCTGGCCATCGCCCGCCTCAGCAGGGTACGCTCCTCCAGAGGGAAGCAGAATGCATCATGGGAGTTTTATGTTGCCGATAGTTGTGTGTTTTGTGTATAACTGATTTCTCCGTGTGTGGTTGTGTGTTTGTTGTGTGACTCTGATTTCACTGTTTTGTGTGTTTGTTATGTAACTCTGATTTCACTGTTTTGTGTGTTTGTTGTGTGACTCTGATTTCACTGTTTTGTGTGTTTGTTGTGTGACTCTGATTTCACTGTTTTGTGTGTTTGTTGTGTGACTCTGATTTCACTGTTTTGTGTGCTTGTTGTGTGACTCTGATTTCACTGTTTTGTGTGTTTGTTGTGTGACTCTGATTTCACTGTTTTGTGTGTTTGTTGTGTGACTCTGATTTCACTGTTTTGTGTGTTTGTTGTGTGACTCTGATTTCACTGTTTTGTGTGTTTGTTGTGTAACTCTGATTTCACTGTTTTGTGTGTTTGTTGTGTGATTCTCAGATCGTGACGTCGGCCTCCATCGACCTCCAGGACTACACCTACTACTTTGTGGCGGCGCCCTGGCTGTCCGTGAAGCTGCTGCGCCTGCTGCAGTGCTACCCTCCCCCTGGTACCCACGGTTACACATCATTTAACCCCCTCCCCCTGGTACCCATGGTTACACATCATTTAACCCCCTCCCCCTGGTACCCACGGTTACACATCATTTAACCCCCTCCCCCTGGTACCCATTGTTACACATCATTTAACCCCCTCCCCCTGGTACCCATTGTTACACATCATTTAACCCCCTCCCCCTGGTACCCATGGTTACACATCATTTAACCCCCTCCCCCTGGTACCCATGGTTACACATCATTTAACCCCCTCCCCCTGGTACCCACGGTTACACATCATTTAACCCGGCCTGTCTGAACGCCTGGCCCTAACCAGTCTACAGAGAACTAGGGTTCATATTTTTATTATAAGGTCCCATGGTGTGCTTCTTCGTGGATGCTTTAATTTAGATATTAGTGGGCCCCTAATACAGTATTTGAAGATGTTGCCGAAATTCAGCCGCGGTGCATAACTACAGCCACTACGAGCCAGTCGCGCATTGAGCTCTCCCCGAACGCGCCGTTTCGGTGTCTGTAGCTTTAATAGCTCCATGTCGGTGTTCATGTACTTCAGGGAGTCAAAGCCAAAGTTCCTTTCCCCAAATTCATTCTCAACCATGGCTGAGGTAACCCCCACTACGAGTCTCGTTGTGGAAATACAAGAGACGAGAGTCCGACGCGCTATGCGCCAAAACACCAACAGCAGAACGGTTATCCAAATAACAAAGAAGTGTACAACTCTTGTTAAAGTCCTGGAGCTCTATATCTAAATAATATCTATATCATATAATACATATTATCATGGCCAAAAGCTGTGTGCGCCTCCACGCGATATTATGAATCACAAACGACTGCGTTGGGTTCTCCAGCGTCTCTGGTTCTTCCACTTCCAGATCAATCTGAAGTAGACTGAACCGCACACTCCAGCGGGAGACAATCCCTTTCTTCTCCATGTCACAGTTCATTTACTTTTCCCCCCAATACCTTCTCAACCACGGCTGAGATTACCCCAACTACAGTCTTGTTGTCAAAATACCAGAAACGTCAAAGAACCGACTTGTTATGCGACATAACACCAAAACAGCAAAATGGTTATCCAAATGAACAACACTTGCGTTACAGTGTGTGTAATCACACACACAAAAGCACACACACACACATATGGCGCTGGCACGGCCGTAGCTGATTGTCTCATTGGCGGGCCAAATGCTCTAGGTGGGCAAGGCAGAGAAAGGGGGGGTAGCTTCCAAATCAGAGCAGGCGAGCAGAATACCTAGCGCTTTTTTTACACCAAACACAAGTTTTAGCCACTGGGGGTACATAGGCAGGCTAGGGGAACTCATATTTATGTTAGAAAACCTCCATAAAGTGAGATTTTCATGCCATGGGACCTTTAAAAAACATTATCCATTGAGCTGCTTTGCCTGTTGTGAAACAGAGCTAGTGTAACTCCTATTGCTTTTGGTATGCACACTTACTTTAAAGACAAATCAGGGAACACAGCCATCTGGATACACTCCTGAAGCAGCCATCAGGAATATTGCATTTTGGTAATGTAGGGTTCTAGGTTTCTCTGGCTGGTTTCTCGATGTATCAGAGTGAGCTGGACCGGGGTAAAGGGTGCTTCAGGCCGGTCTGTCGCTGGGCGTGGAACTTAAAAGGTTGGGTATGGGATTTGCGAAACGCCAGCAGATTTTGAATATACACAACTCAAATGGTCCTACCCCCTCTCCTTCAACGCTGACTCCACCCATTCCAAGGACATGGATGTGCAACCATGCATGAGCGAACACAGATGCTCGAGAGCGAGCCATTAGCTAGTTAGCTAGCTCCAGTAGCTTCCGCAGGATAACAACAAACAGAAGCTTGCTTTGGGTCACGAGCTTTGAGTACGTGCACAAAGGGTCTTACGCGCGGGGAGCGGGAGTGCAGTACGACCATTTGATTGGCGTACTTACTGTCCAATGCCACTCGGTGGGTCTGGAAATCATTGGCTTGAGTTTTTCGAGCCCTGCCCGTTCCAAAGATGATTGACTTGTTTAATTATCATGTCAGTACTTCTAACTTAGTGGCTGTAAGTGGGTTGTGATAAGGATTTCAAGTAATTTTGCAAAAATGGCCAAAAAAGAGAATTCCATACCCAACCTTTAAGTGCTGAGGCATGTGTTTCAGAGGACGGCGCGCTGCGGGGACGCCTCACCGAGTGCCTGGAAACCATCCTGAACAAGGCCCAGGAGCCGCCCAAGTCCAAGAAGGTGCAGCACTCCAACGCCAAGAATGCTGTTCTGTTTGAGGCCATCGCCCTCATCATCCACCACGACAGGTCAGTGAGGCTAGTGTACATATTCAGCTGATCCATCCAACATGTCAGTGATGCACAGTCATCATCCACCACGACAGGTCAGTGAGGCTAGTGTACATATTCAGCTGATCCATCCAACATGTCAGTGATGCACAGTCATCATCCACCACGACACGTCAGTGATGCTCAGTGATCATCCACCACGACAGGTCAGTGATGCTCTTTACACGTACAAAGGGTTTAGTGAAACGCTCTTTATATGTCCAGTTGACCTTCCAACCCACAATGGGTTAAGTGATGCCCTTCACATATCAGCTGACCAGCCAACCCATGAAGGGTTCAGTGATGCACGCTTTACATATTCAGCTGACCTGCCATAAAAGGAAGGGTTTAGTAAAACACTCTTTAGGTGAAACACACATTACATATAATTGAACTGACCAGTCATGGGGATGATTAGTTTCATATAAAATACCTGAGCTTATTGTGAACCATTTCGTTTCAGTGGTGAAGCCAAGAGTTAAGACAACAGAGTGACCCACTCTGTTGTCTTAACTGTCCTCCACCACTGAAGCCTCCAGGATGAGCGGGGCCTTCCCCTGAGTGACGCCTCCTCTCCCCGTCCCACCAGTGAGCCCACTCTGCTGGTGCGGGCCTGTAACCAGCTGGGCCAGTTCCTGCAGCACCGCGAGACCAACCTGCGCTACCTGGCGCTGGAGAGCATGTGCACCCTGGCCAGCTCCGAGTTCTCCCACGAGGCCGTCAAGACCCACATCGAGACTGTCATCAACGCTCTGAAGGTGAGTCAAGACCCAGAGAGAGACTGTCATCAACGCTCTGAAGGTGAGTCAAGACCCAGAGAGAGACTGTCATCAACGCCCTCAAGGTGAGTCAAGACCCAGAGAGAGACTGTCATCAACGCTCTGAAGGTGAGTCAAGACCCAGAGAGAGACTGTCATCAACGCTCTGAAGGTGAGTCAAGACCCAGAGAGAGACTGTCATCAACGCCCTCAAGGTGAGTCAAGACTCAGAGAGAGAGAGAGAGACCGTCAACGCCCTCAAGGTGAGTCAAGACTCAGAGAGAGAGAGAGGCCGTCAACGCCCTGAAAGTGAGTCAAGACTCAGAGAGAGACCGTCATCAACGCCCTCAAGGAGAGAGAGAGAGAGAGAGAGAGAGAGAGAGAGAGAGAGAGAGAGAGAGAGAGAGAAGAGAGAGAGAGAGAGAGAGAGAGAGAGAGAGAGAGAGAGAGAGAGAGAGAGAGAGAGAGAGAGAGAGAGAGAGAGAGAGAGAGAGAGAGAGAGAGAGAGAGAAAACTCAGAGAGAGACCGTCATCAACGCCCTCAAGGTGGGGAGAGACTCAGAGAGAGACCGTCATCAAAGTGAGACAAGACTCCAAGCCTGTTGATTTAGATTTCTTTGGATTTGATTGGCAGATTCAAGGGACATCACCTGAACTCATTTCAGCAGAACCTTGTCCTGTGGTTTGATTTAAAGTTGAGAGTGTGTTCTTGGAGTGACAGGAACCGGAGAGAGCTTCCTTTGTTGTGAGCGGGGTGTGAGGATGAGTTGTGTCCTCCTCCCCCCACCCCCAGACGGAGCGAGACGTGAGCGTGAGGCAGCGGGCGGTGGACCTCCTCTATGCCATGTGCGACCGCAGCAACGCCAAGCAGATCGTGGCCGAGATGCTGAGCTACCTGGAGACCGCCGACTACTCTCATCAGAGAGGAGATTGTGAGTCTCCACCAGGGAGCGGGGGCTGGGCCCACAGTGATTCCCATGTGTCTGTCTTAGTTCTGTACCCCCCCTTTTTTGTGCCAAAGGGGAACAAAGAAACCTTAAAGGTTGTATCAGCGATGTTAGGTGACGTCACTTCTGTTGGTATTTGCGAGTAAAAACGATCATGATCACTGCGCAAAACCCCACAACCGCCACCCCTTGTTGGTGATTGGTTGGAATACTATTTATTTTGGTTTTGAGCGGTTGATAGGACCATTTTTTTTTTTTGTGTACGACAGTCTGCCGTTTTTTTTTATGGGGCTGGCAGCTAGCGGATCGTGAGGAAAGATCAGATGAATGTGATCATTTTTGTTTCGGCCTAGAATCGCTGATACAACCTTTTAATTATATAAAGAGCTTTTCTAGCTTCGAATGGGCACTAATGTAATCATACTAATGCATGAAACAACCTTTAGTGTAAGCTTCTTTCACATCACCATTCATCAAGAGTATAGTGTTGTAAACGGTTTCAAAACGTATGTGGTTGCAAAACGGCCTCAGCCTTCACTGGATGTCATCTCCGCCAAGAAGCAAATGGTGTTACAAGGCCAATGTCGGCCCATACCGATGTTCAGCCGATAAATCTGCGCACTTTTGAAAGCTGCAGCTGTTGGTTGCTAGGACACCGCTCCCATGGTAACCCCCGCGCTCCTAACTGGCGCTCCCCTTCCCAGGTGCTGAAGGTGGCGGTGCTGGCGGAGAAGTACGCGGTGGACTACACCTGGTACGTGGACACCATCCTGAACCTGATCCGCGTGGCGGGTGACCAGGTCAGCGAGGAGGTGTGGTACCGCGTCATCCAGATCGTCATCAACCGCGACGACGTGCAGGGCTACGCCGCCAAGACCGTGTTCGAGGTGAGTGGGGGGCGCGGGGGGGCGCTGCAGGATCTGGGGGACGTTTTGAGATCTCCTGGGGGAGTTGACGTCTACATGTGTTTATCAAAAGTGACTTACAATTGGAGAAACAACGGACAATGGCTATAGTTTACAGTTTTCTTGTGTTTCTTGTTTCTCGTTGTTTGATCGTTGTTATCAGTTGCCTGGCTGGCCCCCATTCCATGGGTGTCTTTTTATCTACCATGATTCTGTTCTGGCCCTTATCTAGGAGCACTCAAAAAAAGCGCGGGGGTGGTTTACCACGATGGACCAAACCACTACTCATCTGCGTAGCGTTTAGCAGCACTCTGAGTGGGCTGGCCTCCATTTCCTCTGGCCTCCATTTTGCACGGTCTCCCAGGAGGAGTCTTATACGTTGTCCGTACACGTGTCGTGGTGACGCCTGTTGTCGTGACGCCTGTTGTCGTGGTGATGCTTGTTGTCGTCTCCGTTGTGCCCCCAGGCGCTCCAGGCCCCGGCGTGTCACGAGAACCTGGTGAAGGTGGGCGGCTACATCCTGGGGGAGTTTGGCAACCTCATCGCCGGTGACTCGCGCTCCAGGTACCTGCAGCGTGTCCTCTCTAGTGTTATTAACTTCATGGAAGTTAAGAAAGACGTCAGACCCAGATGCCATTCCGTAGGAGTGGCCCACCGTCCTTAGCAACACTTTCCTAACCAATGGCCCCTCGAAGCGCTTTACAATATTGCCCAACATCAGCCATTGATGCACACATTCACACACCAACGGTGGCGTCAGCCATGCTAGGTGCCAGCCGGCTCGTCAGGCGCAGTCAGGGTGAGGTGTCTAGCTCAGGGGTACCTCGACACTCAGCTAGGAGGAGGGGGGGGATCAAACTAGCAACCCTCAGGCTACCAGCCAACCCGCTCCACCTCCCGAGCCACATACTGCCCACGGCCTTTGTGACGGTAATGGCTACGGCACCGGCCCGGGTTCTGTGGAGGTCCTGGTCCCCTGATCTGCTCCGTGTTTGACCGATGTCTTCCCCCCCCACTCCCTCCCTCCAGTCCGCTGGTCCAGTTCAAGCTCCTCCATTCCAAGTTCCACCTGTGCTCGGTGCCCACGCGGGCCCTGCTGCTGTCGGCCTACATCAAGTTCATCAACCTGTTCCCCGAGGTGAAGGCCACCATCCAGGAGGTGCTGCGCTCCGACAGCCAGCTGCGCAACGCCGACGTGGAGCTGCAGCAGCGCGCCGTGGAGTACCTCCGGCTCAGCACCATCGCCAGCACCGACATACTGGTGGGTACTGGGACATACTGGGGGGTACTGGGACATACTGGGGGGTACTGGGACATACTGGGGGGTACTGGGACATACTGGGGGGTACTGGGACATACTGGTGGGTACTGGGACATACTGGGAGACATACTGGTGGGTACTGGGACATACTGGGGGATATACTGGGAGACATACTGGGGGGTATTGGGACATACTGGTGGGTACTGGGACATACTGGGGGACATCCTGGGAGACATACTGCGACATACTGGGGGACATCCTGGGAGACATACTGGGACATACTGGTGGGTACTGGGACATACTGGGGGACATACTGGGAGACATACTGGGACATACTGGTGGGTACTGGGACATACTGGGGGACATACTGGGAGACATACTGGGGGGTACTGGGACATACTGGTGGGTACTGGGACATACTGGGGGACATCCTGGGAGACATACTGGGACATACTGGTGGGTACTGGGACATACTGGGGGACCTACTGGGAGACATACTGGTGGGTACTGGGACATACTGGTGGGTACTGGGACATACTGGGGGACCTACTGGGAGACATACTGGTGGGTACTGGGACATACTGGTGGGTACTGGGACATACTGGGGGACATACTGGGAGACATACTGGTGGGTACTGGGACATACTGGTGGGTACTGGGAGACATACGGGTGGGTACTGGGGGACATAGTGTGAGACACACTGGGAGACAAACGGGTGGGTACTGGGAGAGCAGGGGGTCATACTGGTGCGACTGGGGCACCAGAGGTAATGGTGACATTCTGGTGTGGTAGTGGTGCACCAGTTATAACAGTTCCACAGCGGTCACGTCAGTCTATAATAATACCTCCATGCTCCACTCAGTGCTCTCTCAGCGCCCCCCGGTGGTTCAGCAGCACCAGACGTCCATGTTAATCCAGGGAGCTCTGCTGATGGTCCAGTTAACGATTTAGGCTGGGAGGGAAAATAGACTCCACCAGTACATCAGCTGGAGGACCAGAAGGAGATCAATACGCTGACGTTATAGAGATTGAAATGGATAGAGCCCTCAACACTCACCTCACTGGAGGTAGAAGATATCTGGCCTCCGTCCCTGTAATGTCTCCCCCCCCCCCCCCCCCAAGGCCACGGTGCTGGAGGAGATGCCCCCCTTCCCCGAGAGGGAGTCGTCCATCCTGGCCAAGCTGAAGAGGAGGAAGAGCCCGGGGAACCAGCCGGGCGCTGAGGAGGCGCGGCAGGAGAGGGAGAGGGAGCGGGAGAGGGAGCGCAGCCTGAACGGGAGCGCCGAGCACAGGGAGGGCGCCGCCGCCGCCGCCAAGGTAAACACTAATATTAATATACACAATGAATATACGCACAACAACTCCACTCCAACCCCCACTGGGACGCCTCAAAACACGCAAAGGAAAACCTTTCATTCTCTTTTTCTGGTTGCATTTCTGTAGCTTTTCCTTTGACTTCATCTCTGCTTTCTTCCGTCTCTCTCTCTCCCCGTCTGTCCTGACTGTCTGTTTCTCTCTCTCCCCGTCTTGTATGTCTGTCTCTCTCCCCGTCTGTCTGCCTCTTCATGTCTTGTCTGTCTCTCTCTCCCTCTCCCTCTTCTCCGTTTCCCTCGATCCGTCTCTCTCCTCTCTCTTTCCGCCGTCATCCCTTATGGTCTGTCATCCCTATCGGCCTGGTGTCCTCCACCCTGCTCCTCCTCCAGTCATCTCCATCGGTGGACGTTCTCTCTGTGGCCGCCCTGCCCACCAACAGGCCCCGCCCCGTCTCCTCCGTCTCCCTCATGCAGACTCCTTTCCTTGCGTCCTGCGCTGGTCCTAGCAGCCTCTCCGCTGGACCCATGGTACACCTGCTGCCGCTGCTTGCTGCTGTTTCCCTCAAGGGCCACCCTGAACCCCTCCCTTCTATCTTGAACGTAGTCTTTTGTTTTAGGATTGTCAACGTAGTAATCTGTACCATTTTGTCACGGTCACTGAGATAAGTCCCAAAAACACGACGTGGAGTGGCGTCCACTCTGCTGTGGTTGGCTGTGGCGTCCCAGGCACTGTGACCAGTGGCTACAAGAGGACACACCCTTCCTCCCAGTATAGAATCCCAGTCCCAGGCCAATTGGATGTTTGATGTGAAGCATCATCCACATTCCACTCTGCGTCTACCCCACATCCCCACGCTACGCCCCCCTCCCCTCGCCTCCGCCCCAGGACAGAGCTCTGTCTGCTGGGTTCTCTGTGTCTGCTGGGTTCTCTGTGTCTGCTGGGTTCTCTGTGTCTGCTGGGTTCTCTGTGTCTGCTGGGTTCTCTGTGTCTGCTGGGTTCTCTGTGTCTGCTGGGTTCTCTGTGTCTGCTGGGTTCTCTGTGTCTGCTGGGTTCTCTGTGTCTGCTGGGTTCTCTGTGTCTGCTGGGTTCTCTGTGTCTGCTGGGTTCTCTGTGTCTGCTGGGTTCTCTGTGTCTGCTGGGTTCTCTGTGTCTGCTGGGTTCTCTGTGTCTGCTGGGTTCTCTGTGTCTGCTGGGTTCTCTGTGTCTGCTGGGTTCTCTGTGTCTGCTGGGTTCTCTGTCTGCTGGGTTCTCTGTGTCTGCTGGGTTCTCTGTGTCTGCTGGGTTCTCTGTGTCTGCTGGGTTCTCTGTGTCTGCTGGGTTCTCTCTGTCTGCTGGGTTCTCTGTGTCTGCTGGGTTCTCTGTGTCTGCTGGGTTCTCTGTGTCTGCTGGGTTCTCTCTGTCTGCTGGGTTCTCTGTGTCTGCTGGGTTCTCTGTGTCTGCTGGGTTCTCTGTGTCTGCTGGGTTCTCTGTGTCTGCTGGGTTCTCTGTGTCTGCTGGGTTTCTCTGTGCTGCTGGGTTCTCTGGTGTCTGCTGGGTTCTCTGTGTCTGCTGGGGTTCTCTGTGTCTGCTGGGTTCTCTGTGTCTGCTGGGTCTCTCTGTTCTGCTGGGTTCTCTGTGTCTGGCTGGGTTCTCTGTCTGCTGGGTTCTCTGTGTCTGCTGGGTTCTCTGTGTCTGCTGGGTTCTCTGTCTGCTGGGTTCTCTGTGTCTGCTGGGTTCTCTCTGTCTGCTGGGTTCTCTGTGTCTGCTGGGTTCTCTGTCTGCTGGGTTCTCTGTGTCTGCTGGGTTCTCTGTGTCTGCTGGGTTCTCTGTGTCTGCTGGGTTCTCTGTGTCTGCTGGGTTCTCTGTGTCTGCTGGGTTCTCTGTGTCTGCTGTGTTTGCATGTGACGGAGCTTCAACCACTTCATCTGGGTCTAAACACCAATGTCTCCGTTGTAAGAGTCCTCTATGTTGTGTTCTTGTTTTAACTTGATCTTCAAGTTGGTGTATAATGTAACCCCAACCTCCTCCCTCCTCCTCCTCCTCTTCCTCTTCCTCTTCCTCTTCTTCCTCCTCCTCCTCCTCCTCCTCCTCCTCCTCCTCCTCCTCCTCCTCCTCCTCCTCCTCTCCTCCCATCAACCTCCTCCCTCCATCAACCTCCTCCTCCTCCTCCCTCCATCAACCTCCTCCCTCCATCAACCTCCTCCTCCTCCTTCTCCTCCTCCCTCCATCAACCTCCTCCTCCTCCTTCTCCTCCTCCCTCCATCAACCTCCTCCTCCTCCTCCTCCTCCTCCTCCTCCCTCCATCAACCTCCTCCTCCTCTCCCAGACCTCCCTCTACCCCTCGGCCGACCTGCTGGGTCCCACGGGCCCGCCCCCGTCCACGGGAGGCAGCCTATTGGTGGATGTGTTCTCTGACAGCCTCCAGGCTGGCCCCGCCCCCCTGGACCTGGCCCCTCCCAACACGTCCGTGTCAGAGGACAACTTCTCACGGTGAGGAAGCTCTTCGCTGGTTCTACTGGGACTGTTCACGCTGTTATTATGAATAACAGTACTATATTATTCATATCAATAATACTTCTGTTGTTGTATTGTCAATTATTCATATTATTAATATTATTAATTATATTATCAATTGTTAATATTATTATAGTGTTATTATTATTATACAATTATTGTGATTGTCATCATTCCTCCATGATGGGTGGTCCTCCTCTCCTCCCACTGAAGGTGTTTCAATAACTCTTTATTGACCTCTGCAGGTTCATCTGCAAGAACAACGGAGTTCTCTTTGAGAACCAGCTGCTGCAGATCGGACTGAAGTCCGAGTACCGACAGAACCTGGGTAGGACCTGTGGACCTGGAACTCTGTCTGGATGAGTCATGAATGAATCATTAATGTTCATCTCAACGTTGTCTCTCCTAGGGCGCATTTATGTGTTCTTTGGCAACAAGACGTCCACCCAGTTCCTGGACTTCAGCTCCACGGTCAACTGCCCGGACCTCCTCAAGACCAATATCCTCCAGCCCCCCCACGCCCTGCTGCTCAGTACTGACCCTCAGTACTGACCCTCAGTACTGACCCTCAGTACTGACCCTCAGTACTGACCCCCAGTACTGACCCTCAGTACTGGACCCTCAGTACTATGACCCTCAAGTACTGCTAGCCCTCAGTACTGACCCTCAGTACTGAACCCTCAGTACTGACCCCCAGTACTGACCCCTCAGTACTGACCCTCAGTACTGACCCTCAGTACTGACCCCCAGTACTGACCCCCAGTACTGACCCCCAGTACTGACCCTCAGTACTGACCCTCAGTACTGACCCCCAGTACTGACCCTCAGTACTGAGAACTGATGCTGCTAGGGAGGGTTTTCTAGGGTGTGCTTAGTCTCTTTAGCGGGGGGATATGACCCTGGTTAGACCCGGTTAGTGACCCTGGTTAGTCTCTTTAGCGGGGGGATATGACCCTGGTTAGACCCGGTTAGTGTCCCTGGTTAGTCTCTTTAGCGGGGGGATATGACCCTGGTTAGACCCGGTTAGTGTCCCTGGTTAGTCTCTTTAGCGGGGGGATATGACACCTGGTTAGACCCGGTAGTTGTCCCTGGTTAGTCTCTTTAGCGGGGGATATGGCCCTGGGTTAGAACCCGGTTAGTGACCCTGGTTAGTCTCTTTAGCGGGGGGGATATGACCCTGGTTAGACCCGGTTAGTGACCCTGGTTAGTCTCTTTAGCGGGGGGATATGACCCTGGTTAGACCCGGTTAGTGACCCTGGTTAGTCTCTTTAGCGGGGGGATATGACCCTGGTTAGACCCGGTTAGTGACCCTGGTTAGTCTCTTTAGCGGGGGGATATGACCCTGGTTAGACCCGGTTAGTGTCCCTGGTTAGTCTCTTTAGCGGGGGGATATGGCCCTGGTTAGACCCGGTTAGTGACCCTGGTTAGTCTCTTTAGCGGGGGGATATGACCCTGGTTAGACCCGGTTAGTGTCCCTGGTTAGTCTCTTTAGCGGGGGGATATGGCCCTGGTTGGACCAGCTTAGTGCCCCTGGTTGGACCCGGTTAGTGACCCTGGTTAGTCTCTTTAGCGGGGGGATATGACCCTGGTCGGACCCGGTTAGTGTCCTTAATCACCCGTCCACAGCTCAACGTCCACACCAAGCCCGCTGACCCCACCATCGACGCCGGCGCTCAGCTGCAGCAGATCCTCAACATCGAGTGTCTGGAGGACTTCACCCCCGCCCCGGTGCTGGACATCCAGTTCAGGTGAGACCCCCCGCAGACATCAGGGGTTCCCTATGAAGGCTCTGTTGGTCTGAAGGCTCTGTCTGTTGGTGAAGGCTCTGTCTGTTGGTGAAGGCTCTGTCTGTGTGAAGGCTCTGTCTCTGTCTGTCTGTGTGAAGGCTCTGTCTCTGTCTGTTTGAGTGAAGGCTCTGTCTGTCTGAAGGCTCTGTCTGTCTGTGTGAAGGCTCTGTCTGTCTGTCTGAGTGAAGGCTCTGTCTGTGTCTCCAGGTACGGAGGCACCCTGCAGAACTTCGGTGTGAAGCTCCCCGTGATGCTCAACAAGTTCTTCCAGCCCACGGAGATGGAGGCGCAGGACTTCTTCCAGCGCTGGAAGCAGCTGGGAGCGTGAGTTGGTTTTAAACACTTAATAATATAGCTTCTGGTAATAATATAGTTAATAATATAGCTTCTGCTAGTAGACAGTGAGTTAATAATATTCAGGTGTGTTTTTAATAGTTGTTTAATATCCGGCTGTGTTGTGTTTCTCCTCAGGCCGCAGCAGGAGGTGCAGAAGATCTTCAAAGCGAAGCACCCGATGGACACGGAGGTCACCAAAGCCAAGGTAGGTCACAGACCACACCGCTCATCACTGTCTCCCCCATACGGGGCGCAAATAATAACCTGAGCAGGGCTGCCTGGAGCTCCGAGCTGGTCAGCACAGGCCGGCTGCTGTTCCCTCTGCCAACCTCTGAACCGGACGGTGTAGCTCAGTCACAGGAGGGTGTAGTTCTCCTGAGTCACGTTGTGTGTTACGTTGTTTCGTTGTTTCAGATCATGGGGTTTGGCACCGCTCTGCTGGACGGCGTGGACCCAAATCCCACCAACTTCGTGGGGGCCGGCGTGATCCACACCAAGAACACCCAAGTGGGCTGCCTGCTCCGACTGGAGCCCAACACACAGGCCCAGGTACGCACACTCACACAAACACACAGGTGCACACAGACGCACACACTCCCTCACTCACTGACCGACACAGGCCCAGGTAGACCCACGCACACTCACTTGGATGCGCTCATTGTTGAATGCATTTATTGAACGTCCCCTTTGGACAAAATGTTTTTTTGCTTGAAGTCTGACTGATGTGGGTGACGTGGTTTGTCCCTCTCTCTCACTCTCTCCCACACTGCTGCAGATGTACCGTCTCACTCTGCGCACCAGCAGAGACACCGTGTCCCAGAGGCTCAGCGACCTGCTGTCTGAACAGTTTTAAACTCACCCCTTATACACACACACACACACACACACACACACACACACACACACACACACACACACACACACACACACACACACACACACACACACACACACACACACACACACACACACACACACCCCTCCCCCTCATGTTACACAATACTTTTTGTCTCTGCGTCTCACTTGGATTAGATTGGAACTGATGTACAGTGTAAATTCTTTTTTTTTTATATATTTTACTTATTATAAATGTATATGAAATGTTTATCTTTTTTGTTTCTTAACAAACCCCTCTACTAACCCCACTGCTTCTGTCTGTCATGGACTGTGATTGGTTGTTCTCGGCGTGTGCCTGGAGAGGCGATGATGTTACTACATCCCCCCCCCGGTGCCGTAGCGCTGACACTACTCTCAGGCTCTTCTCTAACGAATAACGACTGTAAACTAAAGTCCTGTTTGCATACTTATCATCTCTCAAGACCTTTTAATCATCTCTCAAGACCTGTAATGTCCTCAGTGTCACTTTGCACGGCGGTGGTTTGACGTTTCTCATCAGTGAGAGAACGTGGTACTGAGAACCAGCATCAGGACTACAGCAGCCATCCCCCCCCCCAACCCACACACCACTGCCTGGCCACAAGGTGCCTTCAGAGATGGCTGTTTGTAGAGTGAATGCCAACTTTGTACGATTGTTGCCAAATATAGCTGATTGTCACTTTTAATGTGTGTCGTGTGTTTTACTTTGCTCACAAACACAAAAACTTTTTGTCTCATTCTTAGTACCGGTACTTGATGTCAATATTGCAAAATGTGTCGCAATGACAGTATTTATCCATTAGGAGGTGCAATTTGCTTTATATTAGGTCCGTTATCTGGTGCCCTAAAACAATATGAAGCAAATGATGAAAAAGTATTGCGAATTTTTCATTCTATAATAACATTTATTTTAGCTCGAAATACTCCCACAAATGGCCCCTCTTTCCCAGTAAAGTGTCAGACAATCTACCCAGGAGAGAATAATGAAAAACCAGTCCGATGCAACGTTTAATTGAAGCAGTTTTAATAAATATGTGTAGTTCGAGGTTAGCATAATAGTTATATCTTAAAGAAAAAGAATGGCATTGATATAAAGTGAATTTACATGGCTATACAGTGAACATACTGTGGTCTCATGCTAAACAGGAAAACAGTTTTCAGACAGAAGAGGCGATGTGTGTGAGACAGCTCATCAAACATCAGCGCGTAGTCCGTCAAACAGATTCAACTC
Organism: Melanogrammus aeglefinus; assembly: GCA_900291075.1. Classification (NCBI taxonomy): domain Eukaryota; kingdom Metazoa; phylum Chordata; class Actinopteri; order Gadiformes; family Gadidae; genus Melanogrammus; species Melanogrammus aeglefinus. Next base: position 349,661 of record OLKM01000246.1, read on the forward strand.
CAGACCTTCAGAGAGCTGGGGACATGAGTATACATGGAAATATCATGGCTCAGCCCCAGCTCTCGGTGCTACAGTCAGACTAACATCCAAGCACCACGCCGTGGAGATATGAAGATAGTGATCATCCAGGATGAACCATCACACCGTCTTGGTCATATCTGCATTTTGAGACGCAGCAGTTTACTGGTTCAACCCGCTGATGTATTCCACAGAGAACCACATCGTACATCAGGCTGATCTACACCAACGCGAACCCAAGTTCAGGCCGATTCTGTCCTAAACAAGAAACTCTTAAATTGCATACTGGATAAGTGATGGATTAATATGGTTAACATTAGAACGCCCCTAAGAGCTAAAGGCAGCTTTACTTTATCTAGTGTCATAAAGAAAATCAAGGTGAAATCCTCAAACCAGATGGTTTATTAAAAACAACTAGTATGGATAAAACCAAAAATAACTTGGTCATTTGACAACTAAACTTCCTTCCAACGAGTGCAATATTAATTGGTATGAAGTATAGACAAGTTTATTTCCAATCGTATGCTAAATATATTCACAGTAATACAAGAATAACAAAAGTCCCGCAAAATAAAGAAAACTAAGGCCTAACACCGAAAAGAGTCCCGTCTCACACAGGGCCCCCTACAGTCCCACCCTGGACCTCCACAGGCCCCCCCACCACGCTTACCATTTGAGCTGCGTCGTTAGCCTCTACGTGGGGTGTGTGTGTGTGTGTGTGTGGGTGGGGGGCAGGTCTAGGTAGCAAAGCCTGACAGAACAGTGTCTCCTGGTTCCCCCAGACCGGGCCGCACCCCTCCCCTCGTCTCAGATCCCTCCCCGCGGTGTCCTGTTCAGAGTTCAGAGCGCCACTGCTCCAGTTGTGTGTCGGTCCGTCCCGCTCGCCCTCCCGCCCCGTCACAGCGTTGAGTAGAAGAGGATGTAGGCGGCGGAGGACTTGACGGAGGAGGTTGAGATCTCCGACACCTCGTGGTCGTCGAACTTGTACCAGCGCTGCTTTAGGCCGTTCTTACAGTAGGCGGTGTAGTGGCCCCCGTCCAGACCTCCGTAGTGGTTCTGGAGGGAGGGAGAGAGAGGGGTGATGAGGAACTAGACCCCTTTGGTCTACACCTGCTTTTAAACAGTATAATGGTCCGGTGACACTCTGGTTTAGATTATACTGACCAGATAAAACACACTGTTCTATCTATAAATGCATTTTGTTAATTAATTGTGGTGTTCCGCAAGGGTCAGCTCTCGGTCCCTTGCGCTTTGCATTCTACAGCGAGGTGACCGGTGGTTCAGAGTTCATCTTGATTGAATCAGACGCTGAAAGTTTCTAACATGTTGGAGCACAGTGAAGGGTTCTACTCACAGACACCCCGTAGAGGCAGTACTTCTTGAGGTTCTGTCGGGGGGCAATGACGTATTGTGATAGGTCAAGGCCCTCCAGTGGGAAGTCCACGGTCGTTTGGAGCTTCTGCTTCCAGCGGCCCTCGTAGGAGAATCTGAGCATGCAAGAAACAAGGAAACAAAACTTAATCAGGAACAATGTTTGGTTCAAGTTAACAACAACAAAATGATTGTTCAATGTGAAAAAATACTAACATATCAGTAACTATGATTACCCAACGTAGGAAGTTGGTAATGCATTATTATCCATATAATATGTACTTTACAGTCGTGAATTCCGGAAATCTGTCTGTGTGCAGCAGTGAATAACTAATGGGGATCATCTTTCCGTAGTCCTTCATTCCCCCCATTTAGAAAGCCCTGACTCTATAATTGCAGTCAGCGGTCTGTGGTCTTCTGGTCTGGCTGGGACACCCACAGGCTTTAAAGGAACCCAACGAGAGAGGTCTGACATACCGTTTGAGATGCACCAGCACGATGGGTGGGACCTTCCAGATCTCCAGCTTCTTGGTGGAGTCTCGGTGGGCCTTGCAGTGTCGGCAGAACACCTTGTTGTTGTCCGTCAGTCGCTCCTCCTTGGAGAACAGCCGCAGGCAGTCCTGTTCCATCGCAGCAAAACAGAGGAAATAAATTTAGATCGGTCTGCATGCTCTCTGTGACTGCATGCGTTCTTGTGTCAGTACTGCAGCCCGGACACAGGGTTTCATTACTGCAGCCTGGAAACATACGTTCTGGGTGCCAGTAGTGCAGCCTGGAAACATACGTTCTGGGTGCCAGTAGTGCAGCCTGGACACATTTCGTCTCTGTGACCATGTGTGTTCTGGTGTCAGTAGTTAGTGCTGCGTGTCAGTACTGCAGCCTTTACCTGCAGGGAGCACTTGCTGGTGGAGGCGAGCGGCAGCGACAAGTACATGAAGGTCTCGAAGGTGCGGGACTTGCGGTGGCAGGTGAGGCACTGCACGGTGGACTTGAACTGGCCCTGGAACAGCGCCACGATGATGGACTCGTTCAGCAGCTTGTGTTTGCTCCAGGCCAGGTCCGCAGCCTTCTGGTCGTCCAGGTGATCGTTCTCCTCCTCCTTGTAGCGCTTCCTGTTGTCCGCCTGAAAGAGGGGAAACCACACGGGAATACCATCAACACAACGAAAACCACACAGGAATACCATCAACCCAACGAAAATCATACAGGAATATCATCATCACAAAAAGAACCATACGGGAATACCATCAATACAACGAAAACCATCAACACAACAACCTGGTGTCGTCCTGTGATTGGGAAAAACACTCCACCACCACCAGGCTGTCTTTTCCCTACACTGTTGTCTCTAAGGCGGTTTGTGCCCTACCTTTCGATTTCTTCTTAGTCAGTAGCCTGCCCTGTTAAGGCCTTCATGGAGGCTGTTAGACATCAGAGCCTCTTAAACACCTTCTGATCCCTCCGTTGTTGAGATCTTCAGATCCCTATCTTGTTAAGGTCTTTATACAGGCCTTCAGATCCCTAGCTTGTTGAGGGATCTAAGACCTTCACATCCCTACCTTGTAGAGGTCTTCAGACCTCCAAAACCCTACCTTGTTGAGGTCTTCGTGGAGGCCATCCATGAGGAAAAGCAGCAGCTCCTGGGAGTCCTGCTGCTCGCAGCCAGAGAACTGGTCGTTGATCTTTCCGATGGTGATCTTGAAGTCGCGGGCGCTGATGATCTTGTAGAGGCCGGACCAGAGCGCCTTCATGATCACCCCGAACTCCTCCGCCACCTCCCCCTTGTGGCCCAGGATGTTTGCCCTGGGGAGCAGGAGAAAGGGGAGAACCTTACTACAGAGCGCTGGTTTTGACACCTCTGGGTCTGACACCTCCGCCCTAAACCCACGCCCCCTCCGCCCAACCATCCTCTGCCAAACCCAATCCGGTTCTGCATTAAGCAAATACAAGGAGGGCTTTCAGAGCAGCTTCTGGGCGGAGTCTTTAGGAGAACAATAGCACGGCTGAGAGGCTCCGGCCTCACCACACCAGAGCCGGCTCAACAGGGTGTGATCCGGGGGGATGGAACTCAAACAATAAATTCAACTCTCTCTCTATCCATCCATCTGTAGGAGTCGTGGTGAGGCGGGCCTCAGCGTGGCCTCCGGGCCCTGTTGATGTCCTCCTTGTAGTAGTTCTATATATCTAGATCTATACCTGTTGATGTCCTCCTGGTAGTAGTTCTATATCTCTATACCCGTTGATGTCCTCCTGGTAGTAGTTCTATATATCTATACAATCCCTGACAAAAGTCTTGTCGCTTGGGTACAAGTTGACCTTAAGTGCCCATCAAATATATGTCTAATACATTTTTTTTTAACAAGAAATGGTTAATTTCAACCCCAACAGCTTTTGAAATAATGTTTTGGTGCCAAACGAAACTGCTGAAAAGCATTCTAACGTTCACAGCTTGGTAAAGCCCACTGAGTCAGTTTTTTGCAAAGACAAAAGTCTTGTCGCCTTGTCATATAATGCACCCTATCCTAGATTACAGCCTCACCTGTGATCCATAATTTATCAATCAATTAGTGCACACCAGACCTTCATATCAACTGCAACTTGACCTCTGACAACATGCCTAAGATTCACCCTGAGACCAAAGCGTTGATTATCAAGAGGCTGAAGACCAGATCTACTGCTGAGGTGGCTGACACCTTCAATGTGTCTTAGCGTCAAGTACAAAGAATAAGAAAAAGATTTGAAAAGACTGGCGATGCTTCTGACAAGCCCAGGTCCGGCAGACCCCGCAAGACAACTGCTCGGGAGGACCGTTTGTTAGCTCGAGAATCTAAGGCCAGCCCCTTTTCCACTGCAGCAGAGCTCTACCAGGCCTGGTCAACTCAAGTCCCCGTGTCAACCAGAACAGTTTGTGGAAGTCTGTCTCGAAATGGCCTCCATGGTCGAATCAGTGCCCAGAAACCAGCACCAAACAAAAGGCAATTAAAAAAACGTATGGCATTTGTCCCCACAGCCTGCTAAAAGGATGGACGCTGGAAAAGTGGCAGAAGGTGGATTTCTCAGATGAATCTTCGGTTGAATTACATCATAGCCGCCGCAAATATTGCAGGAGACCTACTTGGAGCCCGCATGGATCTGAGATTCACCCAGAAAACAGTTAAGTTTGGTGGCGGAAAAATCATGGTCTGGGGTTACATCCAGTATGGGGGTGTGCGAGAGATTTGCAGGGTGGAGGGCAATATCAATAGCCTAACATATCAAGAAGTATTAGCTACCTCTTACATTCCCAACCATAAAAGGGGTCAAGTTTTGCAGCAGGATGGTGCTCCAACGCATACTTCCATCTCTACATCAAAGTTCCTCAAGGCGAAGAAGATCAAGGTGCTCCAGGACTGGCCACCCCAGTCACCAGACAGGAACATTATTGAGCATGTATGGGGTAGAATGAAAGAGGAAGCATGGAAGACGAAACCAAAGACTCTTGATGAACCCTGGGAGGCATGTAAGACTGCTTTCTTTGCTATCCCTGATGACTTCATCAATAAATTGTATGAATCATTGTCGAACCCCATGGATGCAGTCCTTCAAGCTCATGGAAGTCATACAAGATATTAAATATGGTTCTCACAGCACCACTAGTTAATTCACTGATGTTATGCAACATTTTTTTGCATTTGAAGTAAATTATTTGTTCAATTTTCACATTACTCTCTGTAGGCGACAAAACTTTTGTCTTGCCAAAGTCTGACCTTTCTGTGTTCATTAAATGATCCATCTTTCTTCAGTGAAGTAAATTTATTTTAGTATATTAAACTTAATTTTGGAGGGTTTTAGCTTTCATGAGCTATTTCTGAAACCAATGGATTAATTAAAAGTCAGGCCATAAGCTGTTGTTTCTACAAAATCGATAAGCGACAAGACTTTTGTCAGGGACTGTATCTGTACCCGTTGATGTCCTCCTGGTAGTAGTTCTATATATCTATATATCTATATATCTGTTGATGTCCTCCTGGTAGTAGTTCTATATATCTATATACCTGTTGATGTCCTCCTGGTAGTAGTTCTATATATCTATATATCTCAGTACCTGTTGATGTCCTCCTGGTAGTAATTCTATACATCTATATCTCAGTACCTGTTGATGTCCTCCTGGTAGTAGTTCTATACATCTATATCTCAGTACCTATTGATGTCCTCCTGGTAGTAGTTCTATACATCTATATCTCAGTACCTGTTGATGTCCTCCTGGTAGTAGTTCTATACAGCTATATCTCAGTACCTGTTGATGTCCTCCTGGTAGTAGTTATATACATCTATATCTCAGTACCTGTTGATGTCCTCCTGGTAGTAGTTCTATACATCTATATCTCAGTACCTGTTGATGTCCTCCTGGTAGTAGTTCTGGTTGAAGTACTCTGCCATGGCTGGGGTGTTGCACAGACACTGCATGATGGAGTTCATGTAGCAGGTGTTGCCCAGGTTACGCAGGCCGGTGAGGGAGGGTCCAACCCCCCCGAACACCGGGTTGAGGTTCCGGATCTTGGCGGCCGACGGCCGGGCGATCTCCACCTTGGCGTAGGCCTTGGTGGCCGGTCTGGAGGGGGGACAGACCGCGGTGAGGACCCACAAAGTCTGTATGTGTGTGTGTGTACTTGGCGTCTCTGTTGATGGTGGGTCTGATAGTGAGTGTGTGTGTGTTGATGGTGTGCGTTTATGTGTTTGGTGGGCGTGTGTGAATTTGGTTTCGCTGTTGTGTGTGTGTGTGTGTGTGTGTGTGTGTGTGTGTGTGTGTGTGTGTGTGTGTGTGTGTGTGTGTGTGTGTGTGTGTGTGTGTGTGTACTTGGTGTCTCTGTTGAAGGTGGGCGTGGCGGTGGCGGCGGCGGCGGCGGTGGGGGTGCTGCTCTTCTTCACCGCCTCGTCCCGGAGCTCCTGGCTGATGTCCGGCGACGAGTATGACCGCTTCAGCTTCGACTGCTCGTGCTCCGCCCCCCGGTCGGCGCCCGCGTCCGGCCCGGCGCCGCGGGAGGTCCGGGGCTTGGCGGTGGGCGGGGTCGGGGGCGGGGTCTGGGGCACGGTGACCTCGGGGGGATACAGGTGCACGAGTGCTCGTGCTCCGCCCCCGCCGTCGCGTGCGCCCCGCGTCCCGGACCCGGCGCCGCGGGAGGTCCGGTTCAGCTTCGACTGCTCGTGCTCCGCCCCCCGGTCGGCGCCCGCGTCCGGCCCGGCGCCGCGGGAGGTCCGGGGCTTGGCGGTGGGCGGGGTCGGGGGCGGGGTCTGGGGCACGGTGACCTCGGGGGGATACAGGTGCACGCGGTTGGTGGGCGAGTGGTAGTAGCGATACGTCCCCGTCACCGTGTCCAGGAACTGAAACACACGGGGAACACCAGGAACCGTGAGCGGGAACGAGAGCAACCGCTCACACCCCAAACAGACGGGGTGGAGGACGCAGGTTGAATTCTGGGTAAGAGCGTGTTGCTCGAGGGAAACGCGTCAGGCACCTTCATCCAGCCATTAGGAAGTCCCGGAATACTCCTGCCCATCTCCTCACTCCGGGCTCTGGTCAGGGGCTCCCTCTGTGTGACACACACACACACACACACACACACACACACACACACACACACACACACACACACACACACACACACACACACACACACACACACACACACACACACACACACACACACACACACACACACACACATCTTTAGGGAGAACTACAATAGCACAGCGGTCTCATCTGGATGGGTCCATTACCAACGGACCTTGATCTCGCTGACGATGCGGTTTGGCGCGGGAGAGTCCAGGGACGCGCTCTTGCCGGGGGAGTCGGAGCCCAGCTCCCTCCCCCTCCTCCGCCTCACCCCTCCCAGCCCGTTCACCCTGTCCCCCCTCTCCTCCTCCTCCTCCTCCTCCTCCTCCTCGGCGGTCTGCCTCTCCAGCCTCTTCCTGTCCAGGTGAGACTCCTCCTCCCTCCTCGCCGCCCCGCCCTCCTCCCCGTCTTTGGCACCGTGGTCCGCCTCTGGGGGGTCCTGGTCCCCTGGGACCCGGTCCTCGCTCTGGACCGGGGGCTTCCCCGAGCGGTCGGGCATCGAGGGGCCCCCGGGATCCGCGTCCGGACCGGGACGAGGGTCGCCCGACACACGCACAGAGGGCTTCTTGGTCCGGTCGATCTGAAGCCAGAGAACACACACACACACACACACACACACACACACACACACACACACACACACACACACACACACACACACACACACACACACACACTGATTAACACAATGTTACACATATATACTACTCAACACACATGTCTATATATACTCAAAACATGTCTATACACATTCAAACATCACGATTCTACAGCGGTTTCGAATGTAGACTGAGGTCTACATTCCGGACCCTCCGCCGGCCCACGAGCCTCAGGCCCCCCTGGCCCCGCCCCAGGTCAACGGAGTCGGACCCCCGGAGCAATGGGGTCGTGATCAGATGGCGATGCCCACGGGAGGTCTCCTCCTGTCTAAACGGACGAGACCTCTCCGTTGGCATCGTGATCCGCCAGCCGTTCCCACGCGGTGCTTTGAAGGGCCATTACGAGGTACAGAGGAGCACGTGGGGCCTGGTGTGAGGGGTGCTGCAGGCAGGCTCCCCAGAGTCCAGCAGGGACCTGGGGAGGTCTCGGGGGAGGGGGGGGGGGTCCGTATGCTGACCTGGGGGGTGGCCTTAGCGGCCGAGACCGGAGCGGGGCTGGGGCTGGAGGAGGTGGTGGTGGGGGCCGCTGGGGGTCCCGTCTTGGCAAGGTCCGGGGGGGCGTTCTGGGAGGAGCTGGCGGGGGCGTCGGTGGAGTCCCGCAGCCGCTCTGGGAGGACGTGGGCCTCAGGGACCGCCTGCACCGGGGGTCCGACTCCGTTGACCTGGGGCGGGGCCAGGGGGGCCTGGGGCTCGGGGGCCGGCGGGGGGTCCGGCTGGGCGGGGGCCGGGGGCTTCGGGTCCTCCAGGGAGGGGTAGCTGAAGTTCACTGTTCAGGACGAAACACATCTGCTGGTTCAACTGGTGACGGGTCAGACATCACCTTCACATCGCGATCGTTACGAGAGACTAGGCATCACTTTAGGGTCAGGATGTGGTGACATCGTGATATTTAATATCGTGATGAGGTATCGGTGTTGTCTTAATCTGGTTTTGTAGGATGCATTAAAGTAAAGTCATATGCTGACTTTATCCAAGTATTTCTATTAGTTGCCTTTACCCACCGAGTCATTACATCCACATTACCGATCAATACTTGTGCGTGAAAGCATCAATAGTCCTTTTCTAAAGGATCAATGTCGTCAGATGTTAGCTGTGGTGCATGTGGCCTTGGGGTCTCCAACAGACCCGCTGTGGTAGGTGGTGCGGGGATGGCGGCTATGGTGTGGTGGTACCCACACTGAGGGAGCAGGCTGATGACGTTCTGTCGGGGGGGCCGCACTTTGGCCCAGGTGGTGTACATGGGGTAGAAGAGCAGCCAGTTCTCATAGCCCCCCTCCAGGACCAACGGCTCGCTGCGGAGGACGGTGATGCTGTCCCACTGGGGGCACACACACACACACACACACACACACACACACACACACACGCACACACACACACACACACACACACACACACACACACACACACACACACACACACACACACACACACACACACACACACACACACACACGTACGTCAAGGGGTATCCAGGTGTATATAAGTGTCGTACCATCATGTGCGCAGATGGCACTAGGGACGGGGGGGATATGACCCCCTCAGATTCATAGTGACCCCCCCCCCCCCCACTGTCCCTACAAAAGGCGACAAACATCGCCGGTAAAACGGAGGCTTCCCCCTCTTGAAATGTCACTGGAACATGTCTTTTACAAACTGCATATGCTGATCTTTCTCCGAGACAGTGAAATACTCCCACACGACCGACTTATTTATTTTTCTTTAGTATCACTCCGCAAGCGTCCTCGGTTGCTAAGCGACGTCAACGTCTTTGGCGACTATTTCTCAGTTGATCAACACTACGAATGCTGGTAACAAATGAATTGTGAAAAGACACACCGTGTGGGACTAGTGTCTCTACCTGATCAAACAGGCCACGGACATATCAGGGGTCATTTCTTTCAAAGCAGGCACAGCATCTGCAGTTGTGTTGACCTTGTTTTAAACATGGCCAGTTGGACTCTCAAGCGAACTGCTGCATCATTTGTAATGGGAGTAAGGAGTGAGTTTTCCATTTATTTTAATGTTGGAATTAGGGATGCACTGATTGTGAAATTCTGGGCCGATACCGATGATTAAAATAACAATTTCGCCGACAATGTTATTTATTCCACCTTTCGTGCCAGGGAAACAAACCCTAACCCCCCACGCACGCACGGAGATATGCACCCACGCACACACAATGACACAGGGAGAGGCTTCTATGATTTGCATGAACTCAATCTGTTTATTACAACAACTGCGCCATCGACATTCAACATCAAAATGATTTCAACGTGGGCTTAGGCAGATAGGCCTAAATGCACCGAAAACAGATTGCTATTTATTTTACTAAACACAGCCTGCATGACGGTGAACTAGACACGTCTTTAGCATATGGAAACTATGGCCAAAACAAATAACTTCACTCAGTGTGTCTTTTTACAATTATTTTTATTGTTACCAGCATTTGTAGTGTTGATCAGCTGAGAAATAGTCCGCCAAAGAAGGTGACGTCGCTTAGCAACCGAGGACGCTTGCGGAGTGATACTAAAGAGAGCGCGCACTTGTGGTTTGTTTACAAATAAAATGGAAAGAAAATGTCGGTTGTGTGGGAGTATTTCACTGTCTCAGAGAAAGATCAGCATATGCAGTTTGTAAGACATGTTCCAGTGACATTTCAAGAGGGGGAAGCCTCCGTTTTACCGGCGATGTTTGTCACCTTTTGTAGGGAAAGTGTGTGTGTGGGGGGGGGTCACTATGAATCTGAGGGGGTCATATCCCCCCCGTCCCTAGTGCCATCTGCGCGCATGGAGATGGTTGATGGTGGTGCCCATATCATCTGCTGAGGCAGAGCGCAGTGTTAGTGGGTTACCCAGATTGAAGACATGGTTGCGATCAACCATGACTCAAAAAAGACTCAATGGCATTGCTGTGTGCCATATTCACCGAGAGGCTTGACAGACAAAAAATTGCCCAGCAGTATGTTCAGGGTAATGAAAGGAGGAGAGATGTCTTTGGGTCCTTCAGTGAGTCTGCTTAGACAGTAAATGTGTTCAGCTTTCTGTTCATTTATGTAAATATGTTGTTGTTTACACTTCTGAGTGTATACACAAATGTTTAAATAAAACATATTTTGCATAAGGCATGAAGTTTCTGTGGGTGATTGGCATTCCAGACAAATAACAGTTACACCATATATGGCTAGTGTTGATCAAGTAGGCCTTTGTTTAACAATGTTCAATGTTGTTTATCCATGATTTCAAATAAGAATTCTCCAATGGCTTTTTGGTGCAAACCATGGGCCCGTAGGATATTACTAAAGTAACTACTTCAGCGCTAGTTAAAGGCCAGATTACACAAAAATAACTTATTGAGTTGAAATCATTTGCTGACAGCTTTGTCCCCCCCAGTTCATAACCCCATCTGCGCCCCTGCGCCCCAAAGTGCCCCCATGGTGACGCCCATAAGCCCTACCTTGTAGAGGGCGTCCTTGAGGCTGCGTAGCGGGGTTCCCAGTTTGAGGTCTGGGACGGAGCTGAACCAGTCCAGCAGCACCAGGTAGTCCACGAACCCCCGCCGGCGCCACTGGTCCCGGGACGACTCCGGGAGCTTAGCCTCGATCTGGTGGACCGTGCTCCTGGGTCACAGAGGAGCGACAGGAGGTCAAGCGGTTCCAATCACACGTCGAGCTCATTAACCAGACAGGCAGAGGACACCACCAACACTGCTGTGTTGTGCTGCGGTCGTTAACGGGCGGAGGTGGAAAGTCAGAATGGGAAATTCGTCCCCTCCGACCGACATGAGTTCAAGCTACCGAATCGGAAAAAAATGGAGGCTAACCCTTAACTACAGGAATACAAATGTCTTATTATAATTATATATTATTAATGTAAATGTGCTAGTGCTGAAACAATCTTTTATCGACAGTAAGTGAACCGGCTATACATTGCTGTCATCATAAGAGAACCATTCAATAAATGAGTAGTCTGGATGCTGTATCTGTATATACTCGGCCGATCCTAGGGCTGGGCAATTCATTGAATTTTGATCGCGATTTCGATTTTACCGTCAGAGATGACAAAATAAACATAATCGAGTTATTTATTTTTTTTATTTTTTCTAGAAAAAGCAGAACAGCTGGATACATATCTGTATATTATTTTAGATTGGAACATTTTCTTTTTGACCATTTTGTGTAATTTTTAAGGCAAAATTTCAAAGCTCTCAGTTCAGTTTTTTTTGGGAGAGACATGCTGAAGAAATATTTGAATAATCATAATAATAATAATAATCAATATCGACCAAAATAATGGGGATTATGATTTTCTCCCATAATCGAGCAGCCCTAGCCGAAACTCCAGTTCAGGAAGTGAACAAAGTGAAGTGCCAGAGCACCACCGATGGAGTCTTACCCCGGGCTGACCGCCTCCTCAGGGACGCTGATCACCGTCTGGGCAGGGACCTGGATGCGGGACTCCTCAAAGTCCTGGTGGCTGCGGGCGTCCATGACGATGAGTGTGATGGCCTGGTCCTTCATCATGTGGAACAGCTTCTCCGCCGTGATGCCCCCTGGTGGCGTTCCGGGCACTAAGGGGGGGGGGGGGGGCAACCAGCATCAATATAACATACTACATTTAAAGGTTGGGTATGGAATTCTCTTTTTTGGCCATTTTTGCAAAATTACTTGAAATCCTTATCATAACCCACTTACAGCCACTGAGTTAGAAGTACTGACATGGAAATTAAACAAGTCAATCATCTGTGGAACGGGCAGGGCTCGAAAAACTCCAGCCAATGATTTCCAGACCCACCGAGTGGCCAATTGGACTAATAAGTACGTCAATGATAAACGATCTGTACTGTGCACTCCCCCCCTCCTGCTGCTCCCGCCACGTTGACCCCTTTCGTGCACGTACCTCAAAAGCTCGTGACCCAGCGCAAGCTTCTGTTTATTGTTATCCTGCGGTAGCTACTGGAGCGAGCTAACTAGCTAATGGCTCGCTCTCGCGCATCTGTGCTAGCGCTCGTGCATGATTGCGCCTCCATGCACTTGGAATGGGTGGAGTCAGAGTCAGCGTTGAAGGAGAGGGGGTAGGACCATTTGAGTTGTGTACTTTCAAAATCTGCTGGCGTTTCGCAAATCTCATACCCAACCTTTAAAGTTAAGAGATATCTAATAAAAAATATATATAAGGTTAAAGGAGATTAATATAATACATATATAGAAGGTTATAAAGATGAGATTAAATCTAATATAATAAATATAATAGGTTAAAAAGAGTATCTAATATATTATATATATATAAGTTAAAGAGATAAAAATATAATAAAGTTAAAGAGATGAATCTTACGATCACACAATTTAAAATAACATTTTTTGATTTGCAATAAAGATGATAAAATAGGATAAATAATTCCAGAATAAGATTATTCTGATCGTTTTGGATTCCTTTTAAATGTGGCAGCAGTACCTTTAGACAGTGCACTCTTCAGTTCATTCTGTTCTCCTTTGACCTAAAACAGAGAAATGTAATCATTAACTTTGGTTCATCTAGTAGTACATTGCCCCTCCCAGGATTAGCCTTGTTTCTTCATACGTCTTCATGATTCACACCTTGATTCATTAGAAAACACTGAACTAACACTAAACTCTTTACCATTTCCAATCTATAACACACTAGAGCCATTGGTTTTCCAGATCACTGTTATATTGTTGTATTATACAAGTTAATCCTATCTTTGATCGAGGGGCATCAATGACTCAGTAACATGATGAACACATTGTTCTAATACAAGCTGAACGCGAGACAGAACGTTACCGGAGGCCAGTTGTTAACTGAATTAAGGCGTATATCTCTGGTGGTTCTGTGGTCTTTTAACAGTCAGTTGGTGGGTGCGTTGGTCAGGTGAGGTAGGGTATTGATTGGGTGAAACTGTGTGTGAACCATACCAACAACAGCTGTTTTCTCTGACACTTCTGGGTTGTTTCTCCTAGCAACAAACGTGGGCGCAAAAACGATCAGCCCCTTTCCTCTGCAGTCTGGGGTTTTTTTCTAAATACATTAAACAAACGGTTTGATGAAGTTATTTCAGGGAAAACGAGAAAAGACGATGAGGGTAAAGGAAGGGCCACCCACCTTTTTTTTGGCGTTGGCTGGAGGGGCCTTTTGGGGGACAATGCTGCCTTGACGTTCCTTCACAGCCTTCTCTTCTTTGCCCTCCGGCCTGCAGCTTTTCCCCCTGTCTCCCTTTTCTCATGCTCGGTAGCTTCTTACGAACCTCTTGCCGTCTTTCAAATACCTGTTTGGCAAAAAAAAAAAAGGAACGCAAGATCTTACCTGATCAGACCATGGGTCGAGATTTCGGTTTAGCCCCCACTAACCCTAGACATTTTTCCTTAATTAATTTTAAAATACATGCTATCTGTATGCGCCAAAGACACAAACCTGTTTTTGCTGTAAATAGTTGTTAGGCAAATGACCCAAACCTGAGTTTTTGAGGGCTTTCTGCTAAGCTTCTCAGCCTGCCTTTCTAATGGCTTTTTTTTGAAGCTGGTTTTGGACCCAGACAAAGGACAGGAAGTAACTCACTGGAGGATGAAGGTGCTTATTTATATTGTAAAGAAAGCATTTGGGTCACTGCGCCCTAACCAACCTCTTCCCAAGCATCAAACTAAGCCCTCCTGATTTCGCTGCTGATCATGTTCCACCAACCTGCTGCAGCTTTGAAAGTCTGGCCGTTTCTTGAGGGAGGTGTACAACGGTGAAATACTTCATCGTTAAACAGGCAGTCGTAGGCCCTCTCCTCATCGCCCGGTCCAGACGCCCCCCTGCGCCTCTGCGGCCTTAAAAGATCTTAGCAGGCACTGTTGAACCGTAAGCTGTTTGTAACAGTTGAGAAAATTGTTTGTAATGTTTCTGGCACATGTAAAAAAATAGTAGCTGTGGCATTTGTTGTTAGGCATTTAATCCTAGATATCTCATGTTGTGCACCGCGGGATGGGGGGTTTTAAAAAAGACCTTACGATTTGTTAAGTGCTTGGAAAACTTTGGTACTAATGACATCCTGGCTTTTAACTTTCTTCTGTCCAAATGTTTCCAATTCTAATTTGCTTTGGAACATAAAAGCGTCTGCTAACGACCGCAAATGTAATGAAACACAGTCCGCATTTAGGAAACGTTTATTCAGTGGACATGCAACTCCAGTAATTGTTCCTCTTAAAATATCCCAACATGGCCCGGACGTGAAGCTTTTATGACGAGTTAATGTATGTTGTTGCGTTTCCTCCTCTCTTCTACATTTTGTTTTCGCAGATTACCTCCGGATTGCGCCTGTCTTGTTCCAAGGGCCTTTGATCTGCAGCCTTCTTGTTTTGAGTTTTCCCCCAAGGATGTAGAGAGGTACAACTCCTTTCGGCACCACCTTGGTGGATACTGCTTGGCATCGTTGATTGGGTAAATGATTTAACCGCTGTCCGAGCAAGCACACGTGGACCACCTTGCTATTCAACATAGCTGTAAAAACAGAAGGGGGTTCCCAGAACGAGTGAGTCAAAGACAACCAGAACCTCCTTAGTAACCCCCAGAGCAGATTAATAAACAAAACCAGAGTGGACCAAGCGCGGCAGGTTATCGCGGAGATGCGTCCCACACTCCGCGTGTGTGGACCGGCCTGACGTCCTGGGACTGCTGGAAAACTGTAAGTCCAATTAACGCATCAATAAAAGTCTGAATAAAAAAAGGGCCCAAAAGTAAACTTTGTGCCCCTAGGAAATAGAGCGTTTGAAGGGTCATGCGTGTTTTAGTCATGACGATTCGGACGCCAGGACATGTCACCACATCCACCAGGGGAACCTAGTGGTTGTCCAGCGGGCCTTCAGAGCGGGCCTCCTGGACCGGCCAGAAACAATATCGCAAACCGGACGGTTCAACCGCAACGCACAGCGCGATAACAAACGAGATTCGAACAGTAAACTACCTTTAAGTTCGGTTCCCTCTACCCCCCGATGACCCATCAGTTTGGCCCTGTTCGTTAGCTCACAGTGGTTTAGCTTCCTGTTTTAGCTCCGCAGGCTACAGCTCGCTCTCCCACGCTCAAACTTCACGCGAATGTCATTTTAATTTATGTAGAGATTAATAAACACACAGGGGAATAAAGCAGAATGTGGGTTCAGTAGGGGCCCTAGCCTCTTCCAGGCTCGTCAGGGCTTGTTTTGGCCGGACTTTTTTCTGACAGCTGCTTCTTCCCGGGTTTTTCCGAAAGTCTTCCGGGAACACAATGAAAAAAAACGACTCGGTCGAAACGACGTCATCGCAGCGCACCATGACTTGTTTTGGTTTGTTCTTTTAATGTCAATAATCCTCATAACGCGGCGGGCCCTGAAAGTCCAAGAGTGGCTTTCTATGATTCGTTAGTAGGCCTCAGGTTTGGCCTGCTTTATATGAGGGTAAAATTACATAAGGAAAGGAGGCAGCAGAAAAAAAAAAGCTTAGTCAGGAACGCCGTAGAAGCCAGTCCCTGCGAAGCTACATTAGACATGATTGGTTGTATTGATTTTAAGGTGTGTGGCAGCCCAGCCTTGATACAATTAAAATGGTGATTGGCGATTTTGAGATGATTGTAGAATCATAGCAAAATATAACTAGCGAATTAGGAAAATTAACATTATACAACATACTTAGATAATAGCCCTTTCTATAGCCCTATCAATAAATTAATAATGTTATGGTTGTACGAAAATTAACTATAACTATTGAGCCATAATAAATATGAGACTTTAAAAAACACTTGGGGCCGCTTCTATGCAAACAACTCCACTACTTCCTGGACTTAGTGCTGCTCCTTTATTTCCTGTTTTACATTATGGATAAACTGATTAATTCAGGTGTGGTCTGACATTGTGATACTCTCAGACACCCTGTTGCCATGTTCCATACCCGTACTTCCAATGAGTATAACTTAAAGGAAGTACACCTTCTGCACTGATCCGTAACTCAACTGAGTACACTATTTTTTTCTTCAGATGTGGTGCCTGTTTCTCAAATCGAAGTACTTCTGTGGGTGCAACTTACCGAAATGACGATTGCGACAGACGCAGCTGCGGCGCTGTCACTTCGGTATCATTAGATTTTCGAGTTGAGCGGTCCAGCCTGGCTCGCGCCTCTTCCGTAGGTAGCTAAGATGGCTGCCGTTGGAGTACGGAGGAGTGTCTTCGATCCGACACTTCACGATTAGCCCGTTTTTGAGTACGACATCCGGGTCTTTGAGTGTACCTTCTTTTTGCCGGATCTGGATTGGGAACGTACTGTGTGTACTCAAAATTTTGGCTAGGTAAAGTTACGGAACAGTAACGGGTATTGGATACACGGCACTGGATTAATCAATTGGTGTCCGTAATGTAAGAACCAGGAAAATGGAAGGAGCTGCACTAAAGTCCAGGAAGTAGTGGAGTTTGTGCTAGAGGCCCATTGCTTCTGTCCCAGTCAGCATTGCTGGCGCCGTACTCCTTTAAAACTGAGGTTTTGGAGTTTTTAACAACGCATCTGTGCCACAGGTTTGAACATGAATTGCCATAAGGACTCATACGGATCAGCTTGATTCCCTAGCCCGACTCTGTTTTTTAAACTGCGCTTGGAAAAAAGGAAGGTAGAGCGCTACTCTGATTTTAGTTCCCCAGAGCAGATGCACGTCTTAACTTCATGGTGGAATTGCCTTTTGTGCTATAATTACCAACAAAACTACATGGGAATTGTAAGTGAACTTTAATAAAACTATAATAAATAACCACCACATGACATATATTATGAAATGTCTAGGTTAAACTTTTTTGTGGAGAAATCTGAGTCTGGAATCTTGCCCCTCGCCACGTCATTCAATTACTTGTCATTGTTTTCTCTGGTGTGTGTAAAATGCGTGATTACTTAATTTATTGAAGACGAACTAATAGGCCTATGCGGGTAATTAGTGGTAATGTCACGCCTTTCAATTTCTCGGAGAAGGAGAGTCCGGAACCATTTTAGTTAGCATTGACCTTTTTATGTTTCGTTGAATTGGTACAAATCCTCTGTGCGTTCATTTTATTTTTTTTACATACAAATAATCTTGTTCTTGTAATAGTTTTAGTTGGGCCACTTTACAAATATCCTATATTGGTAGCCTATATTGTACTGAAGGCCCTAACCTTGGTGTAATAAGTTGTAATGTATTCGCTACCTATTAATAATATTTCATAAATCTAAGAAATTGCTTGTGTGTGTTTCGGTTATGATGGAGCGCCTTGGGTTTCATCCTGCAAACTGGTTTAGTCTCCTCTAAAACCGGTCAGTTTTGAGATTAAACTACGCGCACCAAAATACGCCGCCCTTAGTGTCTGAGATGTGAATTTCGCTGAAGACACACAGCAATTGAGTATCAGGGTAAAACGCAGCTGCAGGTTAAACCACAAGTACATATGACACAGCAATGGAACTTAAGACATCATGTGACTTCTTGAGTTTAAAACCTTGTTAAACTCTAAAAAGTGGCTAAGCTAGCGACAGAGCAATTGCCCCCTTGTGTTCAGGATAACATACAGAGTGTCATTATAGCTTGTTCTTCCTATGTATTTGTTTACTAGGGGAGGAGGGATGCTGACCCACTCTGTCATCTGAGAGGGCCAGCCACTAGCCAATAGTAACCCTTCCGTTCTTCAGCTGGGACACTGCTCATCCTGCCCATGCCTAAAGGGACGGTCACACTGTACGCGTTACTCGCGTTAAAAAAACGCTCATAACGCGCCTAACTGGACGGCGTTAAAAAAACGCTTTCATAACGCGCCCTGAACCTGGACGCTTCATCATGTGTGTGTTATGTTCGTCATAACTATCAAACCAAACATCCTTCACACTGACAGAGCAAACATTATGAAAGTAAAATGCACATTTCTCGATAAAAATGTTTACGCTTTTAATGGCGTAACTATGTTACTATTTTCAACCAGAATAAAGAGTAAGATGTCCGCCATGTGCTTCTGTGCAAGCGTCTCTGCCAGTGACGTCGGGTCAAGCTCAACGCTGATTGGCTATCGCGGCTAAGCTTCAAGCGTAACGCACCAACTTTGCGCGTTGGTGCGTATGGCGCGTTGGTGCGTTAACATGCGTCATTACGTGCGTATGCCGCGTCTAACGACCCTAAAGTGCCGCTTTAACGTGTATAACGCGTCTACGCGCCTATACCAATGGTTCTCTATGCAAAAATGCACATTTTCAACGTCGCAACGCGTGCAGTGTGGCCTTAGCTTAAGTACTGGGTCTCATCACTCCATCACGTAACTCCTCCCCGTCCGGTGGATACATCACCAGGACGGTCAGGACTGACGCAGGGCTAAGAGGTTATTCCACCCTCAGAGGGGCTGTCGCTGTGTTGTGGATCCTGTCTGCCTCTGAATGGAGTCCCATCATCCCCCTGGGAAGCTGTATGGCTGTTCTGATTGGCCCTTCATTAAAGTGATCTACTGTCAATTAAACTCACCGAATCTCTGAATCCCCCAAATCAACGTGAGGCGCCTAAAGGCTGGATTAACTGAGGGAAATCAAGGGAAATCTGAGGGAACCTTATTATTGTGCACGTGTTGGTAAGTGAAAAGAGATCAATTGAGATGTTAGGGGTTCTTTATAATTTGTCTATCACAAAGTATTTAATAATTATCCCTCGAGCCCGAATGGGCTATTGAGTCATCTAGAGGGATAATTGTTTTAGTGAAATTCAACTCTAGTAGGGCAGTAAAAATATGAAAACATATCCAGAAAATAATTTCATATCGTTTTTGTTTTGTACATATATGGTCACGCGTGCGTGTCGTTACAAAAGTTAATTTAAAATCACTTAATCAACTTAATCAATCATTGAATATCTTCATTCCATATTTAGTCGACTTCTTTGTTGCATTTGGAACTGATTTGTCTAATAATGAGCTTATAAAATCATCAGAAACTTCATCAAAACGCGAAGCAGCCGCCATTGTTTTTGTTTACAAAGCCGGCGTTTTCGCTACTAGTAGGCCTGTAACTATATAGCCCTACTAGTAGCTCAGCCACATTCAAAACCACAGCCATTAGTGATAGCAGCCCACTAGTTGAAATTTAACTTAAACTTGCAGATTGTCATGGTTTCGCCGCTGGGTTTTCCCATTCACCTGCCCTGCCACCTGATCTCCCCTAGATAAACTCACCACCTTGCACCTTCACCATTCCCTCTTTATATAATCCTCTCCCTCCACTCAGTCTCTGCAGATCGTTCTCTCGTTACTCACAGAGTTGTCCCACAGACTCCAGAACTTGTGTTCACACACGCGTGATCCTGCCTGTTCCCAGAACCATCACCTGGTCTGACGACCCGCCTGTTTGTCGAGTCCAATGCCGGCTGTCTGCTTCTGTTTTCTGCTCCTTGCCTGCGCTGTCTGCCCTCCTTGATACCGACCGCCTGCCCGCGCCGATCTCCGCTCGCCGATGGAACCCCTCAGGTTCTGCCTGATTGCTGTTGCCGGTCTCCGAACTCTTGCTGCCCCGTTTCTCGTTATGCTCGTCCTGATCATCTGTGCAATCATATATAGTTTGGAATGCCTGTACCATGTGCAGTCTGTGCACTTTGGGGTCCTGCCTGATTCGCGCCCCATCTGTTGGGCAAGATGGACCAGCGAAGGCTGGAACGACGGATCTTCCCGTGGAGTGCCCTGCAACCAGGTGATGGCCCGGCGCCATGGCACAGGATCGCGGACCTGGGTGCTACGTCCTGCAGAATGTGGCTGACGCCCAGTAGGCGCCGCCGCTCACCTCTCGTCCCTTCGTCCCGTGAGCTCAATGTGGGGATTCAGAGCGTATATTGATGGCGAACCCTACCCACTTGTAACGCCTTCTTGCCGCAACTGCTCCATCTATCTTCGTCCCTTCAGTGCTCACGCTTCGTCTCGAGAAGCCGGGTGGGTGGCACCATCACCCCGCTGTGGGCAGGGCGATCTTGGGGCCACAGCTGGGGAACCCACACTGGCGCTCTTTCCAGACCTTCGCCGACGAGTGTGGAGGGAGTCTTCGGTTTTACAGACCTCTGGGGGCCGAAGCGGTTGGGAAGTTGTTGGCCCTTGCTCCAGGGAGAGCCGCTTCGTCACAGACTACGCAAGTGATTCCCCATACCAGGGCCCCATGAGCGACTGTGAACCCAGCCACTTCTGGTGTGTGTCATTTGCGGAGCCTGGGCTGGGCACTCAGGCGAGGCTCGTCGCCATGATCCACCGGTCTTATGCTGGAGGGCCTGATTCGCCGCCCGCCTCAACCTCGTAGCAGGCTCGCAGAGGAGGGAGAGGCGTTCCAGAGGTCTGTCACGTCCTTATCCCCACCCAGTCCGCAGCCCTCTCTCCCCAGGGTTCCTCTGGTACCAAAGGGCCATACTATGTGAGTCCGTAGTTAGGACTCTGCCCCTCCGAGAGGAACCACCTCTCTCGTTGAGCTCTTGCTACTCTCGGTTCCCCTCCGACAGCCGCCTCGTCGTTCAGGGCCAACGAGAGCTCATGGACCGGTCCTCGCTCGTGCGGCTGGGACTCCGTCCGAGAGAGACTGCGTCTCGTCAATTTGGTTGGTAGAGCCCTGGATGGACATGTGCTGCGGGAGCAGGGGTGCAGAATGGGATTTTTTTGAACTGGGGGGGCAAGCTGTCAGCAAATGATTTCAATCATAAGTTATTTTTGTATAATCTGGCCTTTAACACTAGCGCTCAGTAGTTACTTTAGTATATCTACGGGCCAATTGGTTTTGCACTTGTTACAGCCATTGCGAGAATTCCATTTGAAATCAATGGATAAACAGTCAAACATTGTTAAATAACGGTTACTTGATCGACACTAGCCGATATATAATGGAAACTGTTATTTGTTGGGATGCCAATCACCCAAAGAAACACCTTCGATGCATGCTATTGTAAAATATGTGTTGTGAGTGTTGACATTTGTGTATCACTTCAGAAGTGTTAACAACCTAGTACATAAATGAACAAAAAGCCGACTAATGTACTGTTCTAAGCAGTACTCACTGAAGGACCCAAGACATCTCTCCTCTTTTCATTTAAACCTGGAACATACTGCTGGGCATATGTCTGTCCGTCTGTCAAAGATCTCTTGGGTGAATATGGCACAGCAATGGCATTGAGTTCTTTTTTTGCGTGAGGGGTTTGATTAAACCAGATTCAAGATTCAAGATTGCTTTGTGAGCGTGGCATACAAGTTCGCAGTGAATGCAAGGAGTGGCAGTGCCTAGAGTAGGCGCAACATCAATTAGTTTGTGAATATCAATAAATATAAATTGAAGTGACTTAAAAATATACAGTTTTGATAGTATAACGCGAGTATAATAAATTGAGCAGTATAACCAGTGTATGCATATATGTAGCATAATATATGCAGGTGCACGTATTCGTGATGTGTGTATATGTTGTAAGATGAAAGTGGATGTGTGAGTGACTTGAGGGGGCACTGGTGGGTAGTTGTTGATGATCCTGATGGCATGGGGGAAGAATACTCGCCTTAGCTCCTCTGTTTTGCTGCTTGACAGCGGGAGGCGTTTTCCTGACTGACGCGGCGGCTGGAACAGTCCATGTTTTGGGTGGTGAGGGTCTCTTCTATTTTGTGGCTCTGGTCCTACACCTCCTTGGTTGTACAGGGCATGCGGAGGGGGTGTGGAGCTCCTATGGTTTTTTCTGCAGGCGTACAACCTTTGCAGAGCTCGCCTGTCTGGGCCGTGTCTTTACCGTACAGACGTGATGTTTGCAGCCAGGGCTTGTCTCTCACAGCTCAGAGTAGAAGGATGGAAGTATCTCCGGGTGATCTGAACTTCCTCAGTTTCCTGGAGTTGGAACAGCGTTGCTTGCCTTACCCACCAGAGGAACTTGATGGGTTGTCCGGTCGGCTCCTAGATGTGGACTCCAGGTATTTAAACTGTCCGGCCACAGCGTCCTCTCCGATGTAGCGGTGGTGTAGGCCCTTGGTGGTGCTCTCCCGAAGTCCACAATAGTCTCTTTGTGTCTGGAGATTCAGGATGGACTGGTTCTTGCTGACCAGAGTGACAGGATCGCCAACTCGTCAGGTAGCCTTTTCTCATTGTTATTGAGATCAGCCCCACCACGACCGTGTCGTCCCGCTCAACTTGATGATAGGTGTTTGTGTGGACTTGCAACACAGTACGTGGGTGTATCAGGGAGTAGAGGAGGGGACTAAGGACACACCCTGGGGGGACCCTGTGGCTCTCAGTGTGAGTGCTGAGGTAGAGGATGTGTTACCCACCCTGACCACCTGTGGTCTGGCGTCAGAAGTCAGGATCAGGCAACAGGGGAATGTTCAGTTCTCAGACCATCTATCTTATCAGCAGTCTGGTGGGGACTATGGGTATGTGACGCTGGGCTATGTCTATAAACAGCATTCTTTCATAGCCCCCTTCGGCCTGTCAAGGTGGTGGAGGAGTGGTTGTGGAGGACTGGTCTATTGCGAATGCGTGGGTACAGGGTCGGAGGGAAGGGGAGCAGAGTGTAATTCTCGTTAATCGCCTCTTGAAGCACTTCATTGATCCACTGAGGTTAGAGCACGGGGTCTGTAGTCATGCAAGCGGCTGGGGAGGTGTATTCTTGGGCACAAGGACGATAGCGATCTTTTTAAACAGGTGGGGAACTATTGAATTGGCCAGTGAGAGGTTAATATGGTGGTGAACAGCAGCGAGCTGTGGCTGGTCTGTCACAGGTTAGTACTCTTCCAGGTGTATATGCCATCTTGGGCCAGCAGCCTTTCTATGTTCACCTTCAGCAGAGCCTCCTCTCACGTCGTCGTGTTCCGTCATCGGAGAGATGCTTTGCTCTGCCCAGCATTGTGAACTCCCGTCAGCCGCGTAGCAGCACTTTTGCGTTGTTGTTGTTAGCCGGCGCGCTAGCTGGGTGGTGTTGCCGCCTCAACGGTGCTAAACAGTTCGTTCTTCGGCTATGAGGCATCTGCACTTCCGCTGAGGAGGGTGTGTGTGCCGGTAATCCGTATAGATCGTACTCACCATTTCTTCAATTCCATATGAGTCGTAGTACTCTCACCATGTCTTCAAATCTGGGTAACCCACTAAACTGCGCTGCCTCATGCCTCGCAGTGTATGGGTCACTCTAACATCATGCATCTCAACTAGTGTCTCTACTGCTGTCAACAGGCACGGATTTCAGGGGGTATTTCTTTCAGAGCAGGCACTAGATCTGCGAGTTTTGTGTTGACCTTTGTTTTTAAACATGGCAGTTGGGACGTCTAAGCGAACTGCTGCATCATTTGGAGTAAGGAGTGAGTTTTCCATTTATTTTAATGTTGGAATTTGGGAAGCACTGATTGTGAAATTCTGGGCCGATACCGATGTTTAAAATAACAATTTCGCCGACACAATGTTATCTATTCCACCTTTCGTGCCAGGAAAACAAACCCTAATCTCGCAGGCACGCAGACATGCACCCACGCACCTCATATACACGCACACACAATGACACAGGGAGAGGCTTTTATGATTTGTATGAACTCAATCTGTTTATTACAACAACTGCGCCATCAACATTCAACATCAAAATTATTTCAACGTGGGCTTAGGCCTAAATGCGCCGAAAACAGATCGCTATTTATTTTACTGAACACAGCCTGCATGACGGTGAACTAGATACGTCTTTAGTATATCGAAACTATGGCCCAAAAAAATAACTTCACACGGTGTGTCTTTTCATAATTAATTTGTTACCAGCATTCGTAGTGTTGATCAACTGAGAAATAGTCGCAAAAGACGTTGACGTCGCTTAGCAACCGAGGACGCTTGCGGAGTGATACTACAGAAAAATAAATAATCGGTCGTGTGGGAAGTATTTCACTGTCTCGGAGAAAGATCAGCATATGCAGTTTGTTAAGACATGTTCCAGTGACATTTCAAGAGGAGGAAGCCTCCGTTTTACCGGCGATGTTTGTCGCCTTTTGTAGGGACAGTGGTGGTGGGGGGGGTCACTATGAATCTGAGGGGGTCATATCCCCCCCGTCCCTAGTGCCATCTACGCGCATGCTGGGGAGGGTAACTTCTCGGACAAACCCTGTGCACATGCTCCTGCCGGGGGAACACAGGGAGACCATCCTGTTCATGCTTCTGCCTACACCCAGCCAGCCTGTCATCTTGGGTCACTCCTGGCTTCGCAGGCACAACCCGAACATTGACTGATCTACTTGTTCCGTCTGGGAGTGGGGGAGTGACCTGTCAGCAGTCCTGTCTCAGGACGCCTTCACCGCTGCCTGTTCCCCTCGTTCCTGCCCCAGCCTCGGACATCTCCGGGGTGCCTGCTGCTTACCATGACCTGAGGGAAGCCTTCAATAAGGCTAAGACTACCTCGTTGCCTCCTCAAAGTCCCTACGATTGTGCCATCGATCTGCTTCCGGGCACTTCACCTCCTAAGGGACGCTTTTATTCCCTCTCTGCTCCCGAGCGAGAGGCTATGGAGGAGTACATCCAGAATTCTTTAGCAGCGGGGATCATCCAACCCTCCTAGTCAGTGGATGGGGCGGGGTTCTTCTTCGTGGGGCAAGAAGGACAAGTCCCTGAGACCCCGTATCGACTACCGAGGCCTGAACAACATCACAATGAAGAACCCTTATCCCCTTTCACTACTCTCCACTGCCTTTGAGCTGCTGGCCCTTTCTTCACCAAGCTTGAACGGGCCATTACAAGTATCTTGTGATGCCCTTCGGCTTGACCAATGCCCTGGCAGTCTTTCACTGGTCCACGACCTCCTGCGGGACATGTTAAACAAGTTTGTCGTTGTGTATCTGGACAACATCCTGATTTTATTTATTTTTTTCCCGCAATCTTAAGGAGCATGTCACCCACGTCCGGTCGGTTCTCCGACGCCTCCTGGTCAACTCCTTGTAAGTCAAGGCGGAGAAGTGCGAGTTCCATGCACCCTCTGTATCCGATATATCATCGCAAAGGACTACCTGCGGATGGATCCAGCCAAGGTCTTTGCTGTGACCTCCTGGCCGGCCCCAGAAACACAGAAGCAGCTGCAGTGTTTCCTAGGGTGTGCCATCTATCGGCGGTTTATCCAAGGCTTTAGTTTCATCGCCTCCCCCCTCTCGGGGGAGGCGGAGCCTTAAAGAAATGGTTGAGCAGCAGACAGTCATAGGGATATTTATTATGATGTCTCTTTTATAGATTGTTATGAAATGTACAATATATTTATATGAAGTTTGATTGGAATGTCATGTTTTACGAATTGTGGATGTGTGATTGGAATGTCATTTTTTGCTTTGTTCCCACACTAATATGTACCTTACATTTAACACACACATTATACCTATCCACATGCTGACACTACAAAGGGACCATAATGGTAATAAGCCAATGGTTTTTTTTGTGTTATCCTTTTGACCTGATGTACATTTGTGCACTTGCCTTTGTACATGTGTGTCAATAAAGAATTACAATCAATCAATCAAGGTCCCCTTCCGCTGGTCTGACGAGGCACAAGACTCCTTCAACACCCTCAAGACTCGCTTCACCACCGCCCCCATCCCTCAGATCCCCAAAACTGAGCGTCAGTTCATAGTGGAGGTGGACGCATCCGGTGTTGATGTAGGGGGGGTCCTTTCCCAGCGTTTATCCTTCGACCAGAAGATTCATCCCTGCGCCATGTTCTATCGCCGCCTAACCCCCTTGGAGAGAAATTATGGCATTGGCAACAGGGAGCTTCTGGCGGTGAAGCTGGCCTTGGAGGAGTGGCAGCACTGGCTAGAGGGTACCAAGGTTAACCTTGAGTATATTCGGTCCGCCAAGAGGTTCAACTCCAGACAGGCCCGCTGGTCACTGTTTTTTGACCGGTTTAATTTCACCTTGTCCTATTGTCCTGGTTCTCGTAATGTTAAGCCTGATGCTCTCTCCAGACAGTTCCCCGAGTGCCCCGACGAGACGGTTGAACCCTCCACCACTGTTCCAGCCTCCTGCCTCGTCGCCTATGTCACCTGGGAGATAGAGGAGAGGGTGTGAGCCGCCACTCTAAATCAGCCTGCCTCCAGTTCCTGTCTCCCTAACCGCCTGTTCTTTCCGGCTCCCCTCCGCTCCGATGTGCTCCAGTGCCATTCCGGCACTGGTGGTTGTCTCTGGGGGAGGATGTCCGGGGCTTCGTCAATGCCTGCCCTGTATGCAACCGGAATAAGACCTCTCACCACCCACCAGCCGGCCTCTCGCATCCTTTGCCCATCTCCCATCGTCCCTGGTCACATATCTCCCTGGACTTTGTGTCTGGTCTACCTGCGTCCAAAGGCCACACTCGTCCTCACCATCGTCGATTGATTTAGTAAGCTGGCCCATTTCATTCCCATTGCTAAACTCCCCCCTGCCAGGGAGACTGTGGAACTGGCCCTCCACCACGTCTTCCGCCTCCATGGACTGCCTACTGATGTCGTTTCTGATCGGGGGCCCCAATTCACGTCGGTCTTCTGGAGGCAGCTTTGCAGCCTAGTTGGGGCTTTCCGTCAGCCTGTCTTCCGGCTTCCATCCCCAGTCCAATGGACAGACCGAAAGGGTGAACCAAGATCTGGAGAGCACCCTTCGCTGCCTGGTGAACCACAATCCGGCTTACTGGTCCGACCAGCTAGTGTGGGTAGAGTATGCGCATATCACCCTCACCTGCTCATCCACAGGCCTCTCTCCCTTCCAATGCGCCTACGGGTATCTGCCACTCCTTTTTCCTGACTTAGAGAAGGAGTCCTCTGCACAAGCCCTCATTCGCCACTGCAGACGCACCTGGGACCAGGCGCGGACTAGCCTCACCAAATCCGCGGACCGCCACGCTGCCGCCACCAACAAGCGCCATACGCCGGCCCCTGCCTACCAGACTGGCTAGAAGGTCTGGCTCTCCACCCGCGACCTCCCCCTTAAGTTGGAGAGTCGCAAGCTGGCCCCCAGGTTTGTAGGCCTCTTCCCCATCACTCGTGCCATTAACCTGGAGGTGGTACGCCTTCGGCTCCCTAGGTCTCTGAGGATCTACCCGACATTCCATGTCTCCAGAGTCAAGCCCGTCCAAGAGAGCCCTCTGGCTCCCCCCGTTCCGCCTCCTCCTCCCCCTCAGCTCGTCGACGGCGGTCCGGTGTACACTGTCCGGCGCCTCCTTCGCTCCTGCCGCCGTGGACATGGTGTACAGTACCTGGTGGATTGGGAGGGGTACGGTCCGGAGGAGCGCTCCTGGTTCCCGGCTCGCTTCATTGTGGACGCCCGTCTCATCTCTGACTTCCACCGGTCCCATCCTGACCAACCTGCCCCGTCCTCTCGTCGGTTCGCTTGCGTCCTCTCTGCCCTCCTGATACCGACCCTCGCCTGCCCGACTACCCGCCCGCCGACGGAACCCCCAGTCTACCTGATTGCCTGTCGGTCCTCGAACTCTTGCCCCCCCCGTTTACTCTGCCTGCACAATCCTGATCATCTGTGCCAACAATAAACCTTTGGACTGCCCTGTCACCATTGTCAGTCTGTGCACTTGGGTCCTTTCTAACACCCCCGTTATACATATATCCAACAGTTATTATTATTGAGACATTATCAATATGTTATTTATATTGTATCTCAACAAAAGCATCAAAACAGAAGCTGCGATGAAACAAGTGACTTTGATGCCATGTGATGCGTCCACACTTAAACTTCCATTAAAGAGCAGCCATACTGCAATTACCCAAAGCCGCTTTCATCAGCCTTGGCACAACCGTCAGCAAGGATGGGCAGAACTCAATGGACCCATTGTCTTCTGTTTCATTTCCCATCACAAACATCGTTTTTTCAGTAGCCGTGCTGTTTGTGTGATCAGACTTGCAAATGTTTGAAGTCATTGGTTTGTGTCATCTTTCTCTGAGAAGGATCAAAAGATACATAAGGTCCTTTACATTGATCCGAAGAGCCACAACGCTAATGTTGGACTCTCTGGAATCAGTCATTTGCCCTCAGATTTGGATAACATTGTACAGCAGTAGCTAGGGAGACTGTAGAAGAAAAAGGTTATGTGAATGTGAATGTAAATATTTAGAAAGATTTGGCACTCGAGTATCTTTCTTAAAAGAAAGTTATTTTCCCCGACTTGAAAGGTCTTAATTTTTATTATTGTTATTAGCTAGTGATTTCTAAATAGGTTGGAGCACATTAACTAATCTGACCATTTATTTGAATCCATAATATCTGCAATTTTTCCTCTAATGATATTGGTCAGCTGAACAATAAGGCGTGGTTATCATCCCTTCGAGCGTGTTTGCTTTGGTCCGACGTTCGCGTCATCCTGCGGTCCGTCTGCGTAAACCCAAGTCCTTCTGAGCACAATGCACAGCAAACATCCAGGAATGTGAACCCGCCAGGTGCTGCTTCATCTTTTGTCCAGGCCTGAAAGGAGATTTGAAATCAGCCTTACGTAGCTTATCCCCTCCTCATCCCGTTCCTCTCCACTCAGGACGGACTCATTCATTCATTGTGCTTTTTGTGTTTGTTTTTAATCATTGTCCACTGCAAACATCCTCGGTAGCACTCCGCTGCAGTGGCCCAATACACCCCAGGAAACAATAGATATGCAATACCAATGTTTGTTGTATCAAAACGGTTTCACCAGCGCAATTGCTTTGTCCCACAGACCTGTTCATTTTTAGTTACAATAGCCTACTATTTTATCCACTATGCAATAGGCCGATGCATGCCGTGAAAACGTCTGCACCTCAAGGAACATGGAAATAACACAAGACGCGGTCACACATTTGAGCTATTTTTGAGGAGTATCACTCAGGCATATCAGATTATGTTCAAAGGGCATAATTAACAGGCCAGACGTTGGGATTATTAAAACATCCTTTCTACAGCGCTTCTTTATACGAATGCAGACCATTATGCCCATTTTGTATTACAGCTTAGTAAACAGACAACTATATTCACATTTAATAATTACAAAATTTATGTTAGTAGGCCTACTGAATAACAAAAAGTTTCAAATGAATAGTCACACTGCATTAGTCTGAACAATGTGTGGGATAATTCAGGTTTTAACGTTTGTTCTTTGGCCTCATAAGAGCTTTTACTGAATGCCATATCCCTTGATCAGTCAGTCAAGTTAAAATATATAGTACATATAGGTTTGTTAAAATGTAAATGAAAAAGTTATGTAGACCTATATTTGTTGTTTTGACATTTCTTTTGTACTATTTACAATAAGCCTACAGAAGGGAGAATGTTTATATTTGTTAAAAAAAAAAGACGAAAGATAAAAGCATGAACATTATATAAAAAAAGGAAATTGATAGATGACTTTTTTTTAAGGCTTCCATGCGTCACTCGGTGAGGGCGTGCCCTTCATAGTGGGGTATATCAAGATGGGATCCACAGCATCCAATCATCCAATCCATCAGCCTCACCGCAGACGCCTACCCCCACCTGCATCTCCTTGTCTGTTTGTGGACAGAACTCAGGCACTCACTCGCACAATGGATGCAGAAGAATACAACCGTAGAGGTAGAATTCCGTTTGATTCCAATGTGATTGATCTCTTCATAGGCCTAATGTACCGTTGCAATGTAGAACCACTTTAAAAGTTCTGAAAAGGTAACAACGTTTGAATTGTAGTTAACGTGTATGTTTTCCTAATAGCGAAAGAGTTAGTGGACTACATCACAGAGTACCTGGGCTCCATCAGAGACAGGAAGGTGATCCCGGAGGTGAAGCCGGGGTACATGAAGGAGCTGCTCCCCGACTGTGCACCCTCCGAGCCAGACAGCTGGGACTCGATCTTTAAGGACATCGAGCGCGTCATCATGCCCGGGGTTCGAACCTTCACTCAAAGTCGCTGTCTCTCTTAATTAAAAGAGCCGCTCACTCAATTGAATGTTAATTGGCGTTAAAGCGCTGGAGTAAATTCCCTTCTTCTGCTGTTCCTCAGGTGGTTCATTGGCAGAGTCCCCACATGCACGCCTACTACCCGAGCCTGACGTCGTGGCCCTCCATGCTGGGGGACATGCTGGCGGACGCCATCAACTGTATCGGCTTCACCTGGGTATGTAGCGCTATACAAGCGCAACACCGTGTTTTTTCCAAATTTTTGTCAGATAGGCTATTGGTTCCTATTTGTCTATTTATTAATTATCAATAATTAATTTGGCACCATTCAACCCCCGTTATAATACATACAATCAAACAATCAACCGTAGGAAAAATACTGACCTTTACAACGTGTGTATTGCTTTTGTCCAGGCCTCCAGTCCTGCGTGCACAGAGCTGGAGATGAACGTGATGGACTGGCTGTGCAAAGCCCTCGGGCTTCCCCCCTTCTTCCTCCACCACCACCCGGACAGCGTGGGGGGGGGCATCATCCAGGTACCGTACACGCACACGCACACGCCACGCCCACATGCACACGCCACAAATTCTACTGTTGGCTGTGAGTTGTGAGCTGGTTAACCTAACGATTGTTAATTCTTAGCCCTTGGTTCTATGAACATCTTTACTGTACTGACAGTGATATTTTGTTTCTCCTTCTTCTGACAAATGTACTTATGTAAGTCGCTTTGGATAAAAGTGTCTGCTAAATAATATTAAAAAATGTAGGCCTAAGCGTAGCTAACATAAGATATAACGTAAAGCCTGTTTTAAAGTAACACGTTACAAAAAGCTGCTAAGAAGAAGTCTGAAGCGAGATGCGTTGGTTGGCTGTATTTGCCGTTCAGTTCCTCCACTGACTCTTGTCCTCTCCTCCGGTCCTCTGTGCTGTGTTCAGAGCACGGTGAGTGAGAGCACTTTGGTGGCTCTGCTGGCGGCCAGGAGAGACCGGCTGCTACAGCTCCAAGCTGAGGTGGATCAGCCTGTGGACGACTCAGTGCTCAACTCACGGCTGGTGGCGTACGCCTCTGACCAGGTCAGTGCTGACTCACTACGTTATGATACTATATAACATCATAGCATAGTAGTGCATAGCATAGTGTGATTATAAACGGCTGTGCTGTGTCGTGTTCTTTTGGAAAAAATCTGCAGAGTCAGGATCACTTTAACTCACTTTATTTGGTAAAGTTTTGGACTAATCTCTATGAAGCAAAAGGAGGGGAATTGTATAGACCAGGGGTCTCAAACTCGCGGCCCGGGGGCCAATTGAGGCCCGCAGGATGATATTTTGTGGCCCCCTACTTGACATCAAAGTTTAGTGTTAGTGCCGCCCGTGCGTTGTTTTCAAACACACAGAGTGGCTTGCCACGCTTTTTTACCACTTGTGATAGGGTGACCAGATGTCCTAATTTTGCCTTGCGTGTTCTAGTCCCAACAAGGCCAAAGGACTAGCCTAGAAATCTAGACGCCCCCTAGCGGCAGCAAAAATATTTGCTCCGTAGGTGGGTCTAGAAACGAGCCATAGGAACTTGTTGAGTCTCGAAAACCGATTGTGTTCACCAATCACAGCGCTCCATCTGTTTATTGAGTCGTTGGGCGGGCTTAATGCGATGACGACATACTTGCGACGGTGAAAAACATGACAAGATGGCTTCTTTGGCAAAGGAATCATTTGAATCGGCGTTGGCATCAACTTTGAAAGAATTAAACTTGTCATTTTCTTTAAAAGTTGAGAAAGAAACGGCGCTGAAGTCATTCATTTCGTTCAGCTCTGACTACGTCATCCTGCTCTTTGCTCTAATTGGTCGTAGCGTTACCCTATTGCGTGTAGAGGCAGTTTGAAAGACAGCCTTCATCCCGCCCTCTGGATTGAGCCGAGGTCTACCGGTCGTTGCCAGACGATACATTTTAATGATATAGTCTGGCTTGTCAGGCTACCAAAGGACGCTAAAATGTCCCGGTTTCCACCAACCACTATGAAATGTCCCCTGTGTCAGCGATTACATAGCCAACGTGATCTGATTACAGCCCGGTCATTAACTTAGATTGGGTCAGTTGTGCTCCTGTTTTCTGTGGAATACTGGGGCCCAGCCTGACCCAGACTCTACCTCAAGCGACCCCCAGGTAAGTTGAGTTTGAGACCCCTGGTATAGACACATGTGGAGATACGCTTAATAGGGCCTTCTGAAGGTTACCCGGAGCGTTCCGCCCCCTGGGCTATGTGTTGTGGCTTATCTATTGGCAGGCATGGACTCAGTAATGTGCTCTGATTGGTTAAGCATGTGTGCTGAACTCCCGCCTCTTGGATACCCGTGTGTGTGTGTCTCTATGCTGCTCTCTTGTGGCTATGTGTGGGCAGTGCAACTTTGTTTGTGGCTATGTGCGGGAATTACACTTGTTTTTGTGGCCTTGGTCTCTCGAACCCCTGGGCCGCTCATATCTCTAGAATTGGTACATGAATGAATGGCTACTACTTGTTTGGGCCGGACGCCTCCCTAGGATGGGAAAGAAGCCTCTCAAGTCGCCAAGGACATACTGTATGTGGCCTGTTGGTATGAATGTGTGAATTATGTTACAGCTGTGATACGTGTGTATGAACGACATTGGATACTCTGAGTATGAATGACTCTTCTGCTGTAATACAGTGAATATGAACGACTCTTCTGTGAAACATGAGTATGAACGACTCTTCTGTGATACGAGAGTATTAACGGCTGTGCTGTGATACGTGTCTCTGCAGGCCCACTCGTCCGTGGAGAAGGCGGGGCTGATCTCTCTGGTGAAGATTAGATTTCTGCCGACGGATGAGCATTTTTCTTTGCGAGGGGAAACATTGAAAGAAGCCATTGAAGAAGACCGGAAGTTGGGACTGGTCCCCTTCCTGGTACGTACTGACCGCCTGCTGAATCTATTATCACCTAAAGGGCTAGATTGGCCTGATTCTTCTTCTCTGTGGAACAGGTGTGCGCCACACTGGGAACCACCGGAGTGTGTGCCTTTGACAACCTCTATGAGTTAGGGCCTGTCTGTAAGTACTCATTTTAGAATGTGTATTAACACAGAGCCGCAACACATTACCATTAAAACCCTGCTTAATGTGAGCATGTGATATGGATGCTCAGGTTCAACCGATTGACGTGCAAACAGCGTCTGTACGTCTGTGTACGGTGGGTTCCGTGTATCGATGGTTCTGCGTTGTGGGTTCTGCTTGGCAGGCGCAGAAGAGGGCCTGTGGCTCCACGTCGACGCTGCGTACGCGGGCACCGCCTACTTCTGCACCGAGCTGCGCTGGTCTCTGAAAGGCATCGAGTTCGCTAACTCGTTTGTTTTCAACCCTTCTAAGTGGATGATGGTTCACTTCGACTGCACAGCCTTCTGGTGAGTCAGCTCAAAAACTTACAGGCATGAAATTCGTGTAAATTCCCGTTGAAATTGTGAAGCTCATTGCCCCGTCCTGATTGGTTTAGGGTGAAGGACAAGGTGAAGCTCCAGCAGACCTTCAGTGTTGACCCAGTCTACCTCAGGCACGAGAACTCCCAGGCCGCCACCGACTTCATGGTATGAACCCCATGTCTCCCCAACCCACTCCAGAACCCAGCCCCCGTTTTGTGCTCTCTTGTTGAACGGCGGTCTCTTGTTTTCCAGCACTGGCAGATTCCACTAAGCCGGCGTTTCCGTTCCCTCAAGCTCTGGTTCGTCATGCGATCCTTCGGCGTGAACAAACTGCAGGCTCACGTCAGACATGTATGTTCTATTGTTTTAAAGTTTTTCGTTTTTTTGGGGTTAAAAAGGTAAATTCAATTTTATTTGTATAGTCCTTAATCTCATATACAGTCTCAAAGTGCTAAACACACCACATATTTATAAACCAATAGAAGCAATGCTTTGGAGGGTGTGATGTTTCAGGATCTGTTTGTTTCTCTGGATTCAGGGCATCGAGATGGCAAAGCTGCTAGAATCTCAAATCCGGAAGGATCCTCACTTTGAGATCCCTGCCCAGAGGCACCTGGGCCTGGTTGTCTTCGCTCTGACGGTATTTAAAACAGTTCAAAGTGCATTCAAATGGATGTATTTATGGATGTATGTATGGATGTAATCGACAATGTGCTGATCGCTGCACGACATTGGAAAATTGCATTGCGATATTTTGTCTTTCTGTGATACGCATTGAGATATGACAATGGATTCATGGTCTTATCGCGATATTGCATTGTCATAGTGCAACACAAAGATACATTATTTATTAACATTGTAAAATTACTGGTAGTGAAGTATCCTGTAGTGAAGTATCCAGAAGTTTCTGGTAGTGAAGTATCCGGTACTGAAGTATCCGGCAGTGAAGTATCCGGAAGTCTCTGGTAGTGAAGTATCAGGTAGAGAAGTATCAGGCAGTGAAGTATCCGGCAGTGAAGTCTCCGGCAGTGAAGTCTCCGGTAGTGAAGTATCCGGTAGTGAAGTCTCCGGTAGTGAAGTATCCGGTAGTGAAGTCTCCGGTAGTGAAGTATCCGGTAGTGAAGTATCCAGTGTTCTTCTCTTCAGGGAGGGAACGCGGTAACTCAGGAGCTGCTGCGGCGGCTCACAGCCTCCCGCACCATGTACCTCATCCCCGCAGACATCCACACCAAGCGCATCATCCGCTTCACCGTCACCTCGCAGTCCACCACAGCTGAGGACATCCTCTCCGACTGGGCCATCATCTCCAGGACGGCCTCCGCTCTCCTGGCAGAGCTCAACCCTCCTCAGGCCGGCCCAGAGGACCCGCCAGCCGTGGAGGACGAGGTGCTGAGCGTCCTCTCCCGGGCCGACAGCGTGGAGACCGGGGAGACGCGCTCTGAGAGGACGGAGGGCCCGGCGACGCCGCTGGACAAGGCCCAAGTGGAGCTGTGGATCGACAAGGCCTGGAGCCGGCCCCGCAGGCCCATGCGGTCGCTCAGCTGCAGCAGCGCGCCGCTGCCCCACGCCTTCACCGCACCCTGGTCCAAGTTCGACTTTGAGGCGGCGCCCGGTCCTGCAGACCCCATCGTTGTTCCTCCTCTGGGTGATGCCAAGACGCGGCCCCCGCCTCCGTCCGCAGGGGCGGATCAGCTGAGTAACATTCCGGAGGTGCCCCAAGACCTTCTGGGTAAACGGGTCCTCAAAAAGCTGACCAAGTACTACAGTGTGCCCAGCTTCTGTAACCCGTGGGTGCCCTGCAGCCGGTACCAGCCTTGCTGCCCCCTCAGTGTTAAGCTCAACCCCAGGCTCCTGGCCTCCACGTGCAAAACCCCGGGCTGCGTGTGTTCCCTCTCAGCGGGCGGCGCAGCTGCTACCTCCACCTCCTCTGCCCCCCTGGACGCTTCCACCCTACAGGATCTACTGTAACAACCCTACAGGATCTTCTGTAAAGACACCACACCCTACAGGATCTACTGTACCCACACCACACCCTACCAGATCTGTACCCACACCACACTCTACAGGATCTACTGGATCCACTGTAACCACACCACACCCTACAGGATCTATTGTAACCACACCACACCCTACCAGATCTACTGTACCCACACCACACCCTACAGGATCTACAGGATCTACTGTAACGACACCACACCCTACAGGATCCACTGTAACCACACCACACCCTACAGGATCCACTGTAACCACACCACAATTTACAGGATCTACTGTGACGACACCACACCCTACAGGATCTTCTGTGACGAAACCACACCCTACAGGAACTACTGTAATCCAACCACACCTTACCGGATCTACTGTAACAACCACACACTACAGGATCTACTGTAACGACCACACAGAATCTACTGTAACGACCACACAGAATCTACTGTAACGACCACACACCTACAGGATCTACAGAATCTACTGTAATGACCATAGATCCTACAGGATACTGCTGTAAAGACGGAGTGTACCTCAACATCCAGACGCTTCATGAAACAGGACTGTCACACAGCAGATATTTAGTCATTCATGTTTCAGGCAATTCACTCTACGACTATTTTTTTATTATTATTTCCAAAACTCTTTTCATGAGGTCATTTGAAGTATGATTAATATTGATATGTTTCCCATAATGCTCTAGAAAGCAAACCTATTCATCGCCGACACGTTCCTCATTGAATCACAAAACACACTCTAGTTATTCAGGCTGCCAAAATAACTGGCTCCCCCCCAACCCCCCTATCTGAGCTGTACAGCCGTGAAGTGATCAGGAAAGCTGACCTGATCACAGAGGACCCCTCTCACCCCCTCCATCACTCCTTCCAGCTGCTACCATCAGGCAGGCGTTTCAATGGACCACTGTCCCATAAAAACACCTACAAAGACATTCTTCATCCCCTCTGCAATAGCCCTACTGAACAGCACAAAATGAAGACCACAGTCAGGTGATACCTCAACACCCATCTCTTGTCTTGTCTTTTATGTCTGTGTGAATGTTTATTTGTGGCTGGAGCCGTGTCAAAAAAAATGTCCTGTAACCCTTGTACAACAGACAATAAAGCCTTATCTTATCTCATCAACTGCTATTCCGCCTGCAACCAGTTCTGCCGTGTTGCCTGCTGTGACGGCTCAGAGCCTGATTCTCCCCTCTGTGATGCTGTTGAAGATGTCCTGGGCCCTCACTGCTCTCCAGGTAGTACAGGGGGTCTGTGATGACCCCGGGGTTGAATCCCTCTTTTATTAGCCAGGCTTCATTTGCTTATGGGTTCCGTTCACCATCAATGCATCCTTATAACAATTTTCAATAATTTTAGGCATGTACATGAATTTGAGATGATTTCGATTTTATAAATATATTTGCATTAGATTGCAGCAATGTTTGGCTATGGTTATGTTTGTTAGCTATCATTGAAGCAAAGGAGTAGTCCTATACTAGAACTCCAAACAGGAAGCAGGAAAACATTCAAGATAAATCATTGAATTGTAGGCTCATGTATTAGCAGCAACTGGGAACTTTGATCACAGCAGAATAAACAGTTCAACAGGAATCTGTCGTTGCTATTGAGTAGAGTGGTTTATTTGGATACATCTCAAGAACAAATATATATATATATATATATATATATATATATAGGTGAATGTCTTATTTTTAATACACTGAATTCAAAGATTCAGTATACAAGTGTAACGCAACGTCTTTGATTGGGTTACCACAGAGCAAAAAAATAATCTAAAAAGGATAAAAAATATATATGATATATATATATATATATATATATATATATATATATATATATATATATATACAGTCCCCTCCAATAGTTTTGGAACAGTGAGGCCAATTCCTTTATATTTGCTGTAGACTGGAAACATTTGGGTTTGACACCAAAAGATGAATATGAGACAAGAGATAGACATTTCCATTTTTATTTCCAGGTTTTTACATCTGGATCCGATAAATAACTTATAAGATAGCATTATTTGTAAAGGAACACCACATTTTTAGGGGCGCAAAAGTATTGGAACATGTGACTGACAGGTGTGTTTTGTTGCCCAGGTGTGTTCTATTACATTGATCATTCAAACAATAAATAGCGCTGAATGTCTATGCTTAGTTTCAGATTTGGGTTTTGCCTGTGCAGACTGCAATTATTATAGTTAGAGGTGTAACCAACATGAAAACCAGATAGCTGTATATGGGTGAAAAATATTGTGAAGCTGAGAGAAGATGGAAAATCCATCAGAGCCATTTCACAAATATTGGCAATAGCCAGTACAACCATTTGGAATGTCCTGAAGAAGAAAGAAACCACTGGTGTACTAATTAACAGAAGTAAAACGGGTAGACCAAGGAAAACAGCAGTTGACGACAGAAACATTGTGAGAGCTGTAAAGAAAGACCCTAAAACAACTGTTGTTGACATCAACAACAACCTCCAGAGGGCAGGAGTGAAGGTATCGTTATCTACTGTTCGCAGACTTCATGAACGAAAGTACAGAGGCTACACCAGAAGATGCAAACCACTCATTAGCAAAAAGAATAAGAAGGCCAGGCTGGATTTTGCCAAAAAGTACAGAGACAAGCCTCAAAAATTCTGGGACAACGTTTTATGGACTGATGAGAAAAAGATTAACCTTTACCAAAATGATGGAAAGGCTAAAGTTTGGAGAAAGAAAGGATCTGCTCATGACCCCAAACATACAAGCTCATCTGTGAAACACGGTGGGCTGCCTTGCAGGGCTTCTTCTGGGACGGGCTCATTAATCTTCATTTATGATGTAACGCAGGATGGCAACAGCCAAATGAACTCGGAAGTCTACAGGAACATTTTGTCTGCCAATTTAAAGAAAAATGCAACCAAACTGATTGGAAGATCATTCATCATGCAACAAGATGATCCAAAACACACTGCAAACACAACAAAAGGGTTCATCAGGGGCAAGAAGTGGAAGGTTCTGGCCAAAGTCAATCTTCAGACTTAAACGCTATAGGGCATGCATTTTACCTGCTAAAGAGGGGACTGAAGGGAGTAACCCCCCCAAAACAAACAACTGAAAGGGGCTGCGGTGAAAGCCTGGCAAAGCATCACAAAAAAGGAATGCACAAGTTTGGTGATGTCAATGGGTCACAGGCTTGATGCAGTTATTGCAAGTAAAGGATTTGCAACAAAATATTAAGTCTTATTTACTTTAATTTATTTTAAATCTATCTGTTCAAATACTTTTGCTCACGTAAAAATGTGGTGTTCCTTTACAAAAAATGCTATCTAAGTTATTTATCGGATCCAGATGTAAATATCTGGAAATAAAAGCTGAAATGTGTATCTCTTGTCTCATCTTCATCTTTTGATGTCAAACCCAAATGTTTCCAGTCTACAGCAAATATAAAGGAATTGGCCTCATAGCTCTGAGTTTGACATAGGACTGATGGTGTCTAAACTCCCGTGACCATCCCGATATTCACGTTTGGGTTTCGCACGATCAGTCGGACTTGGTTTGCTCCATCGAATCAGAGGGCCGCAAGAGTCGGCGAGCGGTGACTCCCACTGGACTCCTGCTCCTGGGTAACGCCCATTAGACTTCTGACCCTGGGACCTACCTGGAGTCGATCCAGAACATGGAGATAGCTGGCCAGTGACCAGGCTAGGCAGTGGACAGTCGACGTCCTCCAAGTTCACAGCCATGTTTGGTATTATTAATATACTTGCGGGTCTGGCCATTGTGCCATTATTTCTTTACATCAGGAATCCGTATATCTTTCACGACCTCGGCTATGCGTTTCGAGCAATAAGATGCGTGACTCGGATGAAAAGAAAGCAGAAGTTGAGTCCGTCGTTTTTGGGATGTTTCCTGGAGAAGGTGGAGAGGCACCCGCAGAAACCCTTCATCATCTTTGAAGGCACCTCTCACACATACAGTCAGGCCGATAAACAGAGCAACAGGATAGCCCGGGTCCTGTCGACCCACGCTCAGGTGAAGGGAGGGGACACCGTCGCCCTCTTCATGGGCAACGAGCCGCTCTACGTGTGGGTCTGTCTGGCCCTGGCCAAAGTCGGATGCATCGCCTCTCT
The DNA here is from genome assembly GCA_900291075.1 of Melanogrammus aeglefinus. NCBI lineage: Eukaryota > Metazoa > Chordata > Actinopteri > Gadiformes > Gadidae > Melanogrammus > Melanogrammus aeglefinus. Next base: position 389,700 of record OLKM01000246.1, read on the forward strand.
GCTCAACTGCAACATCAGGTCCAAGTCCCTGCTCCACTGCCTGTCGTGCTGCGACGCGAAGGTCCTCATCGCTGCTGCAGGTGCTCTTTCAACCATCATGTCTCCTTATCGAGACATGGGGATAGACGTTTATGATGGTGTATTCATTGTGTATTGGTGCAGTCGACTCAACTCTTAAAATCAGGTGATTCGGCTAAATCAAACACGATTCGGTTTCACCCACAAGTAACTTAACCAGGCTGTGACGTCACACCTCCGTTAAACCTCCAACACGAGGAAAGGTCTGCTCGAGTAGGGTCTGCCTGCGTCCTGCAAGACAGAGGCGTAACTTGTAGTAGGAGACGTACTTTTCTAAATCGCGGTCCACGCGAGATCTTCCTCTTTTCGAGGTAAAAAAGTAAATCTGGAAATTATTTTCTTAAATGCATGACTCCGGGATGACAGTTTCACGTAAGCCAGTAAGGCGATGAAAAGCATAATGTGCTAATCAAAAGAATATTTTTAAATGAGCGGGTCGGTTGCATTAATTTTATATAAGGCCTAATATTTGAGGTCCGAGTTGCGGTCATTTACCGCGCACGTATGGAGTTAGAATCATGCCAAAACCCCCCACACACACAAAACGTGTTTTACTCACGCACAACGATTCACACACACACAAAACGTGTTTTACTCACGCACAACGATTCACACACACACACACACACACACACACACACACACACACACACACACACACACACACACACACACACACACACACACACACACACACACACACACTCTCAGAAACATATTTCTTCAATTACAAAAAGAAATCCTCCAAGTACAAACTAAAATCTTCCAAGTAAAAACTAAAATCTTTAAAGTACAAAAAAAAATCCTTCAATTACTAAAACAATTCTACAAGTACGGAAAACAAAGTTGCGCGTGGATCTGAAAGCATTTGTGTGTGGATCAGCAAGGCGGAAAATTAGTGCCAATAGTCACGTGACAAACAAATTTCCTGTGATTTACATTACACAACAACAGGTGGCGCTGTTAAGTCCGTTTAAGGCCGCCAGGACGATCTTTTTTTCTCTTTGTCACTCAACACCTTGTTGATGATGTTATCCCTTGACTGCATATTTATGTAGTCCAGGGGAACCTGTGTGACTGGAAGAGGCCAAACGGCCATCAACCAGTTAAACTCCTCCCCCTTCCGCCTGACCCAACGACCTGCCCCCGTCTCTCCTCAGATCTACGGGGGGCGGTCGAAGAGGTGATGCCCACCCTGCTACAGCAGGGCGTCCGCGTGTTCATCCTGAGTGACGACAGCGACTCTGAGGGCATGGAGGGGCTCAGCGCCAAGATCCAGCAGGCCTCGGACCAGCCCCTGTCCCCCCACCTCAGGGCCAACATCACCCTGAAGGGCCCAGCGATGTTCATCTACACCTCAGGGACCACCGGTATGTGGCCCCGCTGGTCCTCTTCCCCGGCCAGCTGAGGGAAGCTGTTCTGCGGCTGTGACCTGGGCTCCGTGCCGCGTGTTTTACGGGCGTCCTCTTGTGTGGTAGGGCTCCCCAAGGCGGCGCTGGTGACTCATGAGCGGGTGATGCAGGCGGCGCTCATGTTTAGTTTGTCTAACGTCCGGGAGAACGACGTCCTGTACCTGTACCTCCCGCTGTACCACACATCGGGCTTCCAGATGGGACTCTGTGGGGCCATGGAGACAGGTAAAGGCGCTCGCTGGGAACACCTCTTCCTCTTTAAAAGAACGGGTATTCCTGGGTCGTAATCATGGTCCACCATGTTGACAAGATCTCACAATGACTGAGACCTGGTAATGATTCTGAGTGAATCTATTTTGAATCCATTTAATCAAGTAGATTAGATAAGATTAGATTAGATTAGGTTGGATTAGATTCACTTGATTGTCATCACACAGTAACAGGTTACAATGCAACAAAATGTAGTTGGGTCTTGCCAGAGTTCAAACTTCAGTTTTAGCAACATGCATCTATAAATTTATGTCCGTAAGGTAATTAAATGTGTTGACTTTGTGAAGCAAACTCAACCAGTCTTGGTACTGAAGTGCGTCATGGTTCAATACAGCCCCTACAGTAAGGCCAAACAGAGCCAAGCTTTGTCCCGGCAGTCATAAGACCTTTGAACGGTTCAACCCCTCTTTGAACTATATACTCTCGTTTTAATACCTGGAATCTTTAAAAAAATATTTATTTATTTCTCCTCTACTATGGAGGTAATACTATTTATCCATTAGACTTAGGCAAGGAATTTTTATTTTCTGCGGGGCTGATGGTGTGTGTGTTTTTGTTTATTGTATGTACTGTTGGGTATGTATGTACACACCCTGCTGCTCCTCCACATCTAAAGTTCCTAACGGAAAAAATAAAGTTATTTAATTGAATTCGAATTGGATGATTCTCAGATATTTCCCTCTGCTTTTCCAGGGATCACTGTTGTTTTACGACGAAAGTTTTCCACTTCCCAGTTCTGGAACGACTGTCGGAAACACGATGTGACGGTTATCCAGTACATCGGCGAGATCATGCGCTACCTCTGCAACACGGCGACGGTACACACACAGAGCTCCTCCCTCATCATCAGATCGTCTGCTCATTCACCTGCACAGCCAACAGTTTGGACAGAGACAATAGGAGACAGGATAAGGTCACTGATTACATCCTTCCTCACCTTTTGTCTCCTGCGCCTCTTCCTCTTCCCAGTCTCCCAGTGACAGAGACCACAAGGTCCGCATGGCCATCGGGAACGGCATCAGAGCGGACACCTGGTCCAACTTTCTGCAACGCTTCGGAGATATCCGTATCTGTGAATGCTACGGAGCGACGGAAGGGAACGTTGGTTTCATTAATTACATCGGAAAAGTTGGCGCCGTCGGAAAAGAGAATTTCCTTCAAAAGGTGATGAGTGATCTTGAATTTCTGAGCAATGGCGTCCATTCACTAGATGTTTAGTAAGGATATTTCGAAGCATGCAGAGGACATCAAACCAATGCCTCATTAGGCATTGGTTTCGAAGTTATGTCCCATGTGCCTTGGATGCCTGGTGTTTATGGTTCTTGGGTTCCCTCTAGATGACGATACCCTACGCCCTAATAAAGTATGACACGGAGAGGGAGGAGGCGGTCAGGGACTCCCGGGGATTCTGTATCGAGGTCCCAAAGGGTGAGAGACAACCCACCCTGTCAAACACACTTTGAGAAATCCAAAGCCCCGATGGTACACAAACGTCCAGATCTGAACGAGTGTGTTGTTGACTCCAGGAGAAACCGGTCTGCTGGTTGGCAAAATAACCCCGAGGTCGGAGTTCAGAGGGTACGTGAAGAACAAGCAGCAGACGGAGAAGAAGAAGCTGCAGGACGTTCTGGTGAAGGGAGACGTCTACTACAACAGTGGGGACCTTTTGATGATCGACCACCAGGGCTTCGTCTACTTCCAGGATCGGATTGGAGACACTTATAGGTCAGTGCAGATAAGAAAAGCCTTAACAACAGACTAAGATCCTATGAAGACATTCCATGCCCGTTAACGGCTGTGGTTGAGCGAATGGTTCAGTGTTTATTGTCGTGGATCTACGGCCTGACGTCTGCCCGTCACAAACAGGTGGAAAGGGGAGAACGTAGCCACCACCGAGGTGACGGACCACCTGGTGACGGTGCACTGTATCGAGGAGGCTAACGTCTATGGGGTGGCCGTGCCTGGTAAGAGCTTCCCACTCCTCGTCTCGGCGTCATAACTAGCATCACATGACCCTGTGAGTGACCTGAAGAGCACTGTGTGTATGTTTTGATTTGATCAGGGCACGAGGGGAGGGTTGGAATGGCGGCCCTCACGCTGAAGGAAGGCCAGGACTTTGACAGCAACGCTACGTTCCAGCAGGTCAAATCCTGCCTGCCTGCGTATGCAAGACCCCAGTTCATCCGGATCCAGGTAAAGCAGGCGCAACATGTTCAGCATACCCGTCTGATACCAATATCAATTCCAACTCCTGAAATTAATTTGCTTTCCCCAACATAATTGGTATCGATCATCAGGATGCATTGATGGTGACCGGAACCCATAAGCAAATGAAGCGTGGGCTAATAGAAGAGGGATTCAACCCTGCGGTCATCAAAGACCCGCTGTACTACCTGGAGAGTAAGGGCTATGTCCCCATGACCCAGGACATCTTCAACAGCATCAAAGAGGGGAGAATCAGGCTCTGAGCCCTCAAAGCGGGGAACACGGCAGAGATCTGCCCTGCATGGCTGATACGACTTAAAAAAATAGGTTCTGATTTAGGATCATCAGGGAGTAAGTATGTTAATGAGATTAAGCCTTTATTTTGGTTTTAATAAAACGCAATCATCTGCGTCATAACTCTGTAATGCATCTTAATATTGCATTGTGTATCTTGCTAAATCATCATATTAAAATATGTACTTTTTTAAAATAATGTCCAGTGTGTTATTTCAAAAGAATCAAAGCTTGGGCAGGAAATGTGTGCAGGACTAACAATTTGTCGGAAACCTGAGTGACAATAAGTCATTATGCTGTTCATGATGAACTTGGCTAAAGATAAAAAAGAGCACCGAGTCACCTTTGGTCCATTTTGAACAGCGAAGAGTGTTTACTTACGGGCAATCCTGAACAAGTCTCATTACTGGATGGCACTCTTAACCGGTTATTGCTTTAACATTAATCACTTTCAAAATTATTTCAATATGTTAGTCGAACAGAAGTTTCAATATCAAAGTTATGCCAATTTGTTTATTTTTCCAATGTATAGAACCGGTTTATGTAACTTTGTTACATTTTTAATTTTTATTCATCTGCTACACTCTTACTGTTATATAGAGTATTCCTAACCAATAGGACGGGCTGCTGAGCGGTCAGGTTCAATGCCCCCGTGGCAGTCGGGCCTCTTCTCTTATCACCAGCCTGGGGAGCGGGTAGGAGGGAGTGAGGCCCAGCAGGAGGGAGGGGGCACCCTGAACCGCCCTTTCACAGGAACTCTTGAGCATCGCCGCAGCTGCGGCGATGATTCTATTTGTGAAAGAAATTACACATATTTTAGTGAGTAGAAATATTCGCCTGGAACAGAACGTTCTGCTCAGTCCGTAATTTACATTTATTATGTTTGATTCATTCTCCTTCCTACCAAACACGCTACATTTACCCCATCTGCACAATAATTACAATCTTGCCCATTGTCCTTCGTTGGTAGGACCAGCTGGTTTTAACAGTGACGATGCTTCGTGACAAACCTGCTTTTCTTAATCTTTTTATTGTTCTGAAAACATTACATGATGGCCATTGTCTTGGAAGCCAACATGAACTTATTTAAAGTGCCAGTGAAATAAATTGGATGAATAACTAAGACCGAATAATAAGGTTCTTCTGCATCTTTTCTTTCTGTGTGTGTAGTAGTGTGTAGGGCCTATTTGATAACAAAAGAAACGTCACAAACTTCACTTCTCAAACATCAGTGTGAGAAGGGAGAAATAAGTTTCTTCATTGCTCTGCGTTTATCAGTGTCAATCAGGCAGAAAGAGGTTGTGAAATGGCCCTTGGTAAGATAATAATATTGGTCAATCATTGACGACGTTGACAGTCAGCCTTTTCAATGGAACTTGTATCAATCGTACGACACATTTAACCACAGATGTTAACCAGCCCAAACGGGTCATGTAGCAGGCGATGTGGCTGTCGGTCAATGATGACCTCACAGCTGTGTGGACCACACACACACACACACACACACACACACACACACACACACACACACACACACACACACACACACACACACCACACACACACACACACACACACACACACACACACACACACACACACACACACACACACACACACACACACAGACACACCTCTCCCCAGGTATGATATCAAAGGGATGATGGTGAAGTAGGTCAGAGGCTCCCCTGTTGATAATGCTCAGCTAATAATACAAAACGATAACGGGCAGAAACATTCTGTCCGAGCTGTATTAAGAATTCAAGATAGTCGGTGGATTGTGAAGTGTGTCAGAGGATTTCCCTCCATTTACAATCTGACCTCTTTCAAATTACAGATGGACTTTCCCCGAGCAGATGGAGTCGTAGGAGTCCTGTGTGAGGGGGCTGTACGTCTTCCTGCCGGGGTCCACGACGAACAGTGGGTCCCGGATGGCGCTCGGATCAAAGCCTTCCTTCACTAGCCTGAATTTGACCTGTTTGAACGTGCCGGTGAGTTCAGGGTCATTCTGGAAAAGAAACGTCCAGTCAGAGCACAGGCGACTGGTTAGGATACACATAAAGCATCTGCAGAAAGAAACCATTATTAATGGTTAACAACGTAACAAAGTAAAGGAGATGGTTATTCATACTGTCCACCTTAAAGAAGGGGTTTTAGCGCCCTCTGTAGGAGGCTGTGATGGACAAAGTACTCAGACCACATATTTGAGTAAAAGTTGGGATGCCTAGTGTAAAATATTACTCCAGTAATGGTGGAAGTACTCCCTTTAAATGTCGTAATTCGAAGGCTAAACAGACAGCCTTCGAATTACAAAGTTGTGAGAAACCCGCCCAAACTGCACGAATCACGATTTATTCTGATAGGTACACTTTTGGATCTGTCACTTTATTGTCTACTATGGTCATGCATGCTGCACACCGACAGATACACAGACGCACACAAACACCCTCGCTCGCAGGGGCCAAGCGCAGACAGACACACGTGTGCACAATCACACACACACGCACACACACGCACGTCTTGGAAAGGAAGGAACAACAGGTGTAAAGTGTAGTTGAGTAAAAGTACAAAGTCTCACAAAATAATGATACTCAAGTAAAATACAGATATGCTTAAAAGTTACTTAAGTACGGTAACAAATTACTAATTACTAATACGGTTCATTGACATATCTGGCCATATTCAGGCCAGTTTCAAAGAATTTGGGGGCCCCAAGCAAAACTTCCGAGCAGGGGGGGAGTGCGTACTACAGTGAGAGTTTCGATGGAGCAATCATTTAATCGCCTGTCCCCTACCTTGTCCGTTCCATTTGGGAACATGTTTGGTAAACATGTTTTATTTCGCTTGTTTCATATAATAATTAAATAAGGGCTCCACCAGAGGGCGCCCTCAACACATTTGCCATGCCGATGGCCGATCAGTTTGTCGTTGCATTTTTTTCATAACCAGTCGTTGTCTTAATTGCTTGGTTTGCTTGCCTTCTCGCGAGACGGGCCTGCTTACATTCGACTGCTGAGGCAAAACATGTTCCTCTTTTGTGGTAATTTCAATCATATTCCGCCAAAAATCTGCGTCGCGTGTGACTTCTTGTGACTCACAATTGCAATCCCTTGCGCTCGTAACATGCACTGGACTGTGTGTGCCGTTTGATTGGCCTCCTGTCCTGCCTCTTCAGCCATTGTGTTGAAGCTTAGCAGAAAGCCACCCCTTCTGCTTCCTTTTTAGATTTCCTCCCTTGTATCTGCTCTATTTCCTTTTCATCATTCTCTAAACACACAGAGTGCTTCACGGCACTTACTCATATCCTCTACACTCAACACGCAGACACACCCTGGACCATTCCCCCTCTGAAAAAGACAGTGTCTGCATGTTTACAGATTGTACCTCAAAAATAGAGATCCCTAAGGTGAGGAACCTTTGACCAACTAACTCCTTCAGCACTAACTCAGGATCTTAGATCTTAACGAGCTGGCAATAACGAGATGGACCTAACAAGTTAGCAGTAATGAGTTGGCACTAACAAATGAGTGCTACCTCCTTAGTGCTAACAAATGAGTTAGCAGTAACGGGTGGGCGCTAACGAGTGGGCACCAACGAGTGGGCACTATCGAGTGGGCACCAACGAGTGGGCACTAACGAGGGGCACTAACGAGTGGCACTAACGAGTGGGCACTAATGAGTTGGCGCTGATGAACAAGTGGTGCGTCGAAGTGTTCCCTGGCTGCAGGGCCGGCCCTGGCCTAGGCGACTCGACATTAAATTGTGCCCTGGACAGGACTTTTGAGCGGGGGGGGTTTGGATGCGCAGAGTGATAGGTTATGCAACTAAGAAAAAACAATGGTGGGCGTCTTTATAGCTAATTTATATATTTTTGTAATTCAATAAAGACAGCCAGAGAGACAGACAGACAGACAGACTTTTTTCTTTCTTTTTTTTTTTAAAACCTTAATTTTTGGTGCCCCCCCCCCCCCCCCCCCCAGGTACTTGGTGCCTGCCTGGCTGTTACCTGGATCCTGATAAACTGCGGCCAAGCGAATTGAGGCAGAGAGGAGCTGATGTGAGCGAAGGTCTCTCTGCAGTCCAGGGTCTTCCCCTCTTTCAAGGTCAGCGTGGCCATCCCAGCCCTGCCTTCATGTCCTGGAACGAGTCAGCGGTCTTCGTCAGGTAACGGAGTTAGGACTTGAATGGTCTCCAGCTAATCTTCATATCAACATGTCGGGCAGGACAACGTTTGAGACGCCATTCAGAAAAAAGTATTTTCTGACCTGGCAGCTGGACTCCGTACACATTCGAATCCAAAACAGAGTCCATCATCGTCAGGATGGAAGCCACCTCTGTGGTGGCCACGTTCTCATCCTTTCCACCTGCAGAATGTGAGTCAGACAGGATTTGAGGAAGATTTTAAGAACTCTCTAATGCATTAGCAATCATGAAGTGGTTAATGAGTGGCACACAACACATTGTCGCTATGGCTACAGCACACCAAAACGGGGGTAGTGTTCAAACATATGTGAATACTGAGCATTCATGTTATCAATGCATTCACAGTTTAACTTTAGTAGTTAACGACAGCATCCATCGCGTGTGACATCCAGACCCGAGCGCACCTGAAGGTGTCCCCGACACGGTCCTGGAAGAAGATGAAGCCGTCCTCATCGATTTTCATCAGGTCTCCGCTGTTCAGGAACAAGTCCCCCTTCTCCACCACGTCCCGCACCATTTTCCTCTCCGTCTGCTCAGGGTTGTTTAGGTACCCCGCGAAGGGCGTCCTGGCCGTGATCTTACCCAGGAACAGTCCGGTCTCCCCTTCGGAGGGAAGGAGAAGTTAAACTGACCTGTACTCCCTTGAACCCTTTCAGCTGAACGGTGCATGTCCTTTACAACTGTTCTAAGGTTCTAACTGTTTAACAGAACCTTGTCAGAACTCACCGGTTGGAACCTGGACACACAGGCCGCACGCGTCTCTGACCAGCTCCTCCCTCTCCGGGTCGAACTGAACGAGCACGTAGGGAGTGACCCTCTACCGTACAAAACAGTTCACATCATCATACACTCACTATGGGGCCTCATGTAAATGACATGAAAAGGGTGAGTCAATCATAAAAAGTAAATCATTCAGCCAATACAAACCATCCCTCCAGAAACATAGGGTAGATCAATGGGAAGCTGCCGTCATTTTCTTCAGCACAAGAGGCGTGATCAATGGGCTTAGTTCAAATGACTCTCTACGCAATTGGCTGCTTGCCGTCGCTTCCCTGTTGTCATTGTGTTAAACCAGCCAATAGCGCGCCAGGGGGAAAAGCCAGCTTGGTGATTGACTCCCTCAAAAACGTTTCGGAAGCAGAAAGAAATGTATTACTCTTCTCCAGACCCTTCTGAGCAAAGTACGTTTTATCAGTCTGTTTTCTGGGAATAATTGACACAAGCAGAGATAAGAAAACAAGCGTGTTTTCGTTTTGTCAAAAAAAACAAAATCAAAAGTTGAGCTTGTTTATTCATTTTTTGCTTCTACAAAGCATAATACATCCTGGAACGAGTGAAGCTTGCCTGCTGACATGTTAAAAAGACTGTCACAACTGCCATGAGCAAAGAGCAAAACCATTTGTTAACATAGTGAGTAGCCTATTCAATATTGAATGAAGGTTACTGTACACTCTTTGTCACTGTACAGAGTAGACAATAGGATTTGCTTGTACAGCACCTTAAAAAAAACTCACTGTAGCACATATTCATAGGCACACCCAGCCTCGCTTTCAATATAATACACACTCGCATTCTGTAATCACTGTCAGAAAATAATTATATGAAAACAATATAAAATATCTTCCAACAAGAATAAATTATTTGTTTACTGTAAATGGATAAAGGTCAACAGATGCGCAATGTTCAGCTGTCAGAAATGTGTTGTGATCACTTGTGATTGATTAAGGAAATCAGCAGCCCACGATCGCAGCTCCTTTGATGTGAATGCGCACAGAGCGCAAAGCTCAGATCTACACAATGACCACCGTCGTCATACCAGTTAACTCTGACCGGGGCTTTAGGTTTTATTGAGCCGGTTTATGAACACACAGCCTGGATATCTTGAGCCTCCGTCGTAGTAAAGCCCATAGGTCTACTCTTCATGTAATAACTGCACCTTGTGGCTAAATATCAACTGCACTGAAGTCATCATAACTTCATAACTTCTCATTTTCAAATGATTATTGATACTATTATTGTTATTTGAAGCCGTGTCAGTCTTGACTGCGGGTGATGGGGTCCTCTGTGTCTGCTAGTGTTTATAATACAGTAATATTTTTTGTCGACATAATCAAACGGGAGAACTTTTATTTTGAAGAGCACAGGGCAACGAAGCACGCTAGCCAATCAGAGGATCCGCCCACCGACCGAAACAAGCTATTGAGTGATAGATTCGTTTTGTTAAAGGTTGGGTATGGGATTTGGAAAACGCCAGCAGATTTTGAAAATACACAACTCAAATGGTCCTACCCCCTCTCCTTCAAGGCTGACTCTGACTCCACCCATTCCAGGTACATGGACGTGCACTCATGCACGAGCGAACACAGATGCTCGAGAGCGAGCCATTAGCTAGTTAGCTAGCCCCAGTAGCTAGTTAGCTAGCTCCAGTAGCTACCGCAGGATAACAACAAACAGAAGCTTGCTCTGGGTCACAAGCTTTGAGTACGTGCACAAAGGGGTCATGCGCGGGTATTGGGGGAGGGGGAGTGCAGTTAGACCGTTTGATTGACGCACTTACTGTCCAATGCCACTCGGTGGGTCTAGAAATCATTGGCTTGAGTTTTTCGAGCCCTGCCCGTTCCACAGATGATTGACTTGTTTAATTTCCATGTCAGTACTTCTAACTCAGTGGCTGTTAAGTGGGTTATGATAAGGATTTCAAGTAATTTTGCAAAAATGGCCAAAAAAGAGAACAACATACCCAACCTTTAAGTAAGAAGCCAAAAACGAATAAACAAGCTAAACTTTTGATTTTCGATTTTCAAAACGAAAAAAAGGGAAAAACGGCTTGTTTTCTTGTTTCTGCTTGCGTCAATTATTCCTAGAAAACAGACTGATAAAAAACGTACCTTGCAGGGCAAACTCAAATGGGCAGGGCTACCCAGTCCACCCTTCAGCGGCACAATTCTTTTTTGGCATAAACATTAAAAGGGTGCATTTACTCACAATTTAATGAGAAACACGCAGATTCTCTATTGCAGACTTTTCAGAATTTAACCCTCCTCAGGGTGAAAAGAAATTGGTAGTTGGATTTTTTTTACAGCAGCACCGCCATTTGAGCACCACTGGCGTAGATCACACTGAGAGCAATAAAATGACCTCCGATCGCAGACGTACCCGGTGGTAGAAGTTGACCTTCCCAATGGCGCCGGTTCGTCCGGGGTAGTTCATCAGTGCCGAATTCCCGTCGCTCGCCCCGTAGAACTCCGTGATCCTGATCTTCCCGAAGCGTTGCAGGAAGAGCCTCCACACGTCGGCGCGCAGGCCGTTCCCCACGGCGATCCGGACCCTATGGCGCCGGTCGTCTGCCCCCTGCCGGGGTCGGCGCGGAACAGGGAGGAACAAGAGCACCGGTTAGAACCAGGAGACCCATGGAGTAATGTACACACTTATTGTATGTTGTACGTCCTGGCACTTAATGTATGCACTTATTGTCTGTTGTACGTCATGGCACTTAAAAACAGTACTTAGCATGGTGTAGCATCTTACCCTAGCTATCTGTGTTGTATACGGGGAATGGGTTAACCATGTGATAGTTTGTGCTTGGCACTTGGTTCTATGAACATTCTTAATGTACCGACAGATGTTGTTTCTCTTTCTTCTGACAAATGGACAAAGGATCTATGAATACATCTAGTAGAAACACATGAATGGAAAGATTTTGAGGTGAATGAATGTCTGGTGAAAGGCTGCGGGTGAGGTGGTGAGCGGACCGCGGGCGTGTTGCAGAGGTAGCGGAGGATCTCCCCGATGTAGATGATCACCGTCACGTTGTGCCGCCTGCAGTCCGCCCAGAACTGGGAGGCCGAGAACTTCCTCTTCAGGACCACCGTGATGCCTGGAGGAGGAGAGGGAGGAGGAGGAGGAGGAGGAGGAGAGGAGGAGGAGGAGGAGGAGGAGGAGAGAGGAGGAGGAGGAGGAGGAGAGAGGAGGAGGAGGAGGAGGGAGGAGGAGAGGAGGGGGAGGAGGAGGAGGAGCAGGAGGGGGAGGAGGAGGAGGAGGAGGAGGAGGAGGAGGAGGACAGGAGGAGGAGGAGCAGGAGGAGGAGGAGCAGGAGGTAGAAGGGGTTCCCCTTGATGTGTGTATGCAACTCAATGTTATATTCTAGTCCTATTATGGTATGTCACTAGAATTCCTTTAAGTACTGAAATCAGCATTGCCAGGCCTTTGCAAAATAGATTTGAAACCATTGTACGATAAAGGTTAATATAATTTATAGACTGATAACACTGATTCCCTATGGTAGGACCACACACAATCTTCTCTCTCGGCGGGTTCAGACTACACGGTTCTCAGATGTTCCTCCACGATGTCACACTGTACGATCACAGAGCCAGGAAATCGGGCTTTGTCTCGTCAGAAGACTGGCCACACTACAGGATTCGAGGGTGCGATGCTCTCTATTTTGTGTCATTCACGTTTGTAAGATATTTAGAAAATCTAAGGTTTAGAATATTTTTCCAGGTTCCAGTAGTTTTTATATCGGCTCAATGCAGCAACTCCTCACAGTATTTGCGTTGAGCGATACAAAGCACAAGCTTCAACAATGGATCCTGAGTACCCTCAAAATGTTAAAAAAAACATTTATGTTAGTTCTAAACCTTAGATTTTCTAAATATCTTACAAACGTGAATGACACAAAATAGAGAGCATCGCACCCTCGAATCGTGTAGTGTGGCCCGTCTTCCGACGAGACGAGGCCCTCTGTGATCGTATAGTGTGACACGTTGAATCGTGGAGGAATATCTGAGGATCGTGTAGTCTGAACCCGCCATAAAAACTGGAATAAACATGCTTTTGGGTCATTGAGTAACACGATAAATTGGACATTAAGGGAACATTATGTCCCCACTATCCAGAAGGACCAGAAGGATCCAACATCCTCCCACAAGCCTGACCTTCAGCCTCGCCAAGGAAGAGGCATGTTAAACATTACCTTCCTCAATCTTAGTGCACCTCAGAATGACGCCAAATGGATTCCAGTCAACACGTACACACACTCACTCTTTGCCAGCAGTTGCAGGGAATCAAACCAGCAACCCTTGGCTGAGAGATGGCTTGTGGTCCCTCTCCCTCTTGCCCCCTCCCCCCCTCTCCAGGTCCCCCCCGTACCTCCCCCCTCCCCTCACCTCTCTCTATGACCCCGCCCCTCATCTCTCTCTCTGGCCCCGCCTCTCACCTATACCTGGCCCCGCCCCCACCTCTACATGCCCCGCCCCTCTCTTTGGCCCCGCCCCTCACCTCTCTATGCCCCACCCCACCTCTACATGCGCCGCCCCCTCTCCCCACCCCACACCCTCACTCTCACTGACCCCACCCCTCACCTCTCTATGGCCCCGCCCCCACCTCTATATGCCCCACACCCCTCTCTCTGGCCCCGCCCACCCCTCTCTCTTGCCCCCACCCCTATCCATGGCCCCGCCCCTCTCCCTGGCCCCGCCATTCACCTCTCTATGGCCCCGCCCCCCACCTCTATATGCCCCGCCCCTCTCTCTGGCCCCGCCCCTCACCTCTCTCTATGGCGCCGTGCAGCCCGCCGTGCAGCCCTGACATGTGGTACAGAGGCAGCGTGAGGTACAGACGGTCCTCGGCGCCCACGCGGGCGTGGGTCAGGAGGAAGGCCACCACCCAGGCCTTGGCCTCCGTGCTCACCGTGGCTTTGGGCAGACCTGGAGAGCAGAACACACGGAGCACCGGTACGTACGTCCTTCAGGAGGACGTCCAGGGCAGCGCATCCTGCTGCAGCAGAGAGCGTCACTACCTCACTAGCGCTGGGGTCAGAGAGCGTCACTACCAGTCCACTCACCAGCGCTGGAGTCAGAGAGCGTCACTACCAGTCCACTCACCAGCGCTGGAGTCAGAGAGCGTCACTACCAGTCCACTCACCAGCGCTGGAGTCAGAGAGCGTCACTACCAGTCCACTCACCAGCGCTGGAGTCAGAGAGCGTCACTACCAGTCCACTCACCAGCGCTGGAGTCAGAGAGCGTCACTACCAGTCCACTCACCAGCGCGGGAGTCAGAGACCGTCACTACCAGTCCACTCACCAGCACTGGAGTCAGAGAGCGTCACTACCAGTCCACTCACCAGCACTGGAGTCAGAGAGCAGCTTTGACATTTTCTCGTTAATAATTAAGCTTTCTCGTTAAAAATTAAGCTGATTTATGACACAGCGACCAAAAACATTTCCAGAAGACCTGGAATTGTACTATTTCCATAAAGTCCACAATCATGCATCAACATTTAAATGTTTTTTTGGTTGCTATATTTGCAACATGGGCTTACAAATTATAATTATATATTTCCCATCTTAAAACAAAATTTTCAGAAACTCATTCAAAAACATATTTGCACTGTGAGAAATGTAAAAAAAAAAAAAAATAGAATATATGACAGTGTTGGAATCATCCACATCAATATCTTTAAGACATGTTTGCAAAACCATATGAAGGCGATGCGTACAGGCCACTTGCAACAATATTTTAAATATTTTCTTCTCTATTACTCACAACATAGGTTTAAAAACTATTAATTGATCCCATTTCAGATCACTGCTTTCTGTAACTAATTTAAACCTATATATTTGCGCTGGGAGGAAATGCCCAAAACAGAATAAAACAGAAAAAATCGGTAGGATTGATTATGCTGCCGCATTGTGCTGTGAATTTTTCTAATAATAAAATAAAAATATGTATATATATATATATATATATTTTTTTTAAAGTGTTATGCTGCCCCGTGCCAGTGCTGGTACGTGTGCCTATTTGCCGACCCCTGCTCACCTGTCGTGCCTGAGGTATAGAAGTACGCGATGGGGCTTGTGGCCTTCACCTGAGCCCTGAGCTGGGGGGACAGAGGCCGGTCCGAGGCCTGCTGGATCTTATCACTGAGAGCCTCCAGGCCCTCAGAGCCACAGGCCTCCCCCAGGATGAACACTCGGATGCCCTTCTGCCGCAAGCTGGGCAGCACCTCCTCCACGACCCCCCGCACACCTGGGGAGGGGGAGCACAGGTGAGGGAGGGGGAGCACAGGTGAGGGCGGGGTCAGACAAGGCCTCGGGGAGGGAAGGAGGGAGGAAGGGAGAGGATGGGTTAGGGGTCCGCTGACATGATCAGGTTTGATCCATAACAGCCGTTCGATGATAAAGGGACATCACAAGTGGGCATGTCCACCTATGTATGATGGATAGATCAGCAACATTTGCGACAACATTTGGTAAGCTTGTAGACTGTGGGGTATTCCACAAAGCCGGTTCTATCACATAACCGGATAAGTTAACCCAGGGTTTGCGGTAACCCTAGGTTTTCCGTTCCAAAAGGAACACGGTATGTTAAGATGCTAAGATTGGAACATAACCCGGTTTTGGCTATTTAAACCCGCGTTCACCGCAGATTTCATGTGTTCACAATGGCATGCCCTTTTGATGAGAGCCCTGTTGATATCGCAGCGCCAATTATTCGCGCAATCCACTCGGGAGTGATAAATAATACCACGGCTCGACATCTTGGCATATCCGGAGGACTTTTTGCTGGAGAGATATAGATTCTCGCGCAAATCATTAATATATTTAAATCGCCTTCTCCAGCCTTTATAGCCAACACTACCAATCGAGGACCTGGCCTCACATCAGTCCAGACTATTTGCATAGCTCTCCGTTTTTTGCAAATGCTAGTTTTATAGGCTATAGCCTAATGTTGGAGATGCTGAGCACATCTCAGTCCTTTCAGATGACCCATCCACGTCCGGACCAAGATTTTTATCATACAAAGAGCAATATTGGCTGAGTATGCCGAGAGGCGCTTACAACAGAAAGTATAAGATAGTCCTAAGGACTTACATCCACTGGAGAATGTTCTATCTTAGCCGGCAGCTCCATTACAAGCACTAATCCATCTTGATCTGTGAAGTGGATGAATTGTCACTTGCAGGTTTTCTAGTTACCAAAAAACAACAACATTTGGAACATTTGCGCTATGCCACGCACACGGTTTGCATGTGTTACTTCAAGTTCTAAGACAAACAAAATCTAAAACACAAGAGAAACAGAAAAACCTACATTCAACCAGTGCGGTAGCCTCACTACCCTCACATGGCCCCTGACTCTCTGAGGAGGTACCTCCTGGTAGGCCTACCTGCATGGGCGCCCTGAATTTATTGCCAGCTCCTCCACCGTGGCCAGATCTCTGCCGACTGTAGGCCTTTTTACGATTGGCTTAAAATAAAGGGCTTATTTAAATGCAGGGGTGAAAAACATGGTATGACAATTTAAATGCTGGACTGGCCAAATATAGCAATACGATGTGGGAAAATACCAGTTTGCATGTTTTAGGCTACTTCATTTTTACTTCATCCGCTGACCGCTTGCGCCACCGGACTAGCCTACATATTATTTTTTAGAAGAAAAGGGTTATGTGGTAGGAACGTTTAGAATGCTTAACTGGGATATAGATTCATGGCTCAAATATTAAGGATCATGCTTTTGACATGTAGGCCTAACTAACGCATTTCAAGTTCAAGTTCAAGTCAGCTTTATTGTCAAGTGTGCTGATATGCATGGCATACAGCACAGATGAAATTACAGTCCTCTCGGACCCAGTGCAAACGGCATTGTAACACTAAAATTAAAAAATAACAATTTAAAAGTATATACAACATATAATATAAAATAGACAAATAGACAGTAAAGTGACAATGTTTTATAAGACAGTTAAGTGACAGGTATGGTATAGACAGTATAAAGAAAATTTACATTTACGATATAGGCTACAGTGGACACTTCTGATGTCACTAAAACACCGATTTTCAATAACGGCTATCACACTCACCTGGTGGCATAATACCCCCCCTTTAAGAATGGACGCAATCATGCCATTGTAAGAGTTACTGCATGCCTGAGAGTGAACTGACGTTTAAACCCGACCTTGATTGACAGGCCTACATCAATATTGACAAATAAACGCGACGCATCCGTACCTGCGTCGGCGATGAGGACTTTGGCGCTGGTGCAGGAGAGGCACTGCAGCAGAGGGCTGGCTTTGATGCCGTAGTTCATCAGGGCAGCCGCGCAGCCCAGTTTCGCAAGTCCGAGCGACAGCCAAACAAAGAGCGGCTGGTTCCCGAGGAACAGCGCAACGGTGTCCCCTTCTCTGAGCCCGGCATGCTGCCTCAAAGCCCGGGCAACCTTGTTGCTCTGGAGGTCCCCATCTCCGTAGGTGAACAACTCGTCCTCGAATATAATGAAGGGCTTTGCTGGCTGCGTCTTAGCCAGCTCCAGGAACCGATCAAGCACGGTGAAGTACGGCGTGGTCTGCAGGAACTTCTCTCTTTGTCTACTGATCCAAATAATTATACGAGCGTGCATTAAATCCTGCACAAAGTAGGGGAATTTCCTGTAAAGTAATAAAAGGATGATAGCCAACCCGGACAGGATGGTGAATAAAGTTTGCATCATGCTGATGCCAGTTCTTGCAGAAGGGTTTCCCTCCTTTGAGCTGATGTTCGCATGTGAAGGGTCTGTTGTTGATTCCAGGTTGACTTATATAAGCAGTTATTCAACGCTCTCATTGCACAGATGAAAAAAAAATATTTTGTAACCGTTAGCCTACGCCTTTTATGTCCACCGTTAGATATGTGTCACCACCTTGTGGCGTTTGCAGTTAGAGCTTTTAAAACCATTAAAGGCCTACGTGCAGGTTAACCGGAAGATTTGAACAAAAAGCACTGAATATGTGTATCATTTACAAAATGTCTCCAAAATAGTGTTAAAGTCCATTTTTTGTCGTTTTTGGCAGTAACTGGTGTTTTCTAACGCCATTCGGCGATGATGTCACGTTGGGGAGATGGGTAGCCTGGCGGCGCGACGGTCGCGCTCCAGTATAACGGCAGGAAGTCACCTGTCGATCAACCGCAACAAAGAGACGAAACACGATGGGTGAGTAGCCTATTGTAGCCTTTTATCTTTCCATCTTTTTTGGCTGATTAATTTGAAAAATGTATAAATTCTGCGCAGTGAAAGTATGTTTTCAAGCAGCAGATCTACCAACTTAGTCTGAGCACTTTATCGTTTTATTTACTGTCATTTCTTATTTATTTTATATTTTGCAATTATTCATCTACTGCATCAACAATCTCACTCACCTTTTAAGGCCAATTGCTATTGTGTGTATTTATTGTGTTGAGCTACTGGATGGCTTTATTGGTCCCTATTGAGACCAATAAAGTAGCTATCTATCCAGCTATAATATATAATAATAATAAACGAAATTTATATAGCGCTTAATATGGTACTCTAAGACGCTTTACATATTGCCCTATATAGCCTTAATAGCCACACATTTACATGCAGCCTAGTTATCTATTTTAATTGAACACAAGCTTTTACATTTTATTTAGGTTTTTTTTATTTCAACAGAACAAAGAATTGTTGCGCCCTAGGCGGGCAAGGAGAAGACGAAGGGTTTGGGTGCACCACCATACCACAATCTGGTCCAGGAGCTCCCTGCAGATCCCGAGGGGCACCGCCAATATTTCAATTCTCCACTAGGAAGTGTGCAATGGCAGAACACACTATTTTTTTATCCCGCGGGATCAATACAGTGAGGTTATTGCTGTGCTGGACTCAGGAAGACAGTCTCTTTTAGTTGAGTGCTCGAGACACTTAATGTTATTATTCCTTAAATCCAGAGAGTCAGCAGTTAATACATGATCTGATACCAGGGAGACAGTTAATATATGACAATGCATTTTTGAACTTTGCCTGTGTTTCTTTTACCTAGGCCTATCTATTTTATTGTATGAGAATGTTTCTATGTGAAGCACTTTGAGTCTGCTTCATGTATGAAAAGTGCTATATAAATGAAGTTGACTTGCCCTAATTAAAAATATATATATTACAAGTAGCCTAATCTGGTTTCTACCTACGTGGTGTGATTAGCCATGTGACTTGATTTCGTCTATTTCCCATTATGGTTAAAGGTTTGGGTACTTAGTCCACCATTGTGGATTTCTCACTTGAAGAGCCCATCTCCAGAGCTTTGGCTCGCCAGGCAATGTCTTTTTTGGAGTTGTCTTTGTAATGACGGGAACTTTGGTCATACATGTCGGCATATTTCTCCACCTCGACGATTAGTCTCTCATCATCTATTCTAGTAATTTTTTCTCACAAACGAAAGAGGGCCGACATCCAGTGGTGAGGAGTAGATATAGAGGTGCCTACAAGACCCGGGATGTAGGCCTACAGTACAAACCAGCTTTTAAAAAGCGCTTTTTAGCCGCTGCCCCGCGGCTAGTACATCAGGAATAATGGGGGCTGTCTCTTTGACGCGCCGGAAATGCTAGTCTTTCTTGTGTAAAGGCGCACATGACTAATTTGCATACGAGCACATGATTGGCTGGCTTCGCAAGGCACATAATAGAACATAGCCTATATTATCTTTCTATCTCACGCATGGGTTATGGAAGAAATTAACCCTACATTTTATGGTAAACTATGATTATTATTAGGCTTATATATCATATAGATACTTTAATGGTGGAAGGTAGCTGATCACCCTTCCCCTATAAATTAGGTGAGACGTGGCACCAGCAGGTGGGCTCTATCTTTTCTTATCTTATGTACTTTTTGAAGAATATGCTGATATACACACATATGCATCACTTATCTATGTTTAAAGAGGGTAATGTATGTTCAGAGACCCAAAAAAACATGTTATAAATCAATTTTATGAAAGCCTGACCTTGTATTATGTAAGTGTGGCGGGGGGGTCTTAAGACTGAGTAATGCTGACAACGCCACCCCTAGGACAAGAGCAGGGGCACTCTATTTGTCTCAAGAAACGCACGCACAGGCTTGACTTACAGGTATAAAAATATATTCTTTATTCTCATTTAATTAAAAGTTAGTCGCTATAGGTCGTCAATAAAATAGGACGCCCATTAGTACATTAAACAACACAAAAACAGGGGATAAGCCTTGGTAGGTGGGCAAATGAAAAGCAGCCTGACCGGGCCTCAGTTTCAATATCACGCGTGAGACACACCAAGCTTGGTCAACACTACAATCCACACAGGCAATATTGAACACGGCACACTTCACACATTCCCTACCAGGGGTGATAAACAAAACAAAACCAAACTGAAACACCGGGAGTCTAGCCTATGGGCCCAACCTAAACCTAGGCTGTTAGGGGCAGGCGGGGACGACAAACCAAAAGAAAGCAAATGTAATTTAACAAAAAAAAGGGAGGCCCCGCTAGCCGGTGGTCACAATTAGTCTACCAGCACAAATCTCAAAGTCCACCGACTAGGGGGAAAGAAAGAAACAAAAAAAAACCCATGAAGCAAACAACCAAAACGAACAAAAATACAAAACGCGTCCTAAAAGCAGCACCTGCACGTATCTCATTCACCCCAATCACGAGAACAGCAGCCGACACTCGGATTGCCGTTAGCGTCTATAAACAAAAAGGAAAACGAAGAGACAGTTGCGTGATCCATAACATATTCGGTTCATAGGGCTAACTAATTTACCACGCCACACCGGATTAATAAAACGCCTATTCAATAAAGCACAACCAAAAACATACCTTGTTCCTTCTCCCATCGGAATCGCTGAACGCAGACCGAGGCTCGTCACTCGCACGGACAGTGTCACCGTCGGCGAGCACTCAACGACCACTAGCCCAATGGAAACACAAATTAAATCCCCCGTAGTGCACTGGCCAAGTAACTATCATAATTCCCCCAATGAGGTAGTTTAAGACATACCTTGCGCTGCGAACCCACACCTCTAGACACAGCTGCTACCGGCATGAGGACCCCGTGTGCCTTACCGGCATGAGGACCCCGGGTGCCTTTATACCTGCCTGATCGCAACCGCCCACCTGTCCCACCCCTATTAGGTGACGTCAGCGGTACGGGGAAAGAGAACGTGTACAGAGCAAGAACATCAGCACGAGACAGAGAGAGAAGACCCTAATCCCACACAGCCACAATCCACCCCCTCCAAATGAATCGCGGCCCGACGGATGACGCCCTCATGTCTGGGAGTCTTCGCTCTCTATGCCTGATGGACTGTCATCCATGACACTTGTCTTGGGTAGACGGTGCGGATTGGAATGCTGCCCTGCTGTTGGCCTCGCTGAGCGGCGCACCGCCACTGTGGTTTCCTCCGGCATCTCAGCCGTATCTTCCATGTCAATTTCTTTCTGCCACTGAAAGGACAGGTGGGAGCAGGTTGGGGTTCTTGGGTTCATGTTTCCGCATTCATTACCAGATGAATGCATCTCGGGTCTCTCGTCATTCCCGGCAGGGGGGTCGTCCCGAGCAGGGGAGTCGATGGGGATCTCACCTCCCTGAGCGAAGCCAGGGTTGCCACTTTGTCCGGCTTTACCTCCTGCGGGGACGCCACGCATCTCAGAACGATGCACCTGTCGGACAGGTCCACCCTCAGCTGCCGGGGTTACTGTGTATACCGCTTCCGTACCAGAAGGGCACGCACCAACATCTGTAGGCTACCGATTCCAGTGTCCTGGATAGTTATTGTCTCCCCGGGGATGGCTTCCGCATAGGATATAAATCTCCTGTCTTGGAAGCCAGCCGTCATGTCAGTCACCTGCTCATATGGTTTTCTGGTTTCCCGTCGCGGGCCAGTTCTTCTGATCTTGCCATGACGTCCTAGTAGTTATGGACGCTTGTCCTGGTGCCTTCAACCAATCTCAAGGGTATGGGTATCTGGGGCAGCCGTCTGGAGCCAAGCAAAAAATCAACTGGCAATCTTGGATGACAGCCAAACATCAAGAATATGGTGTATAACCCGTGGTCTGGTGGTGGGGTAGTGTTTATAAGGAGAAGGTGACGGTGGCAGATGGTGGCCACCGACGCGTCCTGCCTGGGGTTGGTAGTGCGCAGCTAGGCATGGAGGTGTGGCGGTTGGAACCGCGCACACTGGGCGGTCCTGCGGGGGATGGAGGGGCGGCGTCTGGTGGCCGACATGGCACAGTGCTGGAGAAGAGGCGGGTCAAAGTGTCGCCCCCGGTCGGGAGTGTAACGGCTGGAGACCGAATCGTAGGAACCAGTGTGCTCCACCAAGGGCCGTGCCACTGGGGAGCTGTCGATGTGAGAGACCGGCAATACTGTGGAAATGGGCGAAGTCAGGACATCCGTCGTCCATCGCGGCCGCTCCAGGCTGAGAGTCAACCAGGAAGCATGTTCTGCAAGCCCAAACTACAGACTATAACGCCTCCCCAGCACGCATCGCTGCACCCCACACCACTGTCCACA